>CM030173.1:32715890-32749925 GCA_017639675.1 Aplochiton taeniatus
CATCTCATCCAGTAGTCTCTGCTTCTCTCGCTTAGGAATACGTCCAAAACGCACAGCTGAGAAAAATAACACAAAAAGAAAATAAGTTGCCATCAATGCCTGTATTCAAATTCATACAACAAGTCACAGTAATGCCGTTGCAGTAAAAAATACTGAGGCATCATAAGACAGGATCTGCATTTGCATTACATTTAGCTGATGTATGGGAGGGGGATTACAGCGTCCATCATTAATCCAGAGATCCTTCTACTCCCTCTAGCCATAATGGTTTCTGTCACGTCCGCCAGAGAATTAATGCATCAAGGAGTCCACCCTCCCTTTTCCCGTCGCTTCAATCCTCCCATCCCCCTCTCAACAGCGCACCCTATTTATAGCATCCTGCTACTACTGTATACTGCACTGTATGCTGCACTACCTCTGCCAATCTTTCCCATTCGTTCTTTCTTTTGGCTTTCAGCTGAACATTCACTCTTTATCCATGCATGTATGTCAGTAGGTCACTGACAGTAAACGTGATGTCATCAGTCAAGTGAAAGTGACATGGTAGTGTCACAGGCAAAAGGAAAGTGTATATATATCTATATATATAAAATATATATATATATATATATATATATATATTGCACTCCAAACAGAAAAAAATGTCTTATTTTAACAACAAAAACTTGATTCAAAAAGTTAGATAAGCATTTGTGTAAGTAAGTTGAACAAGGGGCTGGTTTCTCTATTCGGTGGTTTAGTTTTTTAGGTCACCTAAAAATGTTTGCTCCAGAAAGGCAGATGATTTATGATCACCTAGTTTGGCCAAACCACAGGAGAGTTCTGTGCTGCAGAGAGATGATGCAGTAGATTGATGGCATTGGCTGCCTCTAATTGTGCTACTAAACACAGTTTTATCATTAACGTGCAGGTAATGCATATTCTTAACAATTACTTAGTACATAATGTTTGAATAATATTGTGCCGTTAAGTGCATGACCCTAAAAAAACAGTAGACTCGGCACAATAATCAAGAGCCTTGTGGCCCATTTTCCAAAAATATACTGGGTTTGCCACAATTTCCTCCTTGACTGATGACTGCTGGGACTTCCCAGCTCCCATTGTCATAAATCAGACACTAAGGGCAAGGTAGGAGAAGTCAAGCAGTAACAAATAAGGAAGGAATGAGGGAAAAGACAGGGCAAGTGTACATCGGGGGAAAATGCATAGTTCATAATGAGAAGAGTTGAATCTTTGTCTCTTTAAAAAGATCTAGGTTTCCAGAATCTCCAGAATCTATCTCTCTCTCTCTCTCTCTCTCTCTCTCTCTCTCTCTCTCTCTCTCTCTCTCTCTCTCTCTCTCTCTCTCAAGATTTCTGATAAAATAATTATGATACTGTAAAGCTGAAAACTCACCATCTCTGGACATGCCAACAGAAAGGCACTTCTTGAAGCGGCAGTGCTGGCAGCGGTTTCGGTTCATACGCATTATCAGGCAATTCTCATTCTTCACACACATCTTGTAGTGAATATTCTGCTGGATACTGCGTCGGAAAAATCCCTGTAAAAAATAAAGAATGGGACCTGTTTAGAAGTGTGTGTGTGTGTGTGTGTGTGTGTGTATGTGTGTGTGTGTGTGTGTTTGTGTGTGTGTGTGCGCGCGCATGCTTATGTGTACATGCACATATAATCAAAAACATTTTTCTTAATGATCTCACCTTGCAGCCCTCACAGGCGTGTACACCATAGTGGAACCCAGATGCAATGTCTCCACACACCTTACATAGGAGAACCATACCGCCAGTTTCTGTGAAGGTAAAGAGAGCTGCGGTTAGGGAGGGTCCAAGAAGAAATTCCAAAATATACTATCCAATAATAACAACTCAACTAAAGAGTTAAAGCCTTTGGAACTTACTGGTGAATGTGCCAGTAAAGCCACAAGGTCGCTTGGCCACCATTGGATGGGTGTAGATAGCTGACGACACTGTGGTAAGAGCAGAAGGTGCATTGCTGGCTTCTGGGAACTGGAAGACCCTTTTAGGTGAAGGTGGGGTTCCCACTCTTTGCTCTCTCCTCTGCTTCAGGGCCCCAATCTCATGGAAGGATGAAGCCTCAGGGGATGAGGGCTGGGAGTGAGAGGAGGGCGACTGGGTCTGGTACCCACTGGAGGGGCTTCCAGGGCTGGGGCTGGCACTACCAGACGAGCCAGCATACAGAATAACACCACCTATAGGGCAATAGAGGAGTTAAGGGTCATTGATCTCCATCTAGGATCTCTGTCCATTCACGTAATTCACACTGACACGTTATGTAGGTCAGCATCATTCTGAGAGTTTAGCAATGTGCTACTTTGCTTGACTGAAGGTTGAAAACCTCTCTCCACTCATCTCTCACACTGACACCCACATGGCTGGCACAGACCCACTCAAACATCCATGACTATAATTCTTCAACATTATATATATATATACATTTTTTTTTTTTTTTTTTAATTATTATTATTTTATTATTTTTTACAGGGACTTTCCTGCAGTATCCAGCAGAATATTCACTACAAGATGTGTGCCTGTTAATGTGATTTACAAAACTATATGAGCCTAACTATTGCAAATACGTATGCTTATTACAATGCTTATTATCTAATTATACTGGATACTTGCCACGGATACTTATTTAGCTGAAATAGTCCAAATAAGAATAACCTATAATGCCGACATGAGATGCGAACTCGGAAATGCCTCATCTCTCTCATCCTCAGCCTAACCCCCTCCTTTCTCAAAAGATCGTGCTCTGCCTACGAGATGAGCGACGGCCCCTCACGTGTTGGCTACGCTGAGCTTCCTCGCTTTTAACACATTGAGCCTTGCCGCTTTCCCCCTGGCGGCGTGCCCGGGGTCGGCACTCACTGCCAGCCACCTGACCGTCAACTCACATGGACTCCTGACACAGTTCCCGCCTGGCCTCAGCTCATTGTGCGCATTGCGCAGTCTCGTGTTCAGAGAACAGGCGCTGCACAATGACAAGCTGCGGCTAGATCACGTTTGGTATAGACTAAAAGTAGGAGCTTTATTGCAGTAAGTACATAGGGGAAGGCAGGACAAACTTGAGTGTGTGACTGTGTGTGTGAGTGAGTGTGTATGCTCTGTTGCATTCCAATGAGTCACCGGAAACTAAGAGGAAGAGAGGAGGAGGAGGAGGAGGAGGAGGAGGAGGAGGAGGAGGAGGGGGGGGTGGGTGGGTGGGGGCAGTCACGTTTTTTCTAGACACATGAATTCCGTTTGGAAAGCTACCATGTCTGTTATGTTTAATATCTTATGTTTAGACGACTACTGTAGACTATGATCCATCATAAAATTATAGATAACGTAGGTTTGTAGTTATATATCTACATCTCACGTGCAGGCTATGCCATATTGCATGACAGTTTAAAATGATTTACAAATAGGGCTACTCGCGATAGCCTACAGTTCAGTTATTTCAGGTATCGAATCAACGAATCATCCATTCTGATCTGATCTAATCACCAGTAGTAGTATTACATATTCCTGAATGTGTGTAACTTACACAATTGTACACACAGTAAGTTAATGCAAACGAGCTAGTCTATAAATTGAGTGCTTGGAAATGTATGTTTTACTATGCCCATTAAAAGTAGCTTTAGCCCAAAATCGTACTATTCTTGGGGCATATGGAACACTTCATTTAAGTAACTAATCTTCAGTCTGATAACTTCAATATACCCCGTTTTTTTAAAAAATTCTGACATTTTTATTTAGCTATGCTTTATTTTGATTCGATTTCTGACACATTTACATCCTTATAACCTTCAAAGTATATGTTCGCGCACAGATATGGCTATATTTCCAGTAGCTGCATACACTAGTACTCTTTACTTCTTTTAAGTGTCAATATACAGTATTTTGGTAATCGAAACTGCCATAGAGGGGACCACATGTCAAATCTGACCGTTACTAACAATCTGAGGCTACTGCGTGTCAGACTGGACTTCTAGGAATAGCTCCTCCCTGGTGCAATCAGACACAAGTTCCAACATGTGATCTAGCTGCAGAGGGGCGGAAGACTAATAGCAAAACAACTTACTATGGCCCCTCCCCTCTCTGTCGTTCATGTGTTCCCCCTCTTGGCTCATGCACAGGAGACAGGTGACGCATGTGTACTGTACTCTGTACGAAAGTCATGTCGGGAAAGAATGGCCATATACACGCTACTTCCAGCCCTCCCCTTTGGAGTGAACGTTTTCAGACGGGGATGGGTATGGCACGTGTAACAATTGGCTTCTCCATAGACAACTAATAAATTGTTCTTTTCTAACCTGCACATTTTCAGACTGAAGAGTAACACCCATATCCAATAATCCTTTAACAAATACATGTTTTGCCAATTTGCGAGTTTTTTTTACTAAACAATTCTTAAATCAACATTCCATTTTGCAAATAGTCAAAATGTTGGTGAAACAGCCCAATTTTTTTTTAAGTATATCCTAAAATATAATTTGGTAAGATGGAAAGGAGGATAGATTCACATCAAATGATTATTAGGTAAATTAGTTTTAATTGGCGAAATAAAAACAGATATAGGGCGTTTGCAACATCTGACCCACTGACCAAGCTATCTCATATCCGCATAACCGGGATCCCCGTGCAAGGTCTGTACAACACAGCGACCACGCCAGTCAGAGCAATCTGGAAGGTGGGGTGCATGGGAATCACGCGCGGCACGTGGAGGCTTTTGCTTTTGCACGTGCTGTCCTCACTGAAATATCGGGTACCCAATGGCAATCTAACACCGTTGCCATGCAATTTTTGTAGGAGGAGTACGTGCTCGCAGTGAAAACAACAGGTTGGGTATTTAATTAGCCTAAATGTTCCACGTCCCATATTTGGGTTTTAAGCTTCAGCCCCAAAATGTAATTGCAGACGGAATACAGAATACAGATGTTTTAAAGTCAATCTTCATCTACTATTTTATGTAGGCCTAGGTCTAAATATATGTGCTTCTTGTTGCTCAAACCTTACCTTGCCTTTACCAGCACCTATAGTGCTACCACAGAAACGTACAAGCTGAAATAAAACAATCAAGAAACTGTCTGAGACTGAAATAAGTCAGGCTACACTACACACCTTTAAACACTTTAATTCAGAAGCACATTCAAATTCGTACTAAACTCAAGCTTACTGAAAAAAAACTTCCAGTCAGAGTGTAGTTGTGTGCATAGTTGGGCTTAGGGTTAGGCTATTAAGTTTGTGGAACAGAAGTTTTTTTGTAATGTTTGTAATGGTAAAAGTTTAGTCAACGGACAATGTAGGCCTACCCCCAATTCATAAATACAGCGCGACTTTTCGGTTAATCAGTAATCGAATCTAAAAACGTATTGCGTGACCGTCAACTTTTTTTTCTAGTAACACCCTTTTTCTTCCACGTGATAGTCTACATATGATTGGACACAGAGGCTTAGCACCAAAACAATACGCACATGTCAAATGACAATGAAACACAAGCCTTTTTGGTGAATAAAAAACGTGTAAGAATTATTATGCTTTGCTTGAACAACGTCTTAGCAAAAACATGGAGTGGGCATAGCCTACATGCATGGCAATCCATCAACACAATGATATCGGAGCCTTGAACTCATTCCATCATTCTCCTCATCCCATTGAATGATAAATCACAAAACGGCATAGAAAATGTTTTGTTACTTTGTTATACTTTAGTCACATATTGGCCGATAGGCATGTAGCTACGATTCGTGTCGCCCACTGTCACTTGTATCAAATGTAATCTGATCGAATTGGTCTTGCAATTCTCTATTAATGATGCATGGAAATAAATTCAATATAGAACAGATTATGTAGCCTAATTCTTTTCGTGCAATGCCTTTTCTGATAAACTGTTATGGTTGGCCACAGTAATGCATAGGACCAATTATGCTCGATTAGTCTTTTTATAGGGAAATGAGGCGATCCATACTCATTCTTCAGTATACCTTTCCAGTTATTACATGTATGTAAATAGTATAGCCTGTATGTAGGCCTAGCTCATATATAATATATATTGCTTATAGCAATTAGTTTCGACAACAAGGTTAGTACACTTAATACAAAACATGATAAATTAAACTCACCAGGGATGTTGTCCATGGTATTCTTTAGTAGTCGTTGGTTATTTGGCGTTTAAATATTTATGAGTCTCTGCGCGTCTAAGAGTTTCGTAGATATCGGTGAAAGAGTCATAAACTGCCAAGGCATATAGCTGGTATCCCGAAGATCTGCGCAACAAAATTGTGCATTTGGGTTTGTCAACCCAGAAAATTCTAAAATGAAAGTAAAAATAAAAATTGGAGGACCAAGAGAAAGGACATCAAATTGTCTCCTATGTGTGCATATAGGATCCGGTTCACTAATTGTCTGACTGTAGATCTTGAGGTAAGGATCAAACTATCGCATTGAAATGACGATCGTTGCTTGGAGAGAGAAAAAATCCAAATAGTTCTGTTCTGGTTTCAATATGGGGTATAGGCCTACTGTCACCGTAAACATCAAAAGACAGAAGTGTGGAAGTAGTGTCAGCACCCACCCATTAAGAAGTGACACCGCGCCCACACTAGATAATAAGCACGTTTTCAGGTGTGTGACCAGTTATGGTTGTCCCTTCAACCTCTGTTATTGTATGCCAGGGATTACTCTCTCACTCTCGTTCCCGCTCCCTCCTCTGTAGCCTATTTAACCAACCCGTTTTAACTCCTACACACTTCAAGCTACTCTTTCTCACGTTGTCATTGGTGGAGAGCTTGCGTGGTGACGAGCCGGTGGACTGAGTTCGACATTGGAATGGTGGTAAAGCTGCGCTGCATGTGCGTGCGGCATGTGAGCGGCTCAGCCCACTGTCCTACTGACACACATTTTATTCAAATGTACGGGGGCCAGTTATAAAATGTTATGAGGGAACGAGAGCAAGCACATGCGGAAGAGGCGGTGCTCACCGTGACTACGATTACCACAATCCCTCCCATCACGTTCTGCCTTTAATGCTACCCGCTCTGTTGCCTAAAATAATTCAAAGAGGTTACTAACTTAGATAAAATGTGGGTCAAAAAAAAAAGTTATTGGACTAATAGTCCAAGAGTGGACACTCAGTTACGATGGTCGACAGCAGTTTTCAGAATACGTGCTATACTTTTAAGACAGTCAACTGACGTTTTGTAACAGATACAGAAAATGTAGGTCATGTACGTAGGTTCTATTTTAGTTTTTTTTTTCCAATCTTAACTTGGCATGATTTGCGAAAATGATTCAACATTCACAGTCACGATGTCAACGTGTATACTACCATACACTAGCTTTTATAGACTTTTGACAAGAAAGGCTTTGTGCTCTATTAAACTGAATATATAAGTAGTTGGGTCCGTGCGAACAGAAACAGTACGACATAATGATATAGCGCCTCTCTGTGTTGATTTAAGGGATTGCCTGGCCTTGGAGTGTTGCTTGTTTACATTAATGTAAAGGGAACAGCACCTCTATGCGGTTAAAATGCGACCAATATAGAGTAGGATATTGCTATTTTTACCAGCGAGTTGAAAAATCTATGCTGGAGGTGCGTTTGGTGTTAAAGTTGTGTCCGGCCTATGACTTTTTCAAACTAACTTGGACATAAACTATGTCTATTTTTTATATACTACACAAATAGAAATGCTCAATTTATGAATACCCAGGAACGTTCCTCCCTGTACATTTACATAAATAACGGAGATAAATCTAATGGGAAAGGATCTCATCTTTCCTTGTGGGCGCCATAGCAATCCTATCATGCAGTTGAAATACATGCAGTTTTTTTGTATCTTACTTTGAGTATAATACCCGTTGCATACTCTTATTTCAACGAAATTCACTGGGATGAAGTTCAGAAACCTGCAACAAGCCAACATATGTAGCTTATCAACAGCATGCTAGCAATGCTGTACATAAACATTCCCTATGAGCGTGCCAGCCCTTTGTTAGACATGGTAATGGTTTACCAAGGAACCCAATTCAACACAAGCTTTTGTGGTTTCACAAAGTACCCTACTCTCCAGGCAAGGGAGTTTAGATTGTCATAGTCCATTGGAGTTGCAGTGTGTAACTGAAAATGCAGATATATTACTCTTTTTGGTCTTACTCCTATTTCCTTGGATATGTGTCTATGGGTGACTGTCATGTCCACACCTTCACTCCAGCGCTCCACATCACCAGAGGATTGATTGGCCTTATTGTTTGCTCCTGTTTTCAATTAAGTTCTGTATTTAAGCTATGGCCGAGCCTGTCTCGGGAGCTAGCTCACGTTGCCAAATCCTGTTCTGTGTGCCTAGTCAAAGGTGTAGTGCCATGCACCTGCCGGCAGGCTTCTTCCTCTTCCAATACTTCATCGGCCCTGGGCACGCCTTGCTGTTGACTTTGTCCCCAATCTTTCCCCTTCCGAGGGGTTCAACACCATCTACGTCCCTGTGGATTGGTTCTCTGTCTGCCTAATCCCACTCTGGGGCCTGCCCACAGCTTTTCGGTTGGCAGAGGTGATCTTCGAGCAAGTATTCAGGTACTGCGGCATCCCTGAGGACATCGTCTCGGATAGCGGGTCCCAGTTTACTTCTCGGGTTTGGAGGGACACACCTGGGGTGCTCTGTGAGCCTCACCTCTGGCTATCATGCCCAGGCGACCGGTTAGGTAGAAAGGACTGACCAGGAGTTGGGCTGTTACCTCAAGAGTTGCTGCAGTTATTGCCAGAACGATTGGGCTCCATACCTACCTTGGGCTCAGTAGGCCCAGAACTCTCTCCGTCGCTCCTCTACAGGTTTCACACCCTTCCAGATTGTGCTTGGCTACCAGCCACCTCTGGCTCTGTGGAATCCCAGCCAGACTGAGGTGCCACCAGTGGATGCGCTGCCCAGAGGAGGTTTTGGGATTCAGCTCAGGTCAGTCTCCAGTGTGCCGTCCAGTGGCAAAAACTGCAGGCCGATCGGCGCAGTAGTGATCCCCCGATTAGTAACTAGGAGGCCAGGTCTGGCTGTCAACCAGCGACCTGAAGATTTGTTTACCCTGCCGCAAACTGACTCACCGATTCATTTGGCCCTTTAAAATCATCAGGAGGGTTAGAGATGACTTATTACCATGTCTCACCTTCCTTCCATGTTTCCCTGCTTAGGCCCCTGTCTACTGTCACGCCCACACCTTTACACCAGAGAATTGATCGGCCGTATTGTTAGCAC
Organism: Aplochiton taeniatus; assembly: GCA_017639675.1. Taxonomy (NCBI): domain Eukaryota; kingdom Metazoa; phylum Chordata; class Actinopteri; order Galaxiiformes; family Galaxiidae; genus Aplochiton; species Aplochiton taeniatus. The sequence continues at coordinate 32,725,129 of CM030173.1, forward strand.
CTGTTTTCAATTGAGTTCTGTATTTAAGCTTTGTAACTTTGGGCATTGTTTGTACCCACCTGAGTGTCCTAGCCTCGGCGCTCTTACCCAATTCATGTTCTAGACTCTTCACAGTTTTTTTTTATTTTATGTATTTTGTGTTCTGGAACTCCAGATTAAAACACCGTTCTTCCTGCACACGTGTCAGCCTGGCTGTGATTTACATTACAGTGACATGTTCAGTATGTTTGCTTGTGTGTACAAAATTATCAGTAATGTATGATCATACAAGCATATACACTGATTGTAAATCTAGTATTTAGATTTATTTTATTGAATAATACTGTTATCTGCAGAGTTCCACCTAAAAAATACTTTTTTTCTTAATCGGTCAGGGGAAAAGCATGCACTGCACAATTTCTTTTGGGGGGGTGGGGGGTAAACTAGCCAACATATGTTGTAACTTTGACAATCCACCTAACTGCTAGGTTATAGTTGTCAATACTGAGATGAGAGCCTGTCACTGAAGTTTTTTCTTGCGAACTCTTTACTTTGTAATTTGTATTTTTCCACTAGATGGCACCGTTAGCAAATGTAAAGGGATTTACTTTTCCAATAAGCAAGTGGGATAACAGTTTCCTCATGTGTTACAACTTTTACTTTACATGTTATGCACTGCCCTGTATACTTTAAAATAGTTGTATCATAAAATCTAAGTATGTTTGCCACAAATTGTCTGGTATGAGTGTGTTTGTGTATCCGTTCATGCAAGTGTGTGTGTGGGCAGGTGTCTGTCTTTATTTTCAAATGTATGTGGGGAGGAGCAGAGAGAACAGGTATAAGGTTTGGTAACACCAAACAGACATTCCAGGACTGTCCATAATTAATCAGTAAAAAGTGCAATCAATACACATGCTTATACACCATGCCCACAAATGATAATCTGAATTATTGGACAGGCATCCCAGCAGGTGCTCAGGATCTGTGTACTGTGACTTTGGTGATAAAGAGACCGATTTGCCCGAGGGAGCAGGAGACTGGGCAACTCTTTTCCTAACGTAGCCTGGCAAATTATTTTGTTTCGGCAAGGAGTGTAAGAAAATTTCATCATCCCATGTCTGTGCCAGTATTCCTTCTCCTTATGTCAAACCTGTGTCTCTGCATTCTTCAAGCATTTTTCATTTGCGATGTTGCCCAAACCAACCTGCATTGTTTGTTCATACCCCTGCATCCAATCACCAGCTCTCATTTCTTCTAGTCCAAATTTCTCACCCTCACATGCTATCATTTCACAATAATTTCCATGTGTGGTTCAACCTGGCTTTAAACCATTCAACCCCTAACTCACCCTTCCACTCATATCTCCTCTCTCCTCTACACCCCGTCTTTTCGCTCCCCTATTTTTTCTATCTCACTCGCCATACTCTTTTGGTACCCCTCCTCGTTTTTTCCCTCTCTCCTTCTGTATTTGATTGAATTACCATAAGTGCAGCTCGTTGCCAAAACAGTCCAGGTTGTTCTGATTACGATTGTCTTTGTTAGAACAGAACTTTGCAAATGGTTTCAGAGAGTTTGAACAAAAGAGAAAGAGCACAATATAGAGGTTGATAGAACTTTCTTCAGCAAGTTGAAAAAAGGAAAAAAATCGATGTAGAATGTATAACGCAAGAGAGAAAGAAAAAACAGATTGAAGTGTGAGATGGAAGAGGGAGGGAGCAGTGGAGAATGGAGTGGGAATAAGACGGTAATGGTGGTTGACAGAGGTAGGTTCACTGCAGGTTCATAGTGACATCATGGCATATTTTTTTGTTGAACATTTATACAGGAACACTATTCACCTCTCATTGGACACACATGTACCAGGAATATGGAACTCTTTTTTTCTATTACATTTTCCACTTCATGTTGACATAAAATTAGGTTTGAAGTTTATCCATTACATTTTCCATGCTTACTCTAAAAACTCCTCCTCTCCCTGTCTTAATGTCTTTTGTCATCCTCTCTCTCTCTCTCTCTCTCTCTCTCTCTCTCTCTCTCACACACACACACACACACACACACAGATGTGCAGAAAAAATATGCACTGATCAAACAAAATCAAGTCCTAAAATACCTAAAATAGGCTTTGTGTGTGTTTGTGTATTTGTGTTTTTGTCTGAGTGTGTGTGTGTGTGGGGGTGTGTGCTTACTGTTGCTTACAGCTAGCTTTACCATACATTATGTGTGTGTGCTGCTATGGGTATATGGACATGAAAATTGCTCAGCATTCATCTGCAGTAGAATGAATGAGCTCCTTTATTGCTAGGGATGTATGCTTAACTTTATTACCCAAAAGTGAGAACTGCTCCCCCCGCGACTTACCTCTCTTGCCAGCCCTCTCTCTCCTCCCTGTCTCACCTCAATTCTCCCCACAGACTCCCAGGCTTGCTGCCACTTGTACAGTGTGTTCTTTGTGCAAACGTGTGTTTGTTTTTATGAGAGGAAATGCAATCGAGTAAATGAATTCACAGGCCAGGTGTAAGCCGTGCTTTGGCCTGGATGGCCCTCTGTGTTTATTTGTGTGTATGTGAATATATTTGAGCCTATTTTTTAATATCCAGCAGGCTAAGTGCTAGTTACTGAGCTGAACACAGGCGTGTGAGGGCCGTACGGTAGTGGAGTGACGCGTTTGTCTACCTTTTATGTATGAGGCGTTGTTGTTTGTGTGTAGGTGGGTCTATTGATGTCACTGGCGTAGGCTTGTGTCACCCTGAGCATGCCTCTCAGAGTGCCACGGAACTTCACATGACATCAATTTAAGAGCAGCAGGACAGTGATCTCATTACCAACTGCCTGCTGCTGATTAAAACCTGCCTTCCACACCCCTCCTCCTTCAACCCTTCTTTTTTTCTCTCTCCCTCCTCTCTGCTCTATCCCTTCCCTCTCTCCACCCCTCTCCCTCCTCCTTTTCTCTGCCTGAGGCTCACACCATTTTGTGGTTTCTCCGCTGCTTGCTTCCAAAAGGGGCCCCATTTTAAGTTAGCAGATATGCTCTTTCTGTTCTGTGTGCTGTGCTCCACGTCATTTGTTCCTTCTCCGTGGGTCTAGTCGTGGACTAGATCCACCCCTGGCCTTTTGACCAAGTCTAGTTTCTAACCCTTCTCTCTCACCTGGTCCGTTGCAGTTCTTCTTCATTCACAGATGGGCACTGGCGCTTAGCCATCACTTGCAGACTTGTGTTCTATGAGAGACAAACAGAAATGGTTGGAATACTGAGCACATCTCACAAAGCAACATTGCTTTATGTGTGCGTTTGTGTGAGTTTGTGTTTATGAATGCGGGCACAGGCATGCACTTATGTATGTGCTAAATTGAAGGGGAACACGTGTGTATTGGAACCACACTGTTGACAGACTAACACACGCACGCACGCACGCACGCACGCACGCACGCACGCGCACACACACACACACACATGCACGCACGCACGCACGCGTACACACACGCACACACACACACACACTCACCCACACAGACTCCATAAATCTACTCCCCCTGCTCTTCACACACTTCACTGACACTGAAACACAAACACTACTAACCTTTGACCTTTCTGATGCTACTGAGCGGCGTACATACACTACCATCACAGTGGTTACACTGAAAATGAATGTCCTATCTACAGGCCTTTATCCACTTCTGAAAATAAACGGTTGACCTGTAGAGTACAACACATTGTCGAACTGTCTGAAGGCCAGTAGACTTACAGCTGAAGAAAGGCTGGGCGACCCGGGCCTGTTTGATTGCGCACTATAGTAGTTTGGTGGAAGGGATACTCGTTGTGGTTTGCCAGCGGAGGATCTTCGAACTCGCTGTGTCTGTGTGGCTACCGTGAGACAGCGTGAACCGGGGCTCTGAATAGGCAGGCTGGATTCTCCAGGGCACGCTCGATAGGATCTTCTTCAACCACTTTGTGCCTCAAAAGGCCTCTTTACCAGAAAACCACACTGCTGATGTGGGAAAACGGTGCAGTGCATTTCTCAGGCAGGCGGGTCAGAAAAGTGAAGCGCCTTACACAAGATGATGACGATGTTTGAATAGCCATGTTGTGCATGCTTTCATGAAAGTCAAGTAGAAGTTAGAGAGTTGGGGATCGACTGAAGGCACCAGACGGTGAGACTCCCCCCTCCACATCATCCGGCCAGAGTATGAGTTTGTCTAGGAGGGCCAGGGGACCTGCAAACACCCCACGGTGGAAAAGTCCCTCTGACAAGCCACTTCCCTAATCTCTTCTGAGGAATGATTTGTTGCCCATCGCATTCCCATTTGGTCTTTTTGATTCCTGTACCTTTATGTTTCGTGGTTACACGAGGTACACTCTTAGCAAGTCAAATGTTTCATAGATTTTCTTTTTACACATTTTGGCTCGGAGGGTTTATATCAGCAAGGCTGTTCTGCTATGTAGCTTGAGGATCATTTTCCCTTTCCATGATGTTTATAAGCTGTGATATTGGGTGAGGGAATTTCTTTGAGGGTATTTAGTCACAATAGTGCATTGACTGGTCCTTGGCCCTGGCCCCAATGGGCTCCCACATTGCTGGCCTCAGTCCCGAAGTTCAGGCATTGTAAACATTAAGCAAAGGCCAAGGATTGATACTGATATCCCCAAAGGTGCCCAGCTTTCTACTGCACGTGTGTTTGTGTGTCTAAAAGGTAATGACTGTTTCAGAGGTTGTGAGAAAGGGAGACTGGCTGAGCTTTTTTTTTGCATATGTCTAAAAAGAGGACACAGGATGTTGCTACAAAATTACCATTACCGTTTTAATAATATTACACATCTAGATGAACGCACACACACACACGCACACGCACACGCACAGGCACAGGCACACAGACACACACACACACACACACACACACACACACACACACACACACACACAGACACACACACAGAGATACACATCACATAGCACATGATGACAGGATGATACATAAGGACACAGGGAAGTGTTGATAAAACAAAGAGAATCCGAGAAAAGGGAGCTAAACGAGATGGCAATAGTGTTGGTGTATAGGGAGAGCTCAGGAGACAAAGAAAGGGAGAGAGGGGGTGGGCAGAGAGTTGAAACCTAAGCTCTCTGGACCCTGTTCCCCGTTCCTTCAGGCATTCTGTGGCTGGTAAAAAAATGTGCTGTATATTTGAAGTGTTGGATCACGTGACAAAGGCAGGGTTTGTGAATCAAAGTGCACAGTGGTTTTAGTGGGAGAGAGAGAGAGAAATACAGAGAATTGGAGTAAGGGAGTGGAGGACAGCGTGAGTGAGAGAGAGAGAGAGAGAGAGAGAGAGAGAGAGAGAGAGAGAGAGAGAGAGAGAGAGAGAGAGAGAGGCTGGCGGAATGCAACAGGCTGTGCTTTATCTTCGCTGTGAGAGGGACGTCTGACTGACGAACAGAACCCCGCGACACTTCTCTGCTGTTCATCTCTCAACTGACTCCTTCTTTCTGTCAAATCTGGTCGCGCTACACCCACTTCAGAGCTGGTAAGTTTGGAATTGTATGACAATTCAGACAAAACTTGTGCTACTATTTCAACTTTTCTGGACAATGGGCGATCGTTTTTTTGTGTGAGCTGTAAGAAGAGAAAGGGAGACAGAGAGAACATGTCAGAGCAGGATTGAGACGTGTGTGTGTGTGTGTGTGTGTGTGTGTGTGTGTGTGTGTGTGTGTGTGTGTGTGTGTGTGTGCATGTGGAGGAAAGGGACTGCATGAGAGGAGTTTCAGTTTCCTGAGGACAGACAGCTCTAATTGAGAACAGAGGTTTTGGAGAGAAGGAGAAAGAACAACAGAAAAAGGAGGGGACTGAAAGCCGAGCAGCACTTTCATGTTCAGCGGGGCAATAACATAGACCAGAGCAGATGAACACTTACATGTGTGTCCCTGTACTCTTCTGCACAGCACTTTCCCACCCTTCTCGCTTTATACAGAAAGAAAATATTCTTGCCTGTTGACATTGTTCCCTGTCAGGAGTAGCAGCAGTGTGCTGTAAAACAGTAACTGAACTGATTCCACAACATGGGTTGTTAATGCCTTGTGAATATGGCACATCCAGGCTAGCCACAGGTTAGCTCTGGGCAACAGCAGAGCTAACCTGTTAACCGCGGGGCCAGACAGCCTGTACTCAGACAATCCTCCCGGGCTGGGGGAACTGTCCCACTTGATGGATGGTGTCATCAGCCATGCATACGGCTGAGCAAGTCTGGTACCTGAGCAGGCCCACGGCCAGCCATCCCCTACTGAAGGTTATGTAAACAGGTTACCGCCATGCAATTACACAGGCAGGATGGAAACGTTGAAACGAGACGCTTTGAATATCGCAAGATGAATCGGAGCGCTGTGTGCATCTGACGGGTGCTTCCTTTAGACCGAGTGCAGGGATTTTGTGAGTATGTGTTTGTGTGTCCACCCCAAACTCGTCGACCTCATTTAGAAAAGCTTCCTGTTGTTTTTTTTTGTCATTTCTTTGGAAGTCACATTGATTGTCTGTGAAAATATATTTGTAGATTTACTTTCATTTTGGCCTTTGTGTGTTACTGTGACACATCATCAACCACATCGACTCGACAATAGGTTCTCCTTTCATTTTTCCTGATCATTGGCGGATGGGATGTGTTTACACTAAGCTGTGCCCTTCTCTGCGGCCACACACCACAGTGCTGACTGAGCCCGTATCCTGTTTCTGTGCCACACTACAACACTACTATGATATGCCTAGTCTGCCCTTTGTCAATTTAGCGGACCCCTAACGAATCTATTCCAAATCTGTTTTCCAAATATCTGGTGGAATGTTTGTCAGCACCTCCCTTAGGCATCTTTACTCACCCGGCTGAGGAAAAGGAAGATGGAGTAGTAGGAGAATCAGCTAGCAGCAGGGCGTGCCCGTCCCTGTCTTCATTCACTGACTCATCTTCTTAATTATGGGGCACAGACACAATTACATTTTCAGACACAGCGGGGTCAACTCAAGTTAATATCTTGGCACATCGGTGTGTGTGGATGGGGTGCTTGTGTGTGTGTGTGTGTGTGTGTGTGTGTGTGTGTGCGTGCGTGCGTGCGTGCGTGCGTGCGTGCGTGCGTGCGTGCGTGCGTGCGTGCGTGCGTGCGTGCGTGCGTGTGTGTGTGTGTATTTAGCAGCTTCTTTTCGTTTCTTTCCAGTGCCTGATATTGTATTTGTAAGAACTGGGTTGTAGAAACTTTAGGCCTGTGCAATATTAAGTGCGTCCATGCATTAAGGAGTGAGGATATAAAAGGTTCGAAGAGCTTTTCATTACTTTGTAATTTTCTCCAACAGTAGTTGTCTCCCCCTCAAGCCCCAGGTCATGCTCCCACCCAAATCTGCCACTCAAATAAATATTTTGTTGTTTAATGATTCAGATTCAGATTGATTTGAATTGTATCCACATTATCCAATCAAATTATTTGCGTATATGTTTCACAAAATGTTTACAAATACTTAGACTCAGACCTAAGAAGACATTGTTCTCACATTGCAATATGTTGGCTTTGCAGGTTTGCCCAGAAAGGTCCTTTGAACAATACTTACTTTTATATCATTGACTAAACCTGGTGCAAAGTCTCCTAGACACAAATACTCTATTGTACTGTTTTCTTGTCTGGAGTACAGTGCTGTAAAATTAAAACTACTGTACTTTAGTATTTAAAAGTATTTAAAAGACATGCCCTACAATACACTGCTACCCTTGAAAGTTTACTGTAATTTAATCTAGATTATACTGTAATATGCAAATAAAAAAGCCTGCCTTTTCAAATATGAAGTCACAACATATTGTTTAGGGATTGTTTTCTATAGATGTGTGCCAAGGTCTGGGTTGTGAGGTACAAAGATGTCAATGGCTAGTCTGTCATCACAGCGTATTATTACTAATATTCCCCACACCTGACAGACTGACGCCGTTTGTTCTGACCGGTGACCCTCTAAATACTATGCCCTGCATGAATACTTAATGTCTCAAGGCATAACGCATACCCTCAATGTGTTTGTGTACAGGTTGTGACTGCCTAACTCCTTTAACTGCATTACAATCTCTTGGTGTTTGTAACTCTTGGCTTTTTCTAACGAAAGACCCCCAGGCTGAGAATGCTGTCTGGCTCCTCTCTCTCTCTCTCTCTCTCTCTCTCTCTCTCTCTCTCTCTCTCTCTCTCTCTCTCTCTCTCTCTCTCTCTCTCTCTCTCTCTCTCTCTCTCTCTCTCTCTCTCTCTCTCTCTCTCTCTCTCTCTCTCTCTCTCTCTCTCTCTCTCTCTCGCTTCGTTTCAATGTCTCCGCTGATCTGTCACCACAAAGTATTTTTCATCACCTCTCCCTTTCTTTCCCCCTCTGTCTGTCTGTCTGTCTGTCTGTCTGTCTGTCTGTCTGTCTGTCTGTCTGTCTGTCTGTCTGTCTGTCTGTCTGTCTGTCTGTCTGTCTGTCTCTCTCTCTCTCTCTCTCTCTCTCTCTCTCTCTCTCTCTCTCTCTCTCTCTCTCTCTCTCTCTCTCTCTGTCTCTCTCCTTCTCTCTCTCTCTCTCTCTTCCAGTCATGCTTTCTATTTTCTTTTTTCCTTAGAACCCTACTTTTTGGGCCTTCTTCAATAAAGTATGTAGACCAAACCCCAATTCCATAGAAATTCTCCAGACATACTTACTGATAGTTCCCTAAGTAGAGTGGTATTCAGTTGTGTGATAATGGTATATGAGCAGAAGAAGAAATTAGGTATCCAAAATCCGGACAGGTTTTGCTAAAAAGGTGAAAACATTAGCCTTGAGTTCTGCTTTTTAGTGCAGTTTTGTTTGGATATATGGGACGTAAAGAGGACTAAGTGTCATTAACGCAGAGCAATCTCACGGTGTGTCTCTGTAGAGCCTCTGTGTGTTAATTGTGGCCTTAAGGCCTGCTCCTCCAGAGCGCCGCCAGTCCTTAAACTCAGCAAGTCACCTCTAATCCCCTCGGTGGTGTTTGAGACGTGGGCTGGCACCCATGCGGGGAGCAAAGAGAGCAGCATTGGGAGCGACACCGAATCACTTGAGCGTCAAGTGAAAAGGTGCCCACCAAATGTCTCAATTAGGCTTGACCCTTTCCCCCGGACCCTAGCCTCGGGCAATGAGCTCTGACCTCAGTCATGACCTACGACCTCAGAGCCGGCCTTATTGGTCGGCTCCACATAACGGCACCATTGTGTTTGTATATAAGCATAATCAGGCTCATTACAGATATTACTGCTATTAGTACCACCATTAGGCAAATTCTGTTATTCTACTATTAGTGTTGAGTAAGCTGGAACTAAAGAAAAACTCAAAAATAAAGTGGAGTATGTCTTCACGTATATTGGAGGGGTGATTTTAGCTTACCTCAAGGAACTTCACAATATTTAAAAGTGGATTAAAACGAAACCCTAATGAAATAAACATACAATAGCACAAGAGGGGAATGCATTTGTTATGAGATGAGAATTAATGTGCGTCTATATGCCATTTTTATTGCCAGGGCAGTAACATAATAGCTTTCATAAATTATAGTTATTGTGTGCAAGCCTCAACCACAGTCATAAAGATATTTTTGGTGTTGTCAGAATGCCTCTAAAAACTTGCTGTTATTGAGCCAGCAATTTTTTTGTTCCCTCATAATTACTGATTTATACTTGTCAACATAAGACAAAGACTACACAATTTTCTTTATGACTGAAAAGAGACAATTTTATTAAAAAGTTTGTGGTTGACCTCGATACGTATATCTGAGTGTGTGCGTGTTTGTGTGTGTGTGTGTGTGGCTGTGTGTGTGTGTGTGTGTGTGTGTGTGTGTGTGTGTGTGTGTGTGTGTGTGTGTGTGTGTGTGTGTGTGTGTGTGTGTGTGAAAAAAGGGTTGAGTGTGAACTTTCAGTAAAAGTTTTGATCGTCCCACATCCGCTAGTTTGCGGTTAAAACTCTCCCAACACACCTTGATTTATGTTCCATAATTCATGTGTAATTATCTGGTTGAGGTCATGGTTTTCCAGACGTGTTTGTTTTGGGGGAGAATTCCTGTCTTGCGATTCCTCAGACATGGGTCATTTATGTTTCTCAGAGGCACTAGTGTCACATACATTTGAGTAGTTTCAGAAGCAGGTATTTTTTTGCTCTCCCTTTTTATATGGAGCTCCAGACTGGCAGTCTACGGTTAGGAGGACTGTTTTACTCTGTGAAAGCCAAGCCTCTGCCAGGAACAATGCTGTTCTGAGGCAGGACAGCCAAGGCCTGCCTCTAGCATCCCCATCATTAATAAAGGATTTGTCTTAGCACGCAGCCCTGCGTCATTCACCAAATATGACAAACTATTAGAGCTGAGTGTTGTCTTTAGCCCTGGTTTGGCCCATTTCTTTTGCGCAGGAGCTACATGCTCTAATTTACTGACAGTGGTTTGATAGTCGACCAGCTTTGTTTCAGGCTGTCAAATCTGCGATTTGGTAAATAACTCCGTAAACAAATAGCAGAGAGTCTTTACTGGCAAAGATATGGCTCTGTAAGAGAGACTTGTCAGTGCCAAACCCGTCATCGGGCCACAGGCTTGTGTAATAATAGTTTGTACGATTAATTGAAACACTCACTGTAGACCCACCACTGTAATTACCTAGTGTGCAATCTGCGTGTTTGGTTTCCTGAGCAATTAGAGGTCTAATAAGGCACGCTTCTTGATACCCAGGGGGCTACATTTCCCACATGACAGCCTGATCCTTCACATCTCAGGGGAAACTGTACCGTCCACCTTACCAAGAAGCTTCGGATTCGATTGCATTTAGAGCTATGCTTAGGGCAGGGACGGGTGCATTGCACTTCTAGTGAGGCCAAACGTACTTTTGATGATCAGCGCATTTAATTTATCCACTCATCCACTGTTTCAATATGTATTTTACTAAACATAGCCAATTGGCTGGTAAATATAAACATCGGTTAACGTTTCAATGTTTAAAGCTGGGTACAGAGGTCTGGAGGTGTGTAGCATAAATCGTTTTTTTGGTGCTACAATCAGTAAGTGATGTATTGTGTGGGTTTGGTCAGGTCTTTATTTTTACTCAGTGGCGTTTGTGGAAAAGATGGAGGAATGGAAATATGTTGTACTTCAACACACTCCAAAGCTGTTTTTAATTCCCCAGCCCTGGGAAGGGGGATCGTCAGTCGTCTGTTTGCCCTCTGGCACTGTGTGTGTGTGTATGTGTGTGTGTGTGTGTGTGTGTGCGTATATTTGGGTTGTGTGTGTGTGTGTGTGTGTGTGTGTGTGTGTGTGTGTGTGTGTGTGTGTGTGGAGGGGGGGATGGGGAGGATGGAGTGGGGGGGCTCAGGCACTGGCAGGTTGAGTCAGGTCGAGACCTGGGGCAATGGTAAGGGATGAGATCACTGAAACCACCCCCTTACCCCTACACACACTTACAAACCATACTATAATGACTCTCATACAGGCCCGGATGCACGTGTGTGTGTTTGTGTGTGTGCGTGTGCAGATGTGTGGGTTTGTGTGTATGTATGTGATTTTCTGCGTTTGTGTTTGTGCGCATGTGTGTGTGTGTGTGTGTGTGTGCGTGCGTGTGTGCCTGCATGCGTGTGTGTGTGTGTGTGTGTGTGTGTGTGTGTGTGTGTGTGTGTGTGTGCGTGCCTGCGTGCGTGCGTGTGAGTGTGTGTGCCTCAGCAGGAGCAGACGGCCCAGTCTGACCCGACCCAGCCAGGCCTCATAAAGGCAGCATTGAGTCTTGGGGGCCCAAAGACACAGCACTGCTTTTGTTGCGCTGCCCAAGGTGTGTTCCCCCTGGAGGGTGAGAGAGGGATGAAGAAACAGAGAGAGAAAGAGAGAGAGAGGGAGAGGGAGAGCCAGACTGGTGTGGCTCATTAGAGAAAAAGACACCGTCCCTCGGCTGGAGCGCTCATTATTTTGTGGGCTTATTGGTGGAAATAAAAACGTTTCTTTATTTTTATGTACGTTTGCCGCCGCCTCTCTTTTCATTCTCCCCCTTTCCCTCCCTCTGTGCTACTTTACCACAGTCCCGGCTCTCTCTTATTAATCCAGCTCAATATGGGACTAATTAATGAAACACTGCCCACCTCTTACACATGGTCTTCCAGATGCTGGAAACAAACTCTCTCTTTCTTTCTCTCTCTCTTTCTTTCTTCCAGTTTTTTTCCCCTCATCTTCCTTCGCTTTCATCACTTGCGCTTTCTTTCTGCTTGCTTTTCTTTCCTTTTTTCTTCTGGATTCCATAGACAGACAGGGGAACTTTAGTCTAACAATTTGATGAGGGAGACTTCTGAATATCAAGCAAGTATGGCCGGTAAACAGTAGTTACAACTCCATTCCTCTCTCTTCTGGTCTACAATAGATGTCAACTGAGTCTTAGGTTGCCATGGCTCTTGACAATCTCCATAAATCACGATTAAAGTGGTTGTGAGCATGAACGGGTGTGTGTATGTGTGTAGGTGCGTGCGTGGGTGTGTTTTGTGGAGGTAACTGTAGACAGAAAGCCATTTGTATTTAATATAAGAACATTTGAAATGTTTTCCTTGACGTTATAGCATAACATTCTGTCCCCTTCTTTATGAAAGCATTGGAAATGTAGATTTAAAAGTAGCAATGATGACCTCATGATCACCATGCTCAAAAAGACTTTAGACAAACAAAACACAATAAGACATGGGGGCGAAATGACAACAACAACAACTAACAACAGCACATAGTGTATTCACTGTGGAACAAATGAAGCCCTCAAAGAGACACAGACAGAAGGTTGATCAATCAAAACGGAGTAAAGTGGAGGATGTGGTTTCAAAAGGGGGGACGAATTCAGAGGATAAATAGAGACAGAGAGTGAAGACTATCTGCTGTAACTGTGTGCTTGCCTATGTGTCTATCCTGTAACGGTGCTGCTCTGGCCAGTGCGCCTGGCCCCACATGTGGAACCCATTACTGGAATGGAACTCCAAATGAGCAGTGGTCGGAGGCAGCCCACTGCAGTAGGCTGCAATTAACTGGCTCTGTGAGCGAGGGACAGCCGCTCACAGATAGGCACCGAGTACCGTTTTGCTTTTGCATGTGCGCGTGTGCGCGCGTTGCGTGCACGTGTTTGTGTGCACGTGTGCTACGTGCACGTGTGTGCGCGTGCGTGGTCTTTGACATGAATCCTTCTGCTACGGTAGTTCCCTAGGTATGTATGTCAGGCCATTGTTTCAAAGACGTTCTCGAAGAAACATATTTCTTTTGATTTTATTTCTCTTTGCTCCATGTCACAAACTCTTCTCTTTCTTTTCACCCCCCTCTTCATTCTGACCCTGAAGCAGGCCCATAACAACAGTACATTCTTTGGCTGCAGTGTGTTTACCACTGCTCCACCAGCGTATTTGACTCCACCCACTCATGAAATGACTGTGGGGGGTGAGGCGGCATGCCAGAGACTGAAGAGATAGACAGAGAGAGAGAGAGAGAGAAAGAGAGAGAGAGAGAGAGAGAGGGAGGTATATAGAATGAGAAAGTGGAGGAGTTTGCTTTGCCTTCAGTTAGCTAGCGAGTGACTGAGGGGAGAAGTGTGTATGTGTTTGTGCAAGGGACAAAGACAGTATGCAAGGTTCAGACTGAGGAACTTTGGTTCAACACAGAGGTAACAGTAAAGGGGTCTATCTTCTGCCAATGCGTGTGTACATGTCTTTGTGTGTGTGTGTGTGTGTGCGTGTGTGTGTGTGTTTCTTTATGTGTGTGTGTGTATGCGTGCGATCGTGCATGCGTGCTGATCGAAGGGTTAATTACACCCATGATGTAGGCCCAGCTCCCTGCCAGGCTGGCCACATAGTCAGGCTGGCACAGGGAACAGAGGCTCTCTTCATAATGCAGGCCTGCTGATTTCAATCATACAGCTTGGAGGAAATCATTGCGGTGTTTGGAGTGTGCTCAAAAGATGGCAGAAATTCATATAGTTTCCCTCCCTCTCACTTCTTTCTGTCAGATTTTCCACGTGCACATATATATATAGGCCTTTGGTTTTTATTGTACAATTGAGTGTTAGGAGGTTATGTATCAAACGGTTTGGTTTCGTTTGACTCTGGACTGTTAGGTTGACTAACCACTCCTCCTTCTCCCATCTCTCTCTCCACAGTGGCTGAATCCGGGGTGGTCTTACCCATGCGAGGGAATCTGTTCATTGGTCACTCTCCCGTCCTGCTCGTCCTCCCTTCCCCTCACTCTCACTAGCTCTGCGGCACCACGGACACTTTATCTCCGAGGTCCCCGATTGATCTCAGCGGTCAGAACGCACATCGGGCCTCTGCTGTAGAGACTCTCACATCCGGACAGAAAAAAAAAAGGTACCACCTTCTCTCTCTCCTGGAGCCCAGAAGAGTCTTTGACGCCATGGCGACTAACAGGGAACGCCAGGTGGGTCACATGACTGGTTTCCCTGCCGTCTACCCCTTTGCCTTCAACTCCATGCGGAGCCACTCCCCCTTCGACCTGCTGGCCAACAGCAACCTCTTTGGACGCTTTGGGGCGGACCTCCCGAAAGAAATGGCGGCATTGTGTGAGTATTGTTCTTTCATCTGGTCATTTTGGGACTCCTCTCCCCACCACGGGCAAATTTCAGGCTCACAGTCCCTGGGGCATCCCAAGGTTGTGCCAGGATGCTGGCGTCCAATGTGTTCACCGCAGAAAAAAGCTGAAGCGGCTGAAGAGAGTTGTGTATAGAGGGCATTTCAATGCCTCACCCAGAGAGAAAGTAGAGAAGTAAGAGGGAGAGGGGTTCCTGTGTTCAAATGTGGCACGGCTCTTCCAGGAAAGCAGGTTTTCCCCCCATGTGGTAAAGCCGGTGGTTGGCAGAGGGCTGGCCTAGCTGGCCTCTCTAAGGTCTCGGACCGAACAAGGCCCCCTTTATGAGCTGGCATCAACCACGGAGGTGATTCATATTATTATCCAAACAATATGACATGAATGGATGGACGGAAGAACATAGAGTTGAAATGCAAGGTCGCATGTACATTTCGGATGGCGGGACTGGGCAAACTGATAGTTTCCAATTAAGATTATAGGGGGTGCTGTTGTTCTTCAGACAGAGGGAGAAACCTGTTAATAAAAGAAACTAATTGAAACGAAGGAAATTACAGCAATGGATTTTTTTAAATTATAAACTGAAAGTAACACTTACTTTCAGGTTCACACACACATATACAGTAGAAAGTATTGATAAAAAATTCCAAGGTCTGGGTATATTGCAGTACAATTGACTGGTGTGGTTTCATTGGTTACAACAGTTTTAGCATTGTTAAGGAACAATGAAAGGTACCACATAAACAAAGTATTCGAATTCTTATGTTACACCCAGCCAAAGAGAACGTCCCACTGTTATACAACAGTGTTTTCTCCCGTTCCACAGACAAGTCCAGACTGCATGCTGTGTTGGTATCAGCAGAGCTATGTCACTGGCCTGTTATTAGTGCCTTGCCTTTCACTCCACGCTCCAAAACCACATGAAACACACTGGAGAAGAGCAGTGATCAATGACACATGAACGCCTCCCAAAGACAAAATGTTATGATTGCCATAGAATTTGCTGCTGATTTTAAGACGTGCGTAGTATTCACAATGAGGAATTTACAAAACGATCATGCTGTTGTTAGGCTTCGTCTTTGGTCATGGTCACCCTTCACTGATATTAGGGTATGACTAGGTTGTGTGCTTAGTTGGTATAGAGATACAGAAATCTACATTTAGGAGGAACCTCTCAGATGCCTTGTCTAAACCTGTCTTCCTGTCAGTCACCCTCCTAACTGAGGTAATCCTGCGGGGATTTGAGGCTGAAGCAGAGCACAGCAGAGAACACTAGGGGAAGATTTGAGAACACTGCCAAACAATGACACACACACACACACACACACACACACACACACACACACACACACACACACACTTACATGTACACACAGGCGAACACAGAAACACATAAAAGTCTTTCTAAAATCACCATTAGGACAAGTCAGTGCAGTCTCCCATATCCGTAGTACTGGCAACAGGTGACGAAATACCAGTTAAGCACTTGGACGGCCACACAAAGGGATTGTTTACTTGGAGTTGGTTTGTGTCTGCGTAGGTGTGTGTGACTATTCAAAGCTCCCAGGTGATTATCAGTTCATCTGGGTTTAGTGGCTGTTATCTGCGGATCTCTGCCATTATCTGTTGAGTCTTCAGAGCCAATGGCAGGGAGTCCATTAGCACCACTTAATCCCTGATAACATCTCTGCCCCACCCCATGGCACTGGGAGTGAGAGATGAGGCTTCACGGAAGTCGATCAGTCGGTCGGTCAGTCAGTCACCAATGCCCGACAGAACTCCAGGTCACACTCAATTAATCCAGAGTCCTGAGTTTGCTTCACGTGTACTCGGCGCTGGAGCCAAGTTGGAGGTCTGTGGTCTCGGCGTGTCCGTCTCTGTCTCAGCGCTCACAATGCTGGCTTTGTGTTGAGCTCAACATTGGCAGTCATGAGATCATCAGTCCCTTATCTTCTCATAGGTTTGGGAACAGAGGTCTGAGCTTGAATCAAATTGGAATCTATTGCGGAAATATGCCCGCTGCTACTTATTGTGAGCAGCCACGAAGTTCGTTTTAGCTTGCCCAGCAGTGCCGTGGACTGTGCACTCTGCTCCCTCCGGTGGCAGTTGAGGGTACTGCTCACTTGTTAAATACATTCACAAAGAGAGCTTAAGTCCGGTAGTAAGTGGTTCAATATGTAACATTTGAGGATATGAGACAAAAAAAACTGACAAAAAATTAAGCAAATAACAAACAAAACATTGTGCCTGAATGTTTAGTTTATTTTTGAACCGGGATGGAAATATGGTTCTCATCCCAGTTTACCGAATCGTTGTGAGAACTGTGATTTAATTGTATTAAGGTGTAATGTAGAATGTAGATTCAGATAGGAATGGAAAGTAGAATAGGACATTGGCTGTGCAGCAGCCATAGGAGACATTACAAGATCAGATAGAAGTAAAGCTGTCTGAGACGAGAGATTAGGCGGACAGCTCGGATGTTGCCATCTAAAACCAGTGGGGGTATAAATCCATGGAGGGACATGCATATGGGCATATGGGTTTGAACATCCATCTTGTATTTGTCACATTATGTCCTATGCAATGTTATGGTGTGGGTTGATTTAGTTTGGTGTGTGTGTGTGTGTGTGTGTGTGTGTGTGTGTGTGTGTATGTGTGTGTGTGTGTGTGTGTGTGTGTCTGTGCGGTATTCGTAACATGAGCCGCAGGCGCAGAGCGGGGATTGTGTGGCGTTCTATGTGTCTGTCATCATTATGCACTCTGTTTCAGCACACACACACACACACACACACACACACACACACACACACTCATTGGCTGCAGTTTGATCTCCACGGAACTGTGGGTTACACATTCCAACACAAGCAAATACCACACAACTGCAGTCTAACAATCCTAGTCTCAACTGTGGCCCTAATGATCAGTGTGTCCTATGGAAGAACAGATTTGGACTTGTGCACATATCCGAAGGCGGGCTGGAGAAACTGCTGTTGTGGGAGACAAAGGGACTCCATTGTTCTGCCCTGTCTTTTAGTGTCAAAGATGACGACAAGATGAATAGCTGAAGAACCTGATTCCGAAATGCTTTGTAAAGAGCTGGAATGTATGTTTGAGTTAGTGTGTGCATATGTGTGTGAGTGTGTGTGTGTGTGTGTGTGTGTGTGTGTGTGTGTGTGTGTGTGTGTGTGTGTGTGTGTGTGTGTGTCTGTGTGTGTGTGATGTTGAACGTCATGCATCATAAAGTAGAATAAAATAACAAGCCAAACGCAGAGTACAAATGAAAAATAAAGGCAGTAGATGGAGAAAATGAGACGCCCTTTTCCTGTCCGCATTCCCCCATGCGTTTCTCTCTCTCTCTTTGGCCTGGGTCCTGGGCTGAAGGGTGGGGGTGTAATTGTCTCAAGGTGTGGAAGGAACAGAGCAAGCTGAAATTGTGCAGCTCGGCTCCATGATGTGTGTCGCAGCGTAGTGTGTGTGAGCCAGTGTGTGTGTGTATGTGAGCAGTATGTTGAAAGACAGGTAAAAATGTTGAGCTGTAGAGAAGGTATCGTTAGGAGGGGTACACATAAGGGGCTCCAGAGAGTGAAAGAGCCTTCTCCTTTTTTTCATTTCATCTTTTTTCTTTTTTCTTTTACCAAAGAAAACGACACACAGAGAGGAGAGAGGGTCTAGAGTACAAGGACATTGCAACGGCAAGCAAAAGGAGGAAAAGTTAACCGGAGATAATACAATACCGGGAAATACAATAATAATGGGAAAATTAAATGGAAAAAAAGAAATGTGAGCCAGGGAAAGAACTGAAAGAAGGAGGTGGAGGAAGGGGGTTAGTGCCCCACTGGGGGTTTCTCACAGAGTTCATCCCTCTTGAACGAGGGAAGGAAAGGGAGGAGGAGAGGGAGGAGGTGGAGTTGACCCGTATGGAGTGCATGAAGTATCCAAACCGAGGGCGGCAGTGTCGTTAGCTTGTAAGGAAATGTATGTTTAATGTGACTACAGTAGACATTGATATTAGGACTGGGTGGCGAAAACCTAATTGAATTTGATTGAGTAGCAACATGAGACAGACCAAGAGGAAAGCGGAGACAAAACGTAAGAGATAAGAGACCCCGTAGAAGGGAAGTAGGGAGGGAGGAAAGGAGCGAGGGAGGGAGGGAGTCTGAATGACAAACGCTTAAGGACACACTGCTCAATGCTCTGGGTGCAAAGCTGTTACCGTATCAGTGACTCAACTCTCCGTGGCTGGGCTCTCCACTGGGACTAGTGGTCAGTAGCAGTCAGGTCTGCTTTAGATCAAGGGCTTCGCTGGGTCGGGCCAGCCTCTATGTACTGTGTGCACTCAGGGACTGGGTTGCGCACAGAACCGCTGCTGCGGTTCTGGATGGGGTTCAGCATTGGCCATTGACATGGCTGACCGTGAGAGAGGGAGAAAAATGAGCGTAGGGAATTGAAAAAAAAAAAAGAAGGTGAACAGTACAACATGTACTAGTATGGGCAGCAATAATATGATCTGCGATACATTCCAATAAAAGCAGAACTGGGGAGGGGAAGGACACAGAGTGTTGGCGTAGAGAAGGAGTGAGGACCAGGAGTGAGTAAGTAGAGAGAGAGAGAGAGAGAGAGAGAGAGAGAGAGAGAAAAGTGGGGGCGAAAGAGATGGCTGGATGGAACAGTTGATCACAGTCAGGCAGGGAGCCGAAGTGAGGGAAGAAAAGCATGATGCAGATATTGGGAAGTAGATCAGCAGCAAGTATAACTCTGCCACAATCAAACAGACTCAACACAACGCTGAGTGTGTGTGTGTGTGTGCGTGTGTGTGTGTGTGTGTGTGTTTGTGTGTGTGTGTGTGTGTGTGTGTGTGTGTGTGTGTGTGTGTGTGTGTGTGTGTGTGTGTGTGTGTGTGTGTGTGTGAATATGTGTGTGTGAATATGTGTGTAAATGTCTGTGTGTGGTTCATGTTCATGAGAGTGTGTGCATGTCTTTGTAGGGGGAATTCATCTTTTGGAGATGCCAGTGTCCCCTTCAGCCTCTGGGTGGCACTAAATCTCACAGTCCACACCAAACAATGCCTGTCTCCTTTTCTATGAACAATAAACAAAGATAATATTTCCTAATTATCATTCCAGATAGATATTTTCCTCGATTAGAGGTACCTGGATCACATGGTATTCTAGTGGAACGAGATTTAGGTTTTCTTTAGCTTTGCTTTAAAGCACAACCGAAAGCATTATAACCATTCTTAATGAGCACAGGAGACTTTCCAAATCACTTTGGGACAGGACCCTGTAGGACACAGGGAAGACAAGAGGCAGAGCATGTTCTTTGACGATAGGATGAATAAAGAGATGTCTCAAAAAAGAAAGAGAATAGGTTAGGGTTAGAGGACGCTGGTGTTTGTTTCCATTTTTTTTTTTTTTATATATGAGGAGCACAACTGGCTGGGGGAGCAAACAGGAGGGAAGTTTGTTATGTGCTCGACCACACCAGAGGGCCTGCCCCCGTGTCTAGGTCCCACCCCCTTAACCTCTTTAACGAGACAGCATGCAGTTGGCTCGCTCCACTGTCACTGTCTGAGAGTGAGAGGCCCAGAAAGAGTCTCAAAGAGAGGAGCTCAGATCCGTCGAATAGCCGAGGAGAACCCGGACGGAGCACTGCTCGGAGGACAACGGTGCGTGGACCCCTGCAGGCTAGGCCAGCTCCCTCATACACTGCTTGGGAAAAGAGACCGTTAGCGGAGCTCAGGGAAGGAATCACAGCAGAGCACTCTGGTTGTGTTGTTCCGACTGAAAGCGGTGTGTAAAGGGGAGCATGTTTGACTGTATGGAGGCTCTGGGCATGGCCCCGAGACCTCTCTTTGACGTGTCCAGCCAGGGCTCCTGTATGCTGGCCAAGGCGACCCCCTTTTTCCCCGGACTGGACCCCTTTGCCTGGGCTGGGACTGCCAGTGTTCAATGTAAGTGTTTGCTCTGTCTTCTAACTCTCTCCAGCAGACTGGAAAAGCAACTGTGTGTGTGTGTGTGTGTGTGTGTGTGTGTGTGTGTGTGTGTGTGTGTGTGTGTGTGTGTGTGTGTGTGTGTGTGTGTGTGTGTGCGAGAGTGTGTATGTGTGTTCTTATCAGAGGACTGGTGTTGTTATCATAGAGCTCTCTCCACAGGAAGAGCCAGATTCCGTTCGATTCTCTGCCCATTCTCACCCTCAAGTTTGTTTGTTTATCAGCTCAACTTGTGTGTGTGTGTGTGCGCGCATATATATTCATCATCTTGTTTGTTTTCTTTGTGAATGACTTCAGTGGATCAACTTCGGTCTCTCTCACAATATCTTCTCTGATCTTGTGGCAGCTTAGGATCTAACAAGCTAACTTAATCACATAGAAAGAAGACAGACAAGGGCCTCAAATTAAAGTAAAAAATATGATGTAAACAAGATTTTTACTGATATCCACAATTACCTCCTTTCAACCATGGTATAATGGTTTGTTTTGGGAAAAAAATCTGCTTGGCTCATGATCAAAAAAACAAAAAAAACAAGAGACTCCTTTATGAAGTTCTGATTATAAAAACTTTTCCCTTGAATCTTTTTGGTATTTTGGATAAGCAATATTGTCCCACAGAATAGTGAAGTGACGCTATCCTTAACCTATGTCCATTCTTCTACGCCTGCACAGCCTCCACGGTGCCTGTCTGTGTGCAGGTGGTTCGTGTTGCCCTAGGTGGGTCGAGAGGCCCTGGCCAATGTATCTTCATGAATTGTTCACGAGAGTGAGGTTTCAAGCACTGTCGACCCCACCGTGCACTTCAATGAAGACAGACGAGCAGTCAGGGGAGCCAGGCTTTAGCTGGTATCAACTCACTAAGTGGGCTTGCCAATTGCAAACTCGTGAGAGGCTATTTTCATGGGATTTGTAGGTGTTCCGTTTTGGGGAAACTCAACACTACTGTTACATTTCAAATGATGATCTGCACAGCATTACTCACTCAGGTAATCAGATGGTTCATTTTGAAATTTCCTACAGAGGCCTGTCCAGTTGGGCTGAGATGGGGCTAAGCGGTTGGAGTTTGCTCTTGGACCAGTGTCCTGTTTCAACTCTCCTTTCCAAGTAGCCTCTGTAAACACAGGCAGACAATGAAATGCAAAGGGTTGTTGTTAAGCCCCTCCATTCACACCATTTTGCCCAGGCATTGTTCCTCCTTCAAACAGATGAGCACAGTATGGGCTCAGCCAATCTTTCAAAAACATGAGGAGGCCAGGCTAGCAGAATGCATGCTCATTCAAGTTCTGCTACTCTTCTCACTAGTCTCCCGGCATCCAACATGCCTTTTTGTATCCAGGGTTTAAAGGCTGCTTTTAGACTGGCAGTGAATATGGTCACATAACTATGTCTAAAAGGCCTTAACGAGTAAGCAGGCAGAATAATAATGGAAATGTTTTATTAAGTTGCACTCATGCTTGGGATTGTGTGTGTGTGTGTGTGAGCGTGTGTGTGTGTGTGTGTGTGTGTGAGTGTGTGTTGCGGTGTGTGTGCGTGTATGTGTCCCTTTATGTGCCTGTGTGGTCAGCTTTCCTGTTTTCTGTTGTTTTTATGTGAGGCAGTTCAGGACCTCTCTGCCTTCCTTTGTTTCAATGTCAGGGGCTGTAGGGGCATAAAGTGAGCATAAACAGACCAAAGTCAGCACTCAGTATCTCTCTCTCTTTATCTCTCTCACTTACTCACTCTCTCCTTCTTCTTCTTCTTCTTCTTCTTCTTCTTCTTCTTCTTCTTCTTCTTCTTCTTCTTCTTCTTCTTCTTCTTCTTCTTCTTCTTCTTCTTTTTCTCACTGACCCCCTCCCTTTTTGTGTGTCTCTCAAGGCTCATCGCTTGTTTTCTGTAAATAAAGGCTGTTAATGATTCAATTAGAATTACAAAAGGGTCAATTAAGAGATGAGGCTGCCTGCAGGGACTAGGCAGCCAGAAGAGGGAGGGGTAAGAGGAGAGCAAAAGAACAGGGTGAATGTTTCATTGGGATTGGTTCATACAGTATGCTAGAAGTTTCTCTTATGCTCAGCCTATAAGAGGGCTTATATGGCATTGGGCACGTATATATTTGTGTTTCTAGGATTGTATCACGTTACATGTAATAGCGCCGCGTTATAAAGCAAGGCTGCGTAAGTGCTGTGAATTTAGATCCATAAAAATAGAGTAATCCATTCCCTTTCAAAGAGATTTTAAGAGACTGATTTTTTAGGTTGCTGTTGATAAACAGTAAATTCCCAGAGACTGTGTGTGTGTGTGTGTGTGGGGGGGGGGGGGATTATTTAGTGTATCTTTGTGCCAGTGTTTAAACGACCTTTCCTGTGTGTGCCAGCATAGATTTCACAGGCCACTGATGGAATTTGGCAATGCCATTTTATAGCCTTATCTCCCATGGGCGAGGGGAACACTGTAAATAATATGGGTTGTTCATGCAATACGAGGGCCAAACACAGTGTCTTAGGCCTCCAGTGGGCTGGGCCCTCCATCTTGTGCCGCTGGCCCAGTCCCAGTGGGAGACGGACCACTGTGTCACTCCCAAACAACCTCTGTGGACTTGAATATTCCTGTCAACCTTGAGTCGAGTGTAGCTTTGGCGACACAGTTTTGTATTCTGTGTAGCCCATTGCTTAAGTTAAAGCTAAAGCCTCATGTTTGAAATGACAACAGAAAAAAAGGTATTTGGTATACTATTTATTAAACTTCATTTCTTGAAAGGGGTGGGATATGTGCTTTAGATGTGAATGTGAGAGGGTTTCTGTTGAGTATTCCGCCTGGCTGTCTCTTGACAGTGTGTGAGAGACAGTGTGTGTCATCGGGCCCAGAGGAAGTGGGGATCCTGTCTTCCTGTGGTATGTCGGTGCTGGAGTGTTGATGTGTTCATTACCCTGTTTACTAACGTATTGTATAATTCATCGCCCTTCGGACTGATTTCCCACGGGGGATTCGGTGCCTCGGCAGGGCTCATGTCTCTCTCTAGTTTACGCAAAGTTGTTGTCACGCTTCAATATGAGCAAGAAAGTGTCTCCTATTCACACTCTTTATTTGGTCTCTGTGCCACTTCTGCTGATTTGGGAAATGGATGGAAGTAAGTTAATACAACGCAATCAAAAAATTATGTTTTGGGTGAGGCCACCAAGGAGCGGACCGTGTCTGAACCGTGAACTGGCAGTGGTCTGGTCTGGACTCGTCTTGTTGTAACACGTCTCGTGTTCTTTGTTTTGATCACAACATTCAAGGTAGCAGCCATGCCTCTGCTAAACCATAATGTCTCTGTAATCCAATACCAGTCTGACCAAGCCAATGATACTAAACAAGGGTATTTAGTGTCCCCCAGAATATTTCTGAGTGCATGTGTTTCCTGCCAGTTGTGTGCAGGACGATTATTTAGGGTTGGAACGAGACTGGCTGTCCGAGGTGGTATTCATCATCTGTCAAGTCAATGTTTGAGGTTACAGACTGTTTGGATAGGAGAGACGAAAAGGTGGCCAAATGTTGACTCTTGTTATATCAAAAAAGGATAGAAATAAAAAAGGTGGGTTTATGATGTGCTGTAAAAAAAAAAAAAGCAAAAAAGCAAAGCTGCTTTGTATTTATGCAAGTGAATGAGAGGGGCAATCCTGATTTAACAACCTGTCCATGAAATCCCCACTCCCCCTAACCATAAGATAGAGAACGCTCATGTCGATCTCTTTTCACATCAAAAAACAGATGTATTTATTGAGGCCTGTAGCCAAAAGACAATTCTGTATTTAGTAAATATACAATACAATGTTCTTAGTACAGTTTTAGGTCATCGTCAAGGAGGGTAACTAACAATTTTTTTTCATTTGCTAAAGAAGAATTAGCTAGTGTTGGTAGCAGCTGTCTCTGAACAGATTTTTAGTACATCACAGTTTATGTGGGCGCTTTGTGTATTATGTGCTATGTGTGTCTGCAGTAAAGTCCACAACTGTGTGTCGGTCTAGTAAGTGCGTGACAACTCCTCAAGTATTTTGTAGTGTGTGTGTGTGTGTGTGTGTGTGTGTGTGTGTGTGTATGTGTGTGACTCCCCCGTTATGTGTTTGGTGTTGCTGTTTTTATGGAGCCATCTCCTGGACGGTAGCTGGGTTTTCACAGCCTTTCCTTTCAAAGGTACTCCCAATGACAGGAAGGGCTCCTCCCCATGCCATGGCAGGAAGGTGGGGAGACCGGGGGTGGGGGGTTGGTACAGCCTGAGTTGGAGCAAAAAGG
>CM030173.1:32750425-32771134 GCA_017639675.1 Aplochiton taeniatus
TATGCACAAAGCAATGACGAAAGAAGACTGTAGGCTCGACACATAACTTCCTGAAGAAGTTCCAGAAACGTGTACCACTCACTTCACTCTGCTTACAAGCAAGCCCTGTGATACGCCGCTTTGGATGCTCCCGGGGAGGACGTCCCACCTCCCCTGTGATCATCAGCCAATCGCGAACAACGTTCACCTCCCCAAAGGGGACCTAATAGAAGATGAAAGCAGGCAAATATCACACTTAAATCAGCCTAGTCTTAGTAACAGATTAAGACTTGTTCAAACTATTTTCTGAAATAGAGAGACATCCCCCCCCCCCCCCAATAGGAAAACGCTGAGTTCCCACCGAAAGAAAAAAGTACGCCAAAAACTAAAACAGTGGAACTTAAAAAAATAGGATACAAGACGATGAAATTCAGAAACAAACAAGTTAGGTGGCTTAAAAAGGCCTTTTTTTTTGTACCCATCAACAACAAAGAAAATATGCTTTTTGGTCCCTAGGTATTTAGTACATTTGGTACTATGTATTAGTATATTTGGTACTAGGACTGCTCAGATTAATTTGACATGGTATTGAATGGTCTTTAACTTTGACTATTCTAACCAAGATAGGCTAGTGATTGGTAGGTTGAAACTATGCTCACCCTGGTCTGTGAGACGCTAGTGGTGGCTGTCTTTCAAATTGTATAATTGACACAGAAACTGTCTCTGTATTTAGCTAAAGGACAGGCTAGCACAAACCCTTTAGACAGGTACTCGGATCCGGTCAGGCTATGCTCACCCCTGTCTGGGCCATGCCAAATGGTCCCGGGTTCATCCCTAAAAAAAGAATTGTCTGTCCGCCCACACAGTACGTCTCAACGTAGGATCTGTGTGTGTTCCACGCATACTCCAATGGGTTGTAGATGTAGTGCACAGGCTCACTAAACGACAGCCGGCGAAGATGGGCGTTCAGCTCCAATTCAACGTGTAAAAAACGGGAACAAATAGTGGAGCCGTCCACAACCGGGTTGGACGAAAGTGTCTTCTGTTGATTGACGTTTCGACTATCTTCATTCTCAGGATTTCTGGCACAGCTGAAAATTATTGGAATTTAACAATAGGAAATCGTAGGACATTATTATGCATATCTCTTTCTCAGGAAAGGGCCACGAACAAACACCCCAATTACATACATGTTCATCCAATATTACCACAAATGTTAACGTTGATTACCTTTCAATGTTTTCCAACATTTTCGGATATTTTTTTCCGGCAACACACGGTGCATTCTGGGAGTCGACTAGTGAACAATAGACAGTGAACAGTGCGGCTTCAGGCACGCCATAGGCGCATGTGTTGTTAACCATCTATTCTAACCCAAATCACATGTAATATGTTCTAACCATTTATTATTAATTTAAGTAGTAATACTTATGGTTATGTTCTTGTGTTTGTAGTAGCAACGTTAGCTGCAGCAATAGTAAAAAAGGATTAACGGTATAACACATTATCACATTTTGATAACATTATCAAAATAAACTTTTAACACTTAATCCAAAGCCAAGTATTCATAATTTTACTTAACCTGTTGATTTAAGTTTTTAGGCCTTCCCTAAAATCCCCAAAGAACCGATTTCTAGCCTGTATGCTGTGTAATACAAGCCTAACACAGCTATACTCTTATTTTGGAAAAGAATAATGCTAAATCTGTTTTCTGAGCGCCACCGAAGAAGAAGCAAAGTGCTGCTGGTTTTACTTACGTTCCCTAGTAGTCGATATCTTGTAGTAAATTGGTCGTGACGGCAGTGTAGACAAAAAAGCTGCAAAAACAACTATGTCTTCAAGGGAGGTAATTTGCTGATGTAGCGAGCTGTTAACTCTACATGACTGTATCTCGACGATGGTTTACGTGCAGTTTGGTCTTGGTTTTTAGTGAAAGACCAGGAAACAGTGCACACAAAGCGTGTGTGTAACGCTAATGTTTGCTAACGTTAGCTTGTCATTCAAGCTGGAATTGTGTTGCTGCTATTAAACCATTCTTGGACATTGCATGTCCGAGTTATGATATCGGACTTCATGTCAGAATTCAGCCTATTTTTTATTAAGATAGTCTGCCTAGGCCTTTGTGCTAGCTAAGTAAGTGAATTAAGCGGCAGAATTGTAATTAACGTGATGCGTGTAATGCACAGAGCAACGTACGATTTGCCAAGGGGCTATAGTTTCACTAACATGAACTGTTCTTAGGATGACTAGCGTACTATAATCTATGTTCGCCATCAATGGAATTGCTTTTCTTTAGTTTGGGGTTTTGAAATGGTGCAGTCCCACATGGCCTGAGCACATATAAAATAAAAATTCTGCATTTCGTTCACTTGGGATGCATTTGGCACAAACCTGTTGGTTATAGTTATTGCACTGCTAAATGAAGTATTGCTATTTTCTATTTTGCATTGTGCGTGGGTGTTTAAAATCTTTGAATAGAGGCGCAGTTGTGACCCCCAAGACAATATACAATTGCGCCATCTAAGTGACTGTTATGGAACTGCACGTTACAAAAAACGTAGCAAATTCAGTAGTCAACATTGGAATAGCTTTTGGACTGTGAAAGAAACACAATAACACAAATGTACTTATCTTGGTAAGGAGGGTTCCATTGTATGATGTTCCAAACTTTTTTTCCCCTCCAAAAACGACAACATTAATTTACAGTTTATCTCACTTGAATCTTGAAGACTGTTCTTTGCATAGTTCAAGTGTTACTCTTGTCAATTTGGGTGTGTTAACCTTTAAAACCTTTATTTCTGGTGCTTGATATGGGAGAAATGACTACTTGGAGAATGTAGTAATTGGAAAAAGTACACCAAAGTGACGATTGGTTAGGCAAACTGTACACATCAGGGCATTCTTGAATTTTCTATCCTGCTAGTGGTCAATGTAGTGCTTGGTCAATATTGATTCCTCTCCATTTTATTTGGTAGACCCCCCATGAGCCAGAGCAGCTCCGTAAACTCTTCATTGGTGGTTTGAGCTTTGAAACTACAGATGAGAGCTTACGAGACTATTTTGAACGATGGGGTACCCTGACAGATTGCGTGGTGAGTATACTGCTGGTAAAGTTAGTATTGAATCGATCACATACATTGTATTGGTTTTCTTACAAATAGTTGCAATCAAAATTATTCAACCCATTTGTAAATTAGGTTTATTAGCAACATTTACACACTTTCAACTGTTTGCAAAAAACAATCAAACAAGAACAATTTAAATAGCTCAACACAACTAATATAAGAAGCGTTTTCTCCAAATTCAACACAAAATGTAACTTTCAATGTCTACTGCGGTCTCAAAATTATTCAACCCCTTCATGACTAGTGTCTTCAGTACTTAGTAGAGCACCCTTTTGCTGTTATGACCTGCTGCAAACATGATGCATAGCCAGACATCAGCTTCTGAGGAATCTCAGCCCATTCCTCACGGTCAATGGCCTCCAGTTCACTAATATTCTTGGGTTTGCGTGCTGCAACCACCTTCTTCAAATCCCACCAAAGATTTTCTATGGGGTTCAAGTCAAGCAACTGTGACGGCCACTGCAGAATTTTCCAGGACTTCTTCTGAAACCAAGCCTTGGTGGACTTTGAGGTATGCTTGGGATCATTGCCCTGTTGGAAGGTCCAATAATGCCCAAGCTTCAGCTTCCTCACAGAAGGCATGATGTTTTCTCTTAGGGTTTCCTGATACTTGATTGAATCCATCTTGCCCTCATCACGCTGCAGGTTTCCAGTGCCAGAGGAAGCAAAGCAGCCCCAGAGCATCACCGAGCAACCGCCATGCTTCACTGTAGGCAGGGTGTACTTTTCAGTTTTTCCTCCTCCAGACATACCGCTGATCCATAGGGCCGAAAAGTTCCAGTTTAGTTTCATCGCTCCACAGAACTGAATTCCCAAACTTTTGCGGCTTATTTATATGGTTTTGAGCATATTGAAGCCGACGCTTCTTGTGCTTTTGGGTCAGCAGAGGTGTGCGTCTTGGAGTTCGGGCATGGAGACCTTGAGCATTTAGTATGCGCTTTACTGTGCAAACTGAAACCTCAGTGCCTGCTGCCACCAAATCTTGCTGCAGGTCTTTTGCAGTCACTCAAGGGTTTTTGACCACTTGTCTCCTCAGGAATTTAGTGGCAGCTGGTGATAGCTTCCTCTTTCTGCCACATCCAGGTAGTGTAGCCAGGGTTCCTTTAACTTTGAACTGGCGAGCTATGCTTCCAACTGTATCTCTAGGAATATTCAGTGCCTTTGCTATCTTTTTGTATCGTTTTCCTTGTCTGTGCCTGGAAATAATCTCTTTTCTTAACTTCTTGGACCACTCTCTTGACTTATATTAGTTGTGTTGAAGAAGGTGGTTGCAGCACGCAAACCCAAGAATATTAGCTGGAGCCCATTGACCGTGAGGAATGGGCTAAGATTCCTCAGGAACGCTACCAGAAGCTGGTGTCTGGCTATGCATCATGTTTGCAGCAGGTCATAACAGCAAAGTGTGCTCTACTAAGTACTGAAGATGCTTGTCATGAAGGGGTTGAATAATTCTGAGACTGCAGTAGTCATTAAAAGTGACATTTTGTGTTGAATTTGGAGAAAACGCTTCTTATATTAGTTGTGTTGAGCTATTTAAATTGTTCTTGTTTGATTGTTTTTTGCAAACAGCTGAAAGTTTGTAAATGTTGCTAATAAACCTAATTTGCAATGGGGGTTGAATCATTTTGATTGCAACTGTAGTTGTAAGTTGGTTGACCTACACATTTTCAGCTGGTAATATGTAAAATAGTTTGCAACTACCATTCTTGTTTTACTGTTAACGTTTACCATATTTCTGCAGGTGATGAAAGATCCTGTTTCAAAGAGGTCAAGGGGTTTTGGCTTTGTTACATACAGTTCAGTGGATGAAGTTGATGCATCAATGGAGGCTAGGCCTCACAAGATTGACGGAAGGCAAGTGGAGCCCAAGAGAGCTGTGTCTAGAGAGGTAAGCTGCTATTGTAGTTGCCTATAGTCAGGTATTAACTTATTTTTTATATACCTAATTTCATAATTCCATTTTATGGGGCCCTTTGTAACCTCACAATTGGGATTTTAGTGTAATGTCATATTGACTACATAGTCTTTCAAAGGCAGGGGAAATATGTCTCAAAATTTGATATTTGTAAAAATGTAAATATTATTTAGGGCTGTACACTTACTATGGGTTTGTATATTGTTTGAAGAAGGAATAAAATCCCCCAGGCAGAACTGTTGGATCAATGTAATCTAAGGAAATACATTTTAACGACTATATGGATCTGTTATTTTAGAAAATTGAGTGCTTTTCTAAATGATATTGTCTTAGTTTATAAAAATGTATAATGCTTTTCCTGATACTGTCTTACGCAAAATACCATTACCTATCAAGTAGGAATAACATTAGATCTGTTGAACTGTGAATTTACTCAATATGAGCTCACATTGCACACATACTTCAAGTGTGCTTGCTAGAAATGCTGTAGACAGAGATTGAGATAGAAAACTAAATCTAAAATCTCTTAATTAAGTCTGTTTGTGTTCTTTTTTTTAAACAGGACTCATGTAGGCCAGGTGCTCACACAACAGTGAAAAAGGTATTTGTTGGGGGCATCAAGGAAAACACTGAGGAGCATCACCTTAGAGACTACTTTGAACAATATGGCAAGATTGAAGTAGTTGACATAATGACTGATCGAAACAGCGGTGAAAAGAGAGGATTTGCCTTTGTAACATTTGATGATCATGATGCTGTCGATAGGATTGTCAGTAAGTTGCCGTCATCAACCCATGGGAATTTTAACATAAAAGGCATTAACATGGTTCAATAATGAAATGTATGCGATGCTGTCACAATAATTTATTACATTTTGTTCTTTCACAGTCCAAAAGTATCATACAATAAATAGTCATAACTGTGAAGTGAGGAAAGCCCTGTCAAAGGAAGATATGAATAGATCTGGGATGAACATGAGAGGTAGGAATACCCAAAACACTTATTACAACTATTTAAAATGATATTATAGAACATGAGATGGATCTTCTATATATCTGTTTCCAGGGCCAAGAGGAGGGAACTTTGGCAGAGGTGGCGGATATGGAGGTAAGACTGTTAATATGGTCAATAAACATTGACTTGCCTTATGGGAGTACCGCCATTTTTTTTGTCAAAAAGTTCAAGGTCGCAGTGCGGGTAGTAGCTGTGAGTTGTTCGTTTCCCGTTGTTTGTGATAAGAGTGTACGGGTACTGCAAAAAGCAGTTGATATTGTTTAAAGACAAAATAAACAAAAGTTGTTTTGTTAAAATGTCTGTGTATGTTTAGATATCATCGGTCCTTATGAGCTTGCCTGCAGAATGAAATCAATGCTTTCAATCTAGGTGGCTACAGTGGGGGTAGAGGAGGAGGCGGAGGAGGAGGAGGAGGATATGGTGAAGCTGACCGATACAGTAATTATGGAGGCAACGGTGAGTGATGACCATGTTGATGGAGTTTGAAATGACAGTGGTTTTAGAAAGTTGTAGTTACTCTAAAATCATAGCTGTGCGACTTGTCTAATAATAATACAAAAAACAAAAACTTTATTTACGATTGTCTAGCAACTGCTAGAACCTGGTTTTGTGTGAAACGGTGGAAACAGCCGTCTTACCAACGTTTGAGCACAGTGTGAATGGGGTTAGAGCGCAAATATCTTATCTCACAACCCTTTCATGACTTCTGTGAAAGGCAGAAGCAACTTTTTAGTTTGTTTTATTGTGGTAAAGAAAAGCCCCTGAAAGCCAACACCAATCAATGGCAAGCTGCTGTCATTGATGGGTAGATTGTTCTTATATCAAATGTTTTTATTTTTTATTTTATGAGGTGGCTTTGGAGGGAGTCGTGGATATAGCGACAACCGTGACTACAGTAGAGATGGTCAAGGCTATAATAACTCAAGCGGAAGCTATGGTGGGGGAAGATTTGACAACTACAACAATGGAGGAGGAAATGGATTCTATGGTGGTAGGTGCTCCCCTTTCACGTGTTAGTAAAGTCAAATTCAAAGTTTTGCTGTCCAAATAATAGGGCTTTGAATACAAAACTAGGTTGGACTGGACCTTTTATATCCAACTGTGCCTGAAACCAACTGTTAATTGAAGCGATGAATGTTGTAAAGATTGTACCCTTTAATCATTCATTCTGCATTCTCTTTTTATTCACATTATTCCTGATCCAACAGGTAACTTTGGTGGTGGAAGACCTGGTAGCAACATCAGAGAGAGTGGTGGTGGTGGTGGTGGTGGTGGTAGTAGTAGTGGTAGTGGTGGTGGTGGAGATTATGGCAATGACTTCGGCAATTACAGCAGCCAGTCCTCCTCCAATTATGGGCCAATGAAAGGAAGCAGCTATGGCGGTGACAGTGAAAGGGTCAGGAGCAGTGGCCCATATGGTGGTAAGCTCTATTTAATTGACCATTAAATAAAATAATTACAAGAGCATGATTAAGATGTGTATTAAAAGCGTAGCACAGTAAAAACCTAGGAAGAACTTTTAAAATGACTCGATCTTTTGTCAGACCATGTCCATTCTGCAGGGGGATACGACGGAAGCTCTGCTGGTGGATATGGAGGCACTAGTAGTCAACGATACTAGTTGAGGTAAGCACCACACTGCATACAAACCACTTCCAGTCAACAGTGAATAATGATTTTAAAGAGTTGGCCTGCTCTGCATTTCTATATAGATTAGATACTACAGACTAAATTAAAGTTCAAGCAGCATCGAGAGGGAAGGAAGGGCAAATGCATGATAATGACAAAATGATTAACCTTCTTTACTAAAGAAAATGTCTACCTATATACCCTTTGTTTAAATAGTTTTAAAATGACTACTATAGCCTGTAATTTGAGTTGGTTAGGGTTCCCTCACTAGCTGAGCTTTTAACACTGCGTAACCACTAAAAGATTTAAACTAAATTAATGTATACTGATAATATAATAATTTATAAATACATATCCTAAATATGATACAGATCTTTTACTTGTGCAGGCAATGTGGAACAATTAGCAGCAGTGATTGTCATATTAAAAAGGGAAGCTTTCATTTTGAGGAATGTAATTCTCTGTTGGTTTTAGGGGAAAAAACTAAACATTTGAAATACATTAAGATTCGATTGGTTCCAGTGTTGTACACTATCATAGTACTGTATGTAGGTTTCAACACTCAACAGTGCTTAGGGCCTTGTTTTCAAAGTGGAAGGTGGATGTAACTTGATATAAAACCTCTTTATTGGCACAATTGCAGTGTAGTGAATTTGAATTAAAAAGTTGCTCCTGGTTTTCTCATTGACTTCTCTCTAAAATGCAGCTGAAGTTGATAGACTGGCAAAAGTTTAACATGTATTGTATTGTATTGTCCAACAGGCTACATTGATTAGGAGATGAGCCAGAGAGGTGACAGGGAAAGGAAGCAGCAGGTTTACTCCCTAGATCTGCCCAGCAAAGCTCAGATGCAGCAGGTTTACATCTGCTCCATCAAGATAAATGAACAGTAGACAAGGAAAATCATGTGGAAAGGGAGGAGGAATTTGACTCTTGTGAAATTGTTGATGATTGTGGAGTTTGCTCTTTGTATTTGTGAAATGTAAGGCATTCCCCCAAGTTTTTATGTGTTTCTGCACCCATAGGGTATTTTTAAAAAATGTATCGCCTATAAAATCACGATTAAATTAAATGCATTTCAGTTTGTGTTTTCTTACATCATATAATTTCTTTATCGGAGGTTACCAGCATTTCCATGAGGTCAAATGTATCACAGATGGGTTGCTAAGTAGTTATGCTGTTTTTTTGTAGATGAATGGACGACCACAGCATCATGTCAGCATTTTCCAGAGGGGAACTTTCCACTTGAAGTAGTATCATGGATGTTCTACTCCAGACAAACAAATAATATGCCTGGCATGAGTTCTTCATTAGGAATTGTTAAAAAGAAAAATATCAAGTGCAAATAATCCTTTCCCATGCAGGGAATGTTAGAAAGTGCATATTCTTGTAAAAATAGTGAGAGGTAGCTAATAGGTTTGATGATTAAATTATTGTAGGTTAAGAGATTTCTGACATACCATTTTATAGTTTGTGAAAAAGGTTTACCTTGTATAGTAACATCTTTGTCACAGGACCTTTAGGCAAAATGACTTGGTGAGTTGGACTGAATTTAGGGGGAAATAGACTGGCTTTAAAGAGACTTATCTAACCATCTACTTTACTTCTTTACAATTGTGTAGAGAATGCACAGAGTACTGAAATGATCAAAGCATACGAGATAATTGAATATGTTCCAGAAATGTTCTTGGGCTTAGGCTTTCATTTATTTTCCAGGAGTTGATGGAACTTGCTTCTTTCTGCTATGTAATGATGAACATCAGTCTGATTCTGTACTGGACACATGTAGGTACAGTATATCCTTCTAAGATGATGTCCCTGGTGCTTTGTTCAACTGGGACATCAAGCACTTACATTACTCTACTTAATATAAATGCACCTAAGGCTTCGTTAAAAAGTTGTACTCTGATAATAGCTACAGTATTTTACAGCGCAACTTGTATTTGATTTTAATTCTATTTTTCTGAACCTTTGTTTCTTTAGTGCCCTTTTAATGACTTGATGGAACCCATGAACGTGGGAACAGGACACCCCTGAAGGCATTTGTACCTCTTCTGTGTATTTCACTTAAAATAGTGTCATGTTTCTATTTGTATTTTTTTTTTTTTTACAATAAAATGGAACTGAACTGGAAAAAAGCCTTTTCACAGTTAAAGTGAGTAATTCTAATAATTTCAAGGGTCAGATACAAGTTCCAATCCGGCCCTCTGTTGATGTGAACCAAATTAAAAACGGCAAAGAATATTAGAACTATCAAATCTTTTACAAAGCATTTTATTTTAGCATGGTAAGAGGCCTCTCCACTTACTCCATACAATTGAAAGTAATTGGATCACAATGGTACATATTAGTTACCCATTTTTACAATAATCAATGTAACATTTTGTTTCAGAAAAGTTACTTATGCACTCTTGCCTACATAAAATAATATAAGATCCTGTCTTAACTGAGGACCATAACTCTGCATGCAAGACTAATAAAGAAATTGGCTAATGTTACAGCTAGCTACTGTTATGCTGTTGCTTGCCTAAGAACCTCTAACAATATATTTCACTACAAATATCAGGGTTTTTGTATAAAAACAGTATTCTTTAAGTACTACTGCCTCAAATCTCAAAATTACAACCTGGGACCTTTACTGTTCTTCCCCTGTGAAATTGAGGATCTAGAAGCTCTGTCTAAGGACTAAAATCTAATACGTTTTGAAAAACAAAAATTATTTATAACAAATGTTTTTCTGTCTATTTCTTTCACTCCAGTGTTTACAATTACATCAGAAATTAAAAAGTTGTTGAAAAAAATGTTTAAGTACAATGGAGCGGAGAGAATTTTCAGATGAAGCTCAATCCTATGCTTTATCTCAAAAAAAAAAAAAAAAACATCAAGTTACACTTGTAACATTTGAAAGTTATCTTATTAACAACTGATCAGAGAATCAAAATTCTATGTAATTTGAATCATGAGAACGTGTGAACGCAGACCTACACTGCACTATAGCCACACTGGTACTAGTGGGCGACCATGCAAGGTTGAACCCTTACACATCTCTTAAAAGCAAAAACAATGGTGTAAAATAAGATATATTTCTCAAACCTAGTCCTTAAAGACGTCTGGGTTTCAATAGATCATAAACTTCGGGACTAAAGCCTAACATGAGATGTATGTGCGCGCATCAATTGTCACCTAAATCTCCCCAAGGGCGTCATTGCATGATGTACGTGCAAATCTCAAGTTGGCATTTTGACCCTAACAGCTATTTCACAATTACATAATTAACAGAGCATTTACATTGTTGCAATAAACACATTTGGTATGACAAAAATCAAGAAGACAAAGTTTCTGTCTCCCCAGAAAGACAAAGGTTTCAATCACCGCAATATATCTACGTCCTTAAGAGCAAAGTTTGAGAAATTTTGTTTTGAACAGTAATTAGGCCCTGGTTGACTGACTTGTAGCTATTTCACGTTGAAGGGGAATCCACAGACAGTATGATCGAGTTAATTACAACTTACAGAAATTATTCATTACAAGATTATTTAGCACTACAATGATTATTTGTGTATCCTCTTATTTAAGGCTAAGCCCAAGAACATAAGACATCCATTATTCACATGAACCACATATCTTAAAA
Organism: Aplochiton taeniatus; assembly: GCA_017639675.1. NCBI lineage: Eukaryota > Metazoa > Chordata > Actinopteri > Galaxiiformes > Galaxiidae > Aplochiton > Aplochiton taeniatus. Next base: position 32,761,719 of record CM030173.1, read on the forward strand.
AGGCAATTGTTAAGTGTATAGCAGAGTCAAGCAAGTGTTGATTCTGCTATAGCCTGCTGCTGGCGAAAGCATTGGGCTTATTCCAGGATGAACAGATTCTAGCTAATTAGCTAGCAGATTTCAGAACGCCTGGAGGGGAGTTGACCATTAAGGCCAAATAGAACAGCCACACAGCCAGATGGACAATTTGCACTATTAATATCTAAATGGAATTGTCAGAATTCTTAAAGATTTTAAAATAGGTAACATAATCTGTAACAAACTTCAATTTCAGGAGACTTCTCAGTCTAGACTTCAGAGCCAATGGGCGTTACCAACATTCTATGACAGCTTTGGAATAAGCATACCCCAGTGACAAAAGGCAGTGGCTTGTCTGTGATAACATGAATAATCAGACCATTACTACAGGAAAAGATATGATAAAAAATAAAACAAACACTCTAAGGCCACACTATGTTGTATTGTCCTGCCCCCTTCTATGGTTAGGATCTATATGCACAATGTAATGTGACTTGTTGAAGCTGCCAACGTGTGCCAGTCGGAATTACGATCTATAATCAATGTAAAGAAAGTGTTTCACTATCATTATTACTATTAGGACCACTGTAGTGTAGGATATGGGGGGATTTGTAAAGGTTATGATCCAGTGCCACTTCCTGAGTCATCAGCACATCTCAGCATCGCCAAGCAACAAAACATGGTACAAGACCCAATAAGAGATAATCCTGTGACCTGACCTTCACTCTTTGACCTGTCTGGACAACAACTTTCCTGTGTAAAATTCTGGATTGTAATTTGAATCACTGTCAAAGCCCTTTTTTCACAGTATTACCCTACGTTTAACTTTTTTATAATTAATAAATTTCCCTCAAACACCATCTATTGTCCGTTGTTGTATAATTGTGTATATATCCCACTTCCTTACCACGATATCAGGATAAACTGCACTGATTCCCCTTGCCCAGAGTACCACCAAAGGTAAAAATTATATATCTCCATAACAATAAAAACTTCTTGCAAAAAAATCAAATAGATTAAGTATAAAACACAACAGTTTAGCATACGAAATTCAATTTTTTAAGGAAATAAAATAAAAGACAAAACAAAGAACAAGAAACAAAGAAGCAACAATGTCCAGATATCCCAAGACAAGAGCTGCAAATTCAATCTTTTCCAGAGTGTGACGCCACTCAATGCAAGACTGAATAGCAGGGACCCTGTGGCCTGTCCAGTCTTCTTGGGGATGTTATGGTCACATGTAGGATGGAATGTCAGACAGCTAGTCGACCAGCAGGGGGATGGAGAGGGCTCCAGGTTGGAGGAGGAGGCGGGGGCTCCTGGGGGTATGGACGTGGATCACAGCACGGCTGGTTCTCCACCTTTGCCACACCACGGCCCTGGCACAACCGTCGATGCCGCAGCAGTCTGTCAGTCCTAGAAAAGTTCTTTTGAGCACAAGAGAGATCATTCAATCATATTTTTATGATTCAGTTTTTGCTACACTGTTGGACTATTCCCCTCCAACTTTCTAGAAATGACACTTTAATTGTAGTATTTTGGGGTGTATACTGTTAAGTCTTTGTTGAGAGAAGAAAAGCTCAACAATAGAGACCAAACTACTTGGGTTCAATCAGATAAGCATGTTTTTGGAAATCTGTACTATCGTCACGTCTTTACAGTGGATTTCTCAAATTGTCCACTTATTCATTTACTTTTACATCCATTTGTGCTGTTGTATTTGTCAGCTTTCTCCGGCTAGCCAATTATCTATATGCTTATTATCGTATGACTTTAAACCCATTCTGGACTCTAAACCTCCAGTCCAAAACCACGCCAACATAGCTTTCAAACATTTCCATTATGATACAGTCTTATTGTAAAAGACATAAGTATCCAGGAGGAAGAGATTAGTGATATACGTCATTTTAGCACACTTGCAGCCTTTGAAGACCTTATGTTGCTAATTGAGGTTTTAGTTATGGTAGGGTTATCTATGAGAAACTAAAAGGACATTTAAAAAAAAAAATTATAATAAACATTTAAAAGAAAGATACATATGGTATTGGTAATATAGCTTCAAGTAATTAAAAGTGAAGAGGTTCTGTTAGTTACCATGGCCAACTGGAGTTTGTTTTACCAACATTTGTGGTCAGTGCTTACATGCGGAATGGTTCTGTATTATTTAAATGTGAATTATTCTATAAATCAATATATTTTTCCATTGTCATTATTGTAAACCAAACTGGATGAGGTTTGGGTATTTTTCTACACGTTCAACAGAGCTAATTTGGGGTGATGACACCTTGCTACTCACCACCTGATGTATATACTACAAGTCTAATCCCAGCTACCATAAAAATGTATTCCGAAATGGAGATTCAAAAGCCATAATCAATCACATAAATAAATGAGTTTCCCAATAATTGTTTGAAGTTATTGAAAATATATTGGGTTTTATGCAAGTTGTTGTGAGGGGAATAATGGCAAACTGCCCTTCTGTCAGGGTACTAAACAATACAAAAATAATACATAAATGAGCAAGCTCTGTGACTTTATCTGGTCTGTAGGGATTTGTAGCGTCTGATATGAATCGAGCCATTAAGCTAAAACTGACTTGATTGACTTGACCCGATTAAATTAACCTAATTGCTCATCACAACTGCTATGCCTTCTAAACCAAGGCGGCAGAAAACCAGTACTTATCCGAGTGTGGGTATGTTAAAACTTAGTTTAATCAGCATTTATAAATTTTTTTACTAGGGACATCCAGCTCTACACCCAAATCAAATGACTTTTCCTTGATTGTGCCTGCTCCAGCTGTCATGTCGGTGTAGGCCTATGGACATTATCCGCGATTTGCGGTAGCCAGGCATGTGCTTCAAAAAATACAACTTCAAAATGATTGCCGTGTGAAGTGAAGTACCTCCACCTTCAAGCCCAAGGATTCACTGCATGGTAAACAACCTTGTATGGCCACATTGCTGGTTTTAAAGTCATTGTTCATTTCATAATGTAAAAAGGCTTTGCAGTTAATTTTATTAATTACAAATAACTTTTTATTAAACATGTGCAGAACATGACATACCTGCTGGCATCGCTCACACTGATAAGGCTTCTCTCCACTGTGGACACGCTTATGTCTTTCCAGATGGTAGCGCTGGATAAATCTCATATCACACATGTCACAAGCAAATGGCTTTTCTCCTGAAAGAGCATAAGCATAAAGTCAATACAAACCCATATTCACACCACAAACACTACCCAAGCTATAATGAGGTTGTTTCAAATTTCTGCACAGGTTGTCAAATGTTTACTTATGACGCAGCTAATTGACTTGAGCAACCACTAGCCAATGAATAGGGCCTGTGAACGATTAGGTAGACTTCCTATTTACATTGAGATGCATTTTCATCAACTCATTATGTGAAGATCAGAGTGGAATTTCAAATTTAAATGTGGTGCCCAAGAAACATTACATTTTATTACTGGAGGCTTGTTCAACATCCCATCAAAAGACATGACAATCCAAACTCGAGTTTGTGGTGTTTTTTTGTGTGTGTGTGTGTTTTTTAAAGAATTTTTATCTACTGGTGCTTTTTGTGATAAGGGTATGGTAAATGGACGCATACCCGTATGAGTGAGGCTGTGTCTCTCCAGGTGGTTACGCTGAATAAACCTCATGTCACACATGGAACAAGCATACGGCTTCACTCCTATGCAGACAGAGCAATATGTTAACCCCCCACTCTTTAGTGTACAAAACACAGAAACGCACTAAAAATGATGTATGAGATAAGTGTAAGCGCATGTAACTCCTAAATTTGAAGACAATAACAAATTTCCCTAAAAGCATCCTTATGTTAAAGTTTGTGACAGAATATCCTTCTGAAATCTAAAAAGTTGCCAACAGTAAATAAGTATCAGGCCTTCAAAAGTATTATTCAGCACAACTAACAACTTTTTGTGTACTGCCATGGCATGACCAAAAGGCCATGCAAAAAGTATTGTGTAATGGTTATAGATGTCCAAGTTGTGGATTTATTAATTAAATATACACTATAGAAAGCCTACACCTAAACTAGGTAAAGACAGAACACTAGGATGCTTGTTTTACTGTTTATTCGACCTCTTAACAATAGTGGAGCAAAATAGGAAGGCAAAACGAAGAACCATGGCAATCCTTGCCTATAAATTGGATTTAGTTCACAAAACGGGTTTATTTCAGTAGCATAATGCATATGCCACACAGCTATAATTTGAATGGTTCTACAACCATGCGCGAATGTAGCTTAATTATTTATTTTGGGCTGGAAATATAACAATGTAATAATATAGGTGCTTAACATTTATTTACTACTTAACAATGCTATATGTAAATGATGTCCAATAGAGGGCATATGCTACCCAAATTCAACGTGTGGGTTGCCAATACCAGTCAACATTTTTTAGCGTGGCTACCTTTATAAATATATAAGGATAGATTGCAAACTTTTTTTTAACATTAGCCCCCCACTAATGACACGGTAGATCCATCGTTTGTATTGTTTTCTATACAACTTTAGTGATATGCTATGCACAACTAACTTGCAACAAACAATTACATCAAAGAAAAAACAACACTATGTTCCAAGGCAGAACAGAAACTTCCATGGAAGAAGTCTGCATTTTAGGCTATTTTTGCCAGGAACAAAATATTATTTAGCATCCCGTGCTGATCTCTACAGTTCTTTTATGATAAAAATTATGTAAATATGACATTTAATATTGTACCTTTAATGTAGTTATTAATGTCTGTTATTGCTTGTTGACAACATTCACCTATTTGCAAAACTTTCTGGTGCTGGCATTATAAAGTATATTAACTAGTCCCAAACTGGCACAATGTGTGAGATAAGCAGGGTGCATGGAAGCATACCCGTATGAGTGAGGCTGTGTCTTGCCAGGTGGTAACGCTGAACAAACCTCATGTCACACATGGTACAAGCGTAAGGTTTCACACCTAAACGCAGAGCATCGACATATTATCTTAGTCCTTTGCAATCCGTCAATGTGCATGGGTAAGGAACACCTTTTATGAACTATCAAAATTGAGGGGTTGTTAACCACCATTATAAGTTAGGTAACATACAATATGGCCAAAAGTCAGTGTACACCCCAATAAATATTGAGTGCATGTGTTCAGTCCCCAACAGGTGACGAAAACCCAGCACAAAAAAAATTAACAAAGATAACCATTTAGAATGGGCCGTAAAGTGCTCAGTGACTTTAAATGTGGCATTGTCTTAGGATGCCACCTTTAATAATCATTCGAATAATAATTATCATTATTATTAATCCTAATAAGTCAGCCTGTTACAAGTCAGTTTGTGAAATTTCCCCTCTAGATCTGCCGCGGTCAACTGTTAATGCTATTATTGTGAAGTGGAAGCACCTAAGGGCAAAGCCACGCAACCTCACATAGCGGAGCCACTAACAATTGCCTATCATGTGTTGCATCACTGGCTACAGAGTTCCAAACTGCCTCTTGAAGCAACATCAGCACAAAAGCTGTTTGACAGGAGCTTCATGAAATGGGTTTCCATGGCCGAGCAGCTGCATTCCACAAGTGGACTCTGGAGCAGTAGAAACGTGTTCTATGGAGTGAGGAGTCACGCTTCACTTTCTGGCAGTCTGATAGAAGAATCTGGGTTTGGCGGACGTCAGGAGAACGCTACCTACCAGAATGCATAGTGCATACTGTAAAGTTTGGTGGAGGATGGGTTTGGGCTTGGCCCCTTAGTTCCAGTGAAGGATATTCTTAATGCTACAGGATGACAAAGACTTTGAAGCAATAGTTTGGGGAAGACCCTCTCCTATAAAGTTCCTTAAAGACATGGTTGGATGAGTTTGGTGGAGGAACTTGATAGGGGTGCACAGAGCCCTGGCCTCAACCCATTGTACACCTTTGGGAGGAATTGAAAGGCTGATTGCGAGGCCTTTTTGTCCAACATCAGTGCTTAACCACACAAACGGTCCTTTGGCTGAAAGGGGACAGATTCCCATGGACACACTAATCTTGTGGAAAGCCTTCCCAGAACAGTGACGGGGCCATGCTAATGGCCATGGTTTTAGTCAGGTGTCCACTGACTTTTGGTCATATAAGAGTTTAACAACCATCTCAATCCAATGTACGTATTTGATGGTTTAGTCCACTATCACAAACCACATTACATGAGCTGATGACGTCACAAACCTATAAAATCTCATCCTTGACAGGCTTTGATCTAAAGTTTGTATTTGGAAATGTATTTTAAAAACATTTTAATTACCTTACAATGCTAGTCCCTACATTTTAAGTGTATGATGATGATGCAGTGAGAGGGGCAAGGCAAACGCATACCCATGTGAGTTAGGCTGTGTCTTGCCAGGTGGTAGCGCTGAAAAAACCTCTTGTCACACATGGTACAAGCATAAGGTTTCACACCTAAACGCAGGACAGCAACGTATCATCACTTTGCCTCACTTTTCACCTTTCCTCCAACATTAGTTTGGAAGCATAAGATAACTTTTGCGATTGGTTATTAACCACACATGCCAATTCATGCAGACACTTGAGTTTGAGTTAGCTAATCACTGAAGGATAGGTGTATTTTCCATGGGGTTTTTATCATTATATACTCTGCCCCACTTTAGCCGAAGGTGCCATATAGGAGCGTTAAATACTAAGCGTACACTATTAAACTGTGCCTCTTCAATAACAATGTTAGCTATGAGGGAAAGGTCCGATACTTATAATACACATGTAAATACCAGTGATTGACCACAAAACTGCTTTTGGCACATACAAATTGCTCTCTTGTACATCCATTGCATTAGAAGACAAAAAAAAACAATTGTGCATGTTGTATTAATGTACTTTTTCAGCACATTATTATTATAATTTTTTTTTAGGTAAGATATCAGGTATGTGACACTCATACCAAACTAAAAACATCCTCACAGCATACATAGGGACTAGTATATAATGATTGAACATAGTTAAATTTAAAACCTAAGGTTGTTTAAAAACATAAGAAAATTGCATTATTATATGATTTTGTGTAATAATTTTCATAGTAACCTACCACAAGAACTATTTGGTAACATTAACCCACAAAATTAAGAATTCATAATCGAACACTAAAAAGCTAAAATTTTAAGTTAATCATTTTCGTCTCAAAGGTCACCCAATTGTTTTTCATTTTAAATAATTTACGTAATATAAAAGCATGTCAAAATACTCATGAGTAATTGGTGCCTAATGGTCAGTATCAGCTTAAAGAAATACATTTTCAAAGTTAGGCAACACTCATGTAGCATGGATTTTCTATTGGCAAAATAAATAATTTAAAGATACATCAACATATAATATCTTTTTAAAGGAATTTACTTGTTTATTCTACCTATTGCATCAAAGGAGTGCATCACGGCTGACCCTAGGACTTGGTTATAGAGATGGTATAAATGAAACGTTAGCTAAAAGTTGACCAAAATAGCTTAGTTTACTATCATGTCATGAAAATGTCTAAAACATTGCTTTGAAAAATGACTCAAAGATTTGAAACCCTTTCTATTACAATGGCAAATTAGTTTTCAATTGGTAAAAAAAAAAAAAAAATGTGTAACATGATGTTCATCATAGAGTCATAGTAATGATTGATGCAAAAATGTATTTGCCCAGTCACATTTTCTGCATTTTCGTATTTATTTGGTTAGGTACTTAAACAAAATCTACTACTTATCAAATTGGATACCTATCAAATGAATTATTTCAAAACAGTTAAACAAAATCCAATTCCATTTAGTGAAAAAGTGATCACACTAGTAGTCCTTTCTATAGTTACTGATCAGTCACTAACAGCGTGGAATTGCATAGAGGAATTTTCCAACTCTTCCATGCAGAACTGTTTGTCCCTTACCATTAGATTGAAGTTATCAGCACATCATCCCAAAATAAGACATTTCAGGAGTCCCAAATAAAAAAGCATCAATCAAGAAAGGTTTCAAAACTATTTCTAAAAGCTCTTGGGCTCCACCACACCTGTCAGTGGAGAACGTTTGGGATAGACCTTTAAAACTAACCATGACTGGCTGATATTAATTCTCTAAGATGTTCTAAAGAAGACTAAAAGAACATAAGACCCCACTTTGAACTTATTTGTCCATACAACATTAATACAACACAATTTGGGTAGTATCCAAGTGCCATCAATTTGCAAAAAAAAGGAGGAAAATGTGACACAGCAGATCATTTTTCAACAACACTACATAAACCTCACTAAAAGATTGGCTTTACTGAGAAATAATTGCCAGTGAGTACACCTTAAAGCCAGGGTGGGCCTATTTGTTGTTACTAATACTATAATAAACTTTATTCCCACTGGACACAAATATGCAAAGTTGAAATACTACTTGAAATATTGCTCCTACTTCTGACGCCAGAAAACTGAAGGCTTCCACAATCTATATGTATTTGAAAATGTATTTCATAACATTCTATGGGATTCACAAATGCTTAACTCTATCGTTAAGGTCTACAATGCTTGTAATGAGGAGGGTAAGGCGGACCATACCCATGTGAGTGAGGCTGTGTCTCGCCAGGTGGTAGCGCTGAAAAAACCTCTTGTCACACATGGTGCAAGCATAAGGTTTCACACCTAAACGCAGAGCAGCAAGGTATCATCACTGTGCCTTACTGTCCATCTTTCCAGTTCCTCAAACTTGGAAGTATAGAATGACTTTGCTCTTGGTTATTAACCACACAAGCCCATTTAGGCCAAATCTGTTTGTCCCAAATTATTTCAAATCTTTTCACAGCAATGCCTTACATTATGTAGGATGTTATAAAAGAAGCCTAAAGCAATTGATATGTAAACTTCAGAAAAAAATTGACTGACTAGCAAATACTTGTGATTAAATAAACCTTAAAGCAAGGTCAGGCATATTTCTGGTTTCAAGTACAAGGGTAGAACTATATTTCCACTGTACAAGGCAATCCTAACTGTACTTGTAACTATAATGGGACATATTCCAAAATTGATACTAATTTAATTTGTTTCTACTTCTGATACTGAAGGCTTCTTGACAAAGTCTCCATGTTTTTTAAAGAGCATTTCATCACATTCCACAGGTTGTACAAATGTTTAATTCTGAAGTTTAGGTGTACCATACCCATGTGAGTGAGGCTGTGTCTTGCCAGGTGGTAGCGCTGAAAAAACCTCTTGTCACACATGGTGCAAGCATAAGGTTTCACACCTAAACGCAGAGCAGCAAGGTATCATCACTGTGCCTTACTGTCCATCAACCCACCCCTTTCAGACAGACGACCCGTGTATTACACGCATCATTGACACAGGTTCAACCCGCGCTGGACCCTTTCACACCGCACTTTGGACCCG
>CM030173.1:32771634-32806975 GCA_017639675.1 Aplochiton taeniatus
CACTACAGTAGGGTCTCCTGTATTAAACTGTGCGTGAATTTAAACTTCAAAGTTCAAAGTAGTTGAACAGCTCAAATGAAGGAATAATTTAAGAAGCATTAAAAAATGTTGTATTAAATGTGTTAAGTTGGATCATTAACACTATGGAACTATATTAATACCTTGATCCAACTATTTTAGATTCATGAGAGGTTCAACCTATATGCTGGTGTTCAATGTACACTTACTTTATTTTCTTTATTTTATTGAGCTCTTTTTTATTACATGTCATGTTATACACACAACTGAAAATACAGAGTGCAAGTACAAGCTAAATTGGCAGGAAAGTCTTTTATCATACATGTCACTATCCAAAATGCCAACCTGCACATGGTCGAACTCCTGCTATTCTACCAGTTGCCCTATCTTTTACCAATCAAATACTGAGTCTGTAATATCAGATATAATTTGCTTTGCAATGAATTTAGTATCATACTCCAGAGGTAATTATTTTGTTTGCAAGTACTGTTCAATTTTATTGTAACATCTATTTTCCTCTCCCTACACAATAAAACCCTTGAAAAATTATTTTATAATGTTGATGGTATTGTTTGTTCCATTTTCCTTTCTGCCTCAGAATCTGAGCCTTTCTCTTCTACATCCCCTTCATTCCCCATAATTACAGTATCCCTAGATCCGTGGCTATCTGTGCTGCTACAGGACAGAGTGTCGTCTTCGAGTTGACCACTTGGCTTTTCAAGACCTCTTTCTTGCTGCATTCCCATGATCAAATTGCATTCAACTCGATCTTCCTCCTGAACTTCTAACTTAGTTTCTTCGTCAAGAATGACACTGTCTTTAATTGAAGCTTTAAGCTCAACAGGTGAAGAAATATCTTCCTTTGTGCTATGGAATTCTATCTTTTTTGTATTCAATTCACCTGTCATATTCAGAGCACCTAAGTCCTGCCCTCCATTCTCATGATCCCACAACTCGCAAACATCATCTTCTTCATTGTCAGAGTCTGGTGCAGTGTGTTTGCGAATACGATTTACTGCATCCAACAAGGCTTCAGGATATTGGGTTTCTTCTGAGAACAAGACAGAGGAATCACTCACACCTAATACCTCTGGACAAAAAGTTAGGAAGGAAGGGTCATGAGGGTTACAACTAGGAGATGACAGTTTGACTAGGTTGGTGAAAGATTGGTCAAGGGAGATTGGGAGGCTGTCTGCAATTTCAGAGGAAAGGGATGCAATGTTATGTGTTTCATCACCTGAGTGTAAAGCCTGATCAGAGGAAAATTCTCTGGGGGAGGTGGGAAGTGAGCCTGAAGCAGATTTGGAGTCCTCAAAAGGTGGCTTACTATTCTTACAACTGAGTTGGCCAACAGCACACTTATCACAAAGTTGGTCTTGTGTTTTATTGCATATTTGAGACAAGGATTCAAAGGCTAGTTCAGGTGTGATTTTAGGGTTAGGGTTAGAAGAGGCTTCCTCCGTTAAATGTAAAATGTTTTGCTGTTGAACGATGACATTGTCCTTATCATCTGTTGGTAACGGATCTTGACTGGCATACATTTCTGTCAGGGTAACATCACTCTCATTTAGCCAATGTGGCATTTCATCTTGCTCTGTCTCGTCCAAAACACATGTATTAAGAGTAGTTATTTGGCTTTCTTTTTGGTCTTGAGTGCTAGCATCTTTCAAAACAATCTCGTTATGGTCTTGTAATGTCTCCTTTTCAGGAATTATAAGTGAGGGAAAGCTGAAAAAATTTCGATTTATTTCCTCAGCTTGCTGGACTTCCTTTGTGTCCTTCAGATCACATTTTTGGGGAACATACATGTCTAATTGGTCAGACTCAGCGTAAGGTCCTTCTCTCTGTTGCAAGTCATCCATCTGAGTTAATATATTTGTGCTCTGCTGAGTTTGTACATCTTCTTTATTTTGGGTACTTAATTGGAAAGTCTCATTGATTGGGGTGAAATCTGAGAGTTCACTGCTATGCGGTGATGAACATAAATATTGAACATGCTCTATTTTGGGGTAGGAAATTAACTCTACTCGGACTACCACATGTGTTGTGTCAATGACTAAAATGCTATTACTACTCTCAGATTCTTCATCTTTCTTGATTTCCAATCTTCGAACTTCGATGTCTATGGGATTACCACAAACATCAACACAACCTTCCCTATTACCATGTTCTGGCTCCCTTTCAGAATTGTTCTCCTGGCTGGATTTCAGATCACCTTGAGAGGAACTTGTATTCTGTTCTCTGTATGTGAATCCAGGCTCTCTCCACAAGGGGTACTTTACTAACATGGGTGGTAAATTCCCAGATGCCGCATCATTTTTCAAATTTGACATGTCTGTGAAGGACCCGTCAACGTCTGTTGTATTGGATAGTTGGCTGTCTCCTCTGTCATGCTTGGCACAAGTCTCATTGACACTTAGTAATTCCTCTCTGTGAGCAGATACTTGCTCGCTTTTCCTCCAGTCAGTTGACAGGCTAAATTTAAGATTGTTATCGCTCATGGGATTTGTTGGTAATGTACTTGGGCATGGGGTAGGCAAAAGTGATGGCACATTACAATCCAGTTCGTCTTCAAGCTTGGCTGTTACATTTCTATCACAACATTCCCCAAAGCCTGTAGAATTATTTTCCAGTTCTTTACTTGGTACATTTGTGTGTGTTTGTGTGAAGAGTGGCAGAGATACAGGTTTTAACGGTTCTTCAGGAGAACTTGATAACCCTGTCACTCCACCCATGCGAGAAACTAGGCAAAATATGGTCTCCCCTCCTCTTCTTTTTTTAATGCTGAGTTTAGTTTTTTTTATTATATCTTCAGAGTTTAGACTCTTTTGTTGTATCGGTGCTAGGCAATCTTCAGCTTGTGTGTTGACTTTAGGGGAAGGAAAGCCTGCCGATTGCTCAGCTGCCTTCTCCCCATGTAGCTTTTGCCCTCCAGGATCTGAATATGTCCACTGCTTCAGACCCCTTTCACTAAACTCAAACTCCTCTCCTGACTTTTCACCATGAAAACATGCTGAGTAATCCAATTTTCCACCAGAGGGCTGAGAGTATGATGTTTGCTTATGAGCTCTCTGGTCCCAGCAAGTGGAATGCCCCTCAGAATGGTGCTTTAAAGGCAGGCTGTTGTGTTTGGCGTAATAAGATGGAGGCGCAATGTAGTCTGGGGGTAGGCTAAACACCCTCCTATCAAAGCTTGTCTTATTCTTCTTAGCCGTTGAGATTAAATGTTTTTCAGGGGAGTAGGTCTGTGAAAAGTAATGGGTGGTAGTTTGTTGTGTGCACTCTCTTTTCCTCTGTCCCACATCTCTTCTGCAAGGAATTGTTCCTGGTTGAGGCATGGTTGCAGCTTTAGGTTCTGTTCCATGCCATATACTGCTCTCTAAGAGCCTGTCACTCTCTGATGCTTCTTGGGATGACCCAGACAAATCTGATTCAATTCGGCTTCTCCTCGGAAGGGAGTGGCTATAGCGAGCTGCCCAGGCCTCCAATTCCCGATAACTGCTGTCACTCAGACTCCTCTTGACAACCTCCCTTGTATAGCACACAGGACCGCAAGGAGTCCACCTCCTCTGCCACCCATCCCTTTGGATCCTTCTCTCATTCTCCCGATCTCTCTCCCTATCCATTCTCTGAGCTTCTCTCACTGACCATTCTCTCTCTCTTTTCTCTTGAGGCCAATATTCTTCTAATCTCTGGAATTGTTGAGGGTGACTGTTTGGAGCAAATGAGGGTTGAGAAGATGAGGGCAACAAGTATGGATAAGTCCAGTTGTGACCCTGTGGAATCCCTCCAGGTCTGGTTCTTGGTACAGCCCAGCAGCTTGGATCCCTACCCTGCTCTTGAAGTTCACCAAGAGATGACTGAAAATCTGTTTGATGTTTGTCATACCTATGAATAAACAAGATGGAATAGATTATGCTAGTTATTCTTCTCTATTCAAGCATTCAAATGTTTTACATTTTGCTGAACAGGGGACTGACTATACTTTAAATCAAATACAGTTATTGAAGCTATTTCCAGTAAAGACATAGCTATTTGCAGTTTTGCATTAATGTACTCACATATGTGTATAGTTGCATCCAGGAATAATGTTGCGTTTGGTAGACAGAGGTGGCTGTCCATTATTCTCAGCCCAGAACTCCATGATTTGGTCTGGTAGAACTGACTAATCACTTAAACATAAAAACAGGTACACACAGTATTGTATTATCAATGTGTTAATACATTTCTAAAACAAATTCGTTTTTTAAAGTATATACATTCCAATTAAGTAGTTTCAAGTTTCAAGTCAGATAAAAAAGGAATATTATTTTTAGGTATCAAACATTGTATTTGAATTTAGATTTTGATCATTTTGAGTGTTATCAAAAATATTGTATAGCCTTTGTATAGTAAACTGGGCCAACACACAAGCATACTTGCAAAGTCAACTGAAATGAAAATATATGTATAAATATATACCTTCATTAAATTGTTCAGACAGTCCTTGCTTCCAACCAAGACCACCACGTATGATGTTCAAGCTGACAGTACAACTTGCATTAAAAAGACAAATGTTTTTGAGACCGCCCCCAACAGATACTGTTTTGTCACAAAATAGTCCAGCCCCGTTTTGCAAAAAAATTCTAGTTGAACATCACCTTTTTAAGTACAAATTGAGTTTCTTATACTTTCGTCTGTCCACACTCCACCGTTAAATCATATGAACTGTGGTAAGTTCTGAGAGCAAATAAAAAGTTTGACTGCACTCTCTAAAACCAGAGTAAAAGGCAGCATTATGTGACAGCAGTTTGACTAAACCAACATTTGTACTCAACTGCTTACCGCTGCACTTTTAGACCATTGTTTTGGGAAACAGGGCTTTCAATATGAACATACTTGAATTGACAATAAACTCTGGTCGTTGATTTTGTGTCATAAACTATTATTATGGTGTATTGAACTGATGTCGTTATTTGGATGGAGCCAGTATTATAGAAGTTGCCAATTGCATATTTTGACTTTGGTGTGAAAGCACCTTTCACTTTTATATTCCTGATATAAAAAAACTTTAGAAAAAGTAATTACATTATGAATAAAATAAGTTTATTTTACCCATGAATAACTAATTACATAGACCAATTGAAAATGTATAGGTAGTTAGTTTGTTAGGGGAAGGAAGGTTACTTTAAGACTCCAGTCTTAAACCAAGATGTACATTTAAAATATAGTTTTGTTATAAAAATAGGAAGACCATTAAATAGCAGATATGTATGTAGATAGTGATCTGTTGTTTTGTTGAAAGAGCTGTATAGGGATTGTAGGGTGGTCTCCCTTTTCTTTGAAACTCTCCAGCGGAATAAATGGGATTTTCTTTTCTGAACAGAAAATCTGTGCATCAGCAGACAGCAGGAGTAGGGGATGAAGTGATGAGGTAATGAAGTACTGTAAACACACGAAGGGACATCATGGTTGGATGATTCTGACGGCAATGTTGTAAATGTTACATTTCTTTGTCATTTCGAGTAATACAATTAAGTCATCATTGCACAATCTTATTCTCAGCAATTCAAGATAGTTTGTTGTATATTCTGAAGGTGAAATGCTAAAGGTTAACATTTTGTCCAAATCCCTCCAAATATTTTTTAACACTGATTCCAATATTCAAAACGTATCCAGACAAGTATACATTCTTGAGCATACACATGGCATCCATATCTAGATAAGATCATAGATAATAATGAAGAGTGCATCTGGATATTGGTAGTTTTAAACATTTTGGTTGTAAAACACTGCAAAGAAAATATAACTGCATGGACTGTCTTAGTAAAAATACTTTTCATTTGAATCAGTGGCCTGTGTCATGTCTGTTCATTTTTCAGAGTAGCCTGGTAGATGTTGATGTTGTGTTTAGGGTCACGCTGGACAAGGTGGACATTGAACCTGTGAGGTAGGTTTTCCTCATAGAAACGAGGTGTTCCATGTTCTCCTCTCATTTTGGAGGAAAGATACACAATAGCCCCATTTTGACTCAAATGAACCAGCGTGTCCAATAAAAGTGGGTATGTCTCTGAGAGGTAAACAATATCTGCACCCAACACCATGTCCCAGTCAGAAGGGAATCTGTGTTGATCCTGACCCCAAGATAGTGGGCGCACATTTGGAGGGACTGAAGGCCAGCCGGAAGATGGCACATTTGCCAATACATTTTTCTGTAGTTGGGAAACAGCTATAGGAAGGTCTGTAAGCGTTACATCTGCTCCTGAAACCAAACAAATCAAACATTTCTTTGTTAAATAAAATCACCAATTAGGCCATTGCTTTCAGTGAAAAGACTATAATAGCAGATAAATAATGTCGGAACTTTTTAACTATTTCTGATGTTTCTAGATATATTTTTTATATAGACATACCCAAGCGTGCTGCTAATATGCCCACAATGCCAGTCCCAGCCCCAAGCTCAATGATGCGCTTCCCTTTTAAGCCGAACAATTTCTCTTCGAAATGGCGACATAGATGAACAGCCTGTGTGCAAACATGAGAGGAATTACTCATTTCGGGATGCTTATCTGTTAATTTCATTCACGCATAGGAAGTCTAAGAATTTCTCAAAGTAGATTTATTAACTAGTAAAAAAGTAGTGACTCCGTCCTTACAGCGTCCCACACTGGTGCAGCCACGCCGAGGTTGGCACTGAACACCTGGCTGATATTCAGCTCCTGGCCGCAAAATTCATATCTGTTATTTTCTGAAAAAGTATCCGCAAACAGACCATCGTCAGCAGGAAACAGAAATGTTTCCTCATATGTGGCCATTGTAAATGTTGATATAGGCCTAACGTACTTGACTTTGGTCGGATCTAAATTAATCTTCGACTGTCGTCTTGATCTCGCAGAAGAGGGAGAGACTGCATGCTATCGTGTTTTTAGTTTGACAAATCCAGCGCCAACAATAGACTTAACATTTTCAACGAATCCTTTCGTTATAATGAAAGGTCTGATAGAATGACACGAAAACCGTGAGACTCAACCTCGAGGTACCACTGCCAACGTGCGGTTTGAAAGCGCCAAGTTTTGTCAAGAGTTCTTGGTTTTTAACCCGGAAGATGTCAAATTAAAAAGATTCGTTTTTCGAATTAAAAGCTTTTGCGTACAAAAACAATGTTTTCCATTTCCTTAAAATTTTATTTTTTTATGTGAGTATATGAAAAAGGGTATTGGTATTCAAAAAACAAGAATACATTTTCTGATAAACCAGGCCCATGTAATGGTGTAAAATCGTATCTGTATCTCCTCTAATGCCATTCACTGAACGGTAATAATTCTTAGCCTATTTGGAGAGAACTAGGACACCACTTTTCTGATATGCTATTAGGCTGAACTATTTGAACTTTAGTTTTGCTAAAGTGGATGGCTACCCTTTGAACCTAAATAATAGTAAACCAGTTTGCAGCGACTTAATTGAACGTGCGCTGCCAGGGCATTACGTACCAATTCCATCCAATGAACTATAAAAAGTACATGATAGCTTACATCATATTGGATATTGAAGTGTAGGTCGCTGAAAATAAAGAGCCTAAAAAGCATGCAGAAGAGGTAGCCTAGGCTATATTATAGACGTTAGATTATATTTCCCTCAAAATGTTTAGCAACAATGAGATGGGAGTAAACATATACTTCACTAATGCAACATTATAGACCCACAATTTTTACGTAGGTAAAAGTTTGAAACCATCAATATTTGACCCTTTATGTGGCAGTTAGGGTAGGCAAACCCCGCCACGGAAGTGAATCTGTCAAATGTTTACGTTTTTTTTCATCCACGTAACATTACCAGATACAAGCACCACGACGCCAACTATGATATAGAAAGAAAGACAAACCGCATTATTCACGTATTACTGGTTTACCTCAATTGAAAACTATTAGTAGATGTAGTTATTTTGCTTGCTTTGGTTTGGAACTGGCACTCGTTGCGGAAGGTTTTGACTGCAATTACTTACGTTTGCTGTTAGCTTAAGCTATCTAGCTAACGTAGCTTGATACAAGCCTTTTCAGACTGGGGGTTGTTCAGAATACGGACCATATTAGCATAACGCTAGTCAATATTGTTTTTAACTTGCAGATATATCTTGGCTAGCCAGCTAATCAGAATAGCTTTCGTAATCGAAACGGCTTGATTGTTCATTTCGTTAGCGAGCTAGCTGGCAATTCATGTTAGTTAGTTTGCTTTTTAGATTCTTAGTCTTGCTAAACTAGGAAGCTAGCTAGCTAGTCATGGCCACTAGACGCTTGACTGATGCCTTCTTATTAATGCGGAACAATGCAATCCAAAATCGGCAGATATTGGCTGAGCAAGTGAGTACATACGACCCTCGTCGTACTCTGAGTACACGTAGCAATGCTGCGGTGAGTCTAACGTTACTCGTCCGGACAGTTTTACTTTTGATGTGCGTGTGTTGGTTGCAAGCCACTCACTAGCCAGGTTGACGTAAACTCTTAACGTTAGCGTGCTAGTAGTAGCTACCAAGTGGCCATCTACATGACTAACCATAAATCAATATGCATCAGCCCATAGAAAACTAGCTTAATATGATTTTCAAACACGACTTATGCGTCTTGTAGGCATTGCTAAGTTTTTAACATCAGTATTGAAATTAACGTTACATGCACCCCATCTCCATTTTATTTAAAATGTTTCCTTTATATTCATAAAATGGACCTTTATATTCATAAAATAGACATAACTAGACCATACTATATTGAGCACGTGTATGCGAGTGAATAGCCCTGGGTCAGGTTAATTTTGTGTATCAAAAGCTGTGTTCAGGCGTTCTTACCAAATATTTGAAGCTATTCTTGGTAGGCATTTATTGGGGGGACATATATACATCTTGAATGGTAGATTTGAGATTTTTTGGGGGGGGGGGGGGTTCATTAGTCCCACTCTTGTTTGGTAAATGCTGTGTGTTAGAAAATGGATTTCCAAACGCCACCTAGTGTTATTATTTTCATCAATTAATAAGGCAGCTACAAATAATATTTCACAAACTTAACAAGAACATACATTCTCCATGATTAATTCATGGGGAAACCCCACTAGAATGGTTTAGTATAGATTTGTATCATGTTTGAGCAACACCAAAGCAAGACACATAACTACTGTTAAGCCAGGTTTTCCAGAGCTTATACTTTATTTAGGTAAAAGACTTAAAATCATTTAAATGTGACATGGGATGGAAGGCAAAGCATAGCACGTTAATTGACGAACATGTTGCTTTTGCAATAGTCCGCTATCACCATCCAGAATCAAATGCTATTGTGCCACTTATGGGTAGCCGTCCCAAAATATAATCTATATTAGTAAGTGTTGCAAGTGTCAAACAAATGATTCAAAATTTAAAACATATTATGCCATAGAAAATAGAGAAGGTATTGACTGATAGTTCATTTCTGTTCAACAGTGTTGTATCCAGTATCCGATTCATTTTATTTTTAACAATTTGTTTTTAGATTGAATAATCACTCCTCCACTGGTCTTTTGTGGGTCTCTGTTGTTTAAAGAAACCAATTAATTCCAGTAGACATAATAAGGCAGTCCCGTTTATCTGAAGTGTGTCAGTGTTCTTATACACAGCATTTGAAACTTGTACTAGAGAGGTATTTGAAGATTTTATCTTTATGGATAACAATTCTAAAGTAATTTCTTGAGTGATGGCTGGTGGGCATGTAACGTTATCAGCTCTGTAAATCCTTTAACCCATTTGAGAGAACAAATCCACCTAATAATTGTATTATGTGGCAGCAATTCTGTGGTCTGTTGTAAATTGCACTATGGACATTTTCTCCACCTCTTTTGCAAAATTCAACATCTGCACAGTTACAACTAAATACAATACCATCCCATAGATGATCATTCTGATAGTACACATCACTTGAAATGTATGTGAAGAAATTAGTAACTCATATACCATTAAAGTGCATGTTGACGTAATATAACCCAGTTGGCATGTAGATGGTCAGACCTGTCAAATTGCATGTCTCATTCTATTAAGTGTCAACTGATACTTCAAAAAGTAGCATGCTGTGCCTGCCCCCTCTTAACTCCTTGGGTGTTGGTTTGGGTGATGACTTGTGTTTAGTGTCTAATTTTGTAACTTATTGACCTAATTTAATCTTTGGTGCTAACAACATACAAATGCATAGGACTGATAAACTCAGACTTTTGCTCCTTCAGATCATCTTAAGACCTAATTGAGGAACTTCATTAAGCCTCTTAAGACTTAAGCTTTTGGTGGTGGGTTTTGTTATAATTTGAATTGTCCCTTTAATCTCTTACATTGAGTTATAATTCCGCTGAAAGCCATTGGAATCATTGGTCGAAGAATTTACTGATATATCATTGCCTCTCATCACTAGGGATGGGCATTTACGGCATCAGACAGTTGACAGCACTTGTTAAACTTACCTAAACTGTTCAACTGATAAGTCTAAACTTTTAATGGTCCCCAAACATGTCCAGTATCTACTGTGTAGATTAACAACCATAACGCAGCCACCACAACTACTGTCAGGATTTTTGGAGCAAAATTAATTTTAGAATAGCCTAAGAAAAGCTCCTGTAAAGAATGTCTCCTTTCTTTAACACTCAGTACAGTGTACACTCTGTACAGGAGGTCAGCATATAGTTTCTTAGATGCGGGAGCTACCACTTCTTGCAACAATAAAGAAATGTACTCTCAAAGTTGCCGTTTCCCTATTCTAAAGTTTTAAAAAAAATGCTGCTTCTAATGAAGTGGCCAACCATTGTATTTGGGATTATACTTTTCTGTGCCCTTGCTTCACTAGTGCTATTGTGGGACAAATGTCAGGCAAAGGGAAAACGGTCTAAAATTAACATTTTAAAATGCTTATAATCTAAACTTACTTTTATCTCGAAAATAGATGTCTTTTGATGAGTAGGCCTATAACTTTAGATGAACCTTATATAATTCCCAATAAAGACTAATAGCCCAGAATGTTCGTTTATTAATTTGCCCCTCCCTACTGATTACTGTATTCACACCCCTCACTTTCTTTTACTTCTATCTTCATTTCTTTTTTGCTGCTCTTTGGATGGGACTTTACTGGTGTCTGGCAATCAAATTAGGAGCTTGATGAGGTATTGTCTAATTCATAATTGGAAGTGCACTATTGGTCCTCTATGGACCACCTTTCTATTGACTAACAAAAGAAGTACTCTTTTTTTCTCTCAGTTGGCTGATGACCGAATGGCCCTTGTTTCCGGGATCAGTCTGGATCCCGAGGCTGCCATTGGTGTTACTAAAAGATTGCCACCTAAATGGGTTGAGGGTGTGGATGAGGTAAAAACTATTGTAATATCTCTACAATTAATTTGTAATATCTCTACAATTAATTTTCTGTTGTAGTCCTCGAATAATGTTTCACCACCAGCATAAACACTTTTATGTTGCTTTAAACCCTGCATGGTTTTTACAGATTCAATATGAAATTATACGGGTCCGACAAAAGATGAAGGAACTGGCGGCCCTTCATGACAAGCACATGAACCGTCCTACATTAGATGACAGCAGTGAGGAGGAGCACGCTATAGAAATAACTACTCAGGAGATCACACAGGTAAAATAATTTAAGTTGGAAAGAGTTCATAGAAATAGTGCTCCCAATAGTTGCCAATGCTTAAGGAAGCCAAGGCAATAAGGATAAAAACATACAGATTTACATGCTTCAGCCTGTACAGGGTTAAGAAGTGTTACTTCACCCCAATTAGTGTGATCTAAATGTTTTTCTGTCTTCCATTTTACAAACGTTCTGCGTAAATTACATTTCCTGGTAGATGTTCCACCGATGTCAGCGTGCGGTGACAGGTTTGCATACTCGCTGTGGCCACTGCACAGAGCAAGAGGAGAAGCTTCTGAGGAATGTTGTGTCCTCACTGGCACAAAGCCTGCAAGATCTTTCCACCAACTTCAGATATACTCAGTCCAGCTACCTGAAGCGTAAGAGTTACTATGGTGTTAAAGAGCAAAATTATTTTACATTTTCTAATTTCCCAGCTCATAAATGTATGCTCCCAGTTTTCCACCCTTTATAGCTTTCATTCTATCGTTTAATCATCAAATAATACTTTTAAAGCGGTAATTAACTTAAATAATGGGGCTGGAGCTTCTGTTCCCTACCAACTAAGAATTGATGGGCTTTGGTGTCAAAAAAGGCGGCCATTCATCAGTACGCATGGTAGTGGAATCAAATGGTGGTGAACTCTTTTTAAAATATATTCCCGATCTCATGAGCATCCAATCAAACAGTTCTACCAGTCCTTAAACAGTTTACAAGGCTTGCACAGCTAATCATGATACTTTGATAATTTCATACTAGCAGTTCTAACAATGCAATCAAGCGACTTGGCCTATTTTATTAGGAGCTGCTAGACGCACATACTCACTTTCATTTGTTTTTGGAACCCTTTTTGAATACCTTATTGTGGTTTCTTTTTCTGACCAATCAGACGCCATGGTGTTTCTCACAATTAGATCGGTAACATATGAGTCTGCGTGTAGTGCCTCAAATAATAATAGTGTCTTCCGCAATTAGTGTGGATTGCATTACCAGCTAAGCTTGGCTAAGTCACCCTAACAGTACATTTGTTTAAAATATAAGCCGATGTTGTGAAACTATAAATATTGGAACACACATATTTAGTTTAATTTTTTTGTGTTTCATGTCGTTCTCTTTTAATATGAAACTTTTGTAAGATGCCAAAGAAATTAAATAATTCTGAAATAATGTATGATCAAAAATACACACTGAGTTATATAACTTGCAAGGTTTTTAAGGTATTTTAAATCATACATATGTTATTCATGAGCAGTTAATAATACTTACATTACATTTTAAAGCTTCACAGATCTTCTAGCCCTACTGTATAAAGATATATTAATTATGTATGAAAAAGATGATACATTTAAAAGCCTACA
Organism: Aplochiton taeniatus; assembly: GCA_017639675.1. Classification (NCBI taxonomy): domain Eukaryota; kingdom Metazoa; phylum Chordata; class Actinopteri; order Galaxiiformes; family Galaxiidae; genus Aplochiton; species Aplochiton taeniatus. Next base: position 32,784,629 of record CM030173.1, read on the forward strand.
TAATATTTTAAAACATTTGTACTCAAACATTTCATAAGTACATTTCATGTCGTTCTCTTTTAATATGAAACTTTTGTAAGATGCCAAAGAAATTAAATAATTCTGAAATAATGTATGATCAAAAATACACACTGAGTTATATAACTTGCAAGGTTTTTAAGGTATTTTAAATCATACATATGTTATTCATGAGCAGTTAATAATACTTACATTACATTTTAAAGCTTCACAGATCTTCTAGCCCTACTGTATAAAGATATATTAATTATGTATGAAAAAGATGATACATTTAAAAGCCTACATAATATTTTAAAACATTTGTACTCAAACATTTCATAAGTACTGTACTTACACAACTCTTGTATTTATATTGAATGAGAATGTAACCATCCTTAACATTAAGTACATTCAGTGTTTCATAAACGTTAGCAATTACATTACTGTAAATTGTGTTAAACTGCTGGTTTGCTTTAAAGGTATGAAGAATCGAGAGGAAAGATCAAAGCACTTTTTTGACTCTGGTCCTCTAATGGAGGAGGACGAAGACTTTGCACTTTACGACAGGGTGTGCAAAATTTGAACTTCCCTTTCTATTCACACATTTTACTTCATATAAGTATTGAAGCCACCTAATTTTTGTTGGATTGTAATCATGATTTTACCTATTTTGTTCAAAAATTTAAATACCTGTTGCCCGGCCCTACTTGTTCTCACCTCTATCTTAGATCATATCATCTTTGCAAGTCTTTAAGCTCCACCATGTAATTTATGCCAAACATTTACCATATAGGCTGTATGTCAACTTAAGTTCAAATTGAAACTTCTTGTTTATGCAGGGATTCACAGAAGACCAGCTGGTGTTGGTAGAGCAGAATACAGTCATGATTGAGGAAAGAGAAAGGGAGATCCGACAGATAGTGCAGTCAATCTCTGATCTGAATGAAATCTTTCGTGACTTGGCTGGAATGGTGGTGGAGCAGGTATTATGACAGACCGTTTTTTATCATGCACAAAGTCAATTCACTTTGCAAAACCTTTGCATTAAAGTAATTTGTTAACAGAAGAGGATTTCTGAAGGAGGAATCAAAGCATGTACAATTTGAGTTTGTGCATGCTTGGAGTTTGCAAATTGGAAGGTTTCTTAACTAAATTTAGAATGCGTATGTCACTTTTATGCTGCAATGTACTGCTGATGTTAAAAGGTTATATTAGCTCTTTAACTTAAGTAGAGGTAAGCATATCATAAAAATGTAAGATCCAATAAGTGAAACTTAAATGTATAACTTTAAATGTAGTGTAAAATACAAAATATTTACTTTATTACAGTCCACAAGAAGATTCCCTAAATATATAATAGCTACAATACCACACGCAAGTTTGCAATTCTGGGTCATATTTTTCCTTTATCTTGCATTTGAATGCTCCTTTTAAATATTTTTCCGAACTCACAAAATGTTTGTTCCTTTACAAGGGCACAGTACTGGACAGAATTGACTTCAATGTCGAGCAAGCATGTGTAAAAACAGAAGATGGACTGAAACAATTACAAAAGGTAGAAAATATAATATAGATTGTTTTTTGCAGAGATTATACACAATGTGTAAAATGAGTTGACTTTTAATACCTTTACTTTTCCTTGCAGGCGGAACAATATCAGAAGAAAAACAGAAAAATGCTGGTCATTTTGATACTCTTTGTCATTGTTGTTGTTCTAATACTTATTTTATTTGGAACAAAGTTTTAGTTATACATTCCATAGCTTTTGCTAAATGTGTGAATGGTTGGGTTGCATTTGTGTGTGCTTGTATAAGGGTCTTACTGGTACTTGACGGATATGTAACATCAAATGTCTCTCGTATCCACTCATACACCTATTAAGAATTCAAAATAGTTTTTGGGTGCATGATCCTAAAAACTGAGAAATGAGATGGTTGCATATTCTTTATGTCTCAATCTTGGACCTAATGTGGTCCATACAACTGCTTAAGGCTTAAACAATAGTGAACACAATGACACACTGAACATTACAGTTTATTTCGTGTAAATGTATGTCTATTTCCATCAGAACACTTAGTGTGACAGTTTAGTTTTTGCTCTAAAAAGTGGTGCGGCTTTTCTTTTGTTTCTCAATGTCCCAACTTGACATGATTCCTTTTAAAAATATGATATTATTATTAACAAATGAACAGCATCAGCTGATTGGTTTATTGTACAACGAAGTATTTCGCATTTTACGGTGTATCCAACCATCCTCAAATCATTTCGTGTTTTTTTTGCCCCTTTTCATTCATAAAGTTGATCATTTTAAGTCAACTTTTTATTTTCATGGCCTTTACAGAATATTTTATCCCTCTTGCAGTTTGCACATATTTAAAGACTAATGGGTTTTGTCACCTGGTTGTAAAACTACTGTTTCCCATGGTATATGAACTTTTGATTGTATTTATTTTGTTGTGACTGACACATGAATTCAGAGGGTAAAATGCTGTTATGGAAGTATATTTAATTATATCATGTGGTGATGGTCTGAATAGACTTGGTAAGGAAATCTGCATATAATGCTTAATAGGTTGTCCCTTTCACTTGAGAAACATTGAATGCCTATTTAAGTGAACAATCTACTGTCTATTTTAAGGCAGCAATCCATTGGCAAACTTTTTCAAGTGAATTGGAAAGGATCCATGTTAGTTTGTTGGAAATTCTGTGGTGTTGGCATCATGGGTAGAGTTTTCAATCTTTGGCATGCCCAATCACAACTGTATTTGTTACTTAATAAAGTGAAATTGACATGGATTGTTTTGCATAGCCAGTAAGATATTACCTATAGCTTGTTATGTTGGTTTGGACAAACTGATAATTAAGACGAATTGTGACCGAACTCTGGCCCTTGTGAGCCACATTTAACTTTTTGTGTTAAATGACCAAAGAGGAATGATGATTGAAATGATTTTCAATGTTGCGCAATTCAAAATTACATACAATAATGTATTCATAACATTAACATTTAGTATTCCAACATCTTGGTCAAGGAATAAAATATGAATACTAAATGAAAAAATGCCTGCATCTTATACCTGGTCAAACAAATATATAAAAAAAAAGTTTTTAGCATCCAAGATGAAAATGTAGTTCTGCATAAAACGTCAGTGTTTTACCCAAGTTAAACAAATCAAAACTAAATGATTACAAAGATATTTGCTATTGTCAATTTAGTGTTGATGTCGAGAGATGAGGTGGATTTTATTTTTTTATTTTTTACCACAGACGTACATTGTCATCTCTGTTTAATTTAGATTATCTTTTGGCCTTCCATAGAAGTAAAACATTTTTTAGATCATTAACACTTGACATCAAATGTTGGTTTTATCAGGTTGCTCTTACGTTTTTCATCAGTTCAATTAATCGAAGTTTCGTTTCCATGTCAGTTTTGCTTTATTTCATCATTGATATCATTGTGGAAGTCTTTGTAATCATTTCTCAATGTTACTGTACTGTACTTATATGTGTTGTTTGTTTTTTGTAAGAAAGTGAAAATGAGATGATTTCTAAATAAATATGGAACATTTGGATTGTTGTTTTTTTCCAATGGCTGTATTGAGGGACAGGGTTTCAAACTAGTTTCTATAATAATCTGATTAAGGCTACCAACGTCTGAACGTGTGAACGTTTTAATTCAATTCTGGCTCTTAAATTGACTGACAAAGACAGATTAGCTAGCTCCATGCAACTTCTTATAATAATTGCAAGAATATTTATTATTTTATTAATATAACTCATAAAGAACATACATAGAAGCATTGCCGTATGAAAATGCATGGGACTAGATTGGTTCATGCAGATGGCAAGTGAGAGTTACACATTGTTTATTGTTTTGTGTAGGTGTCATGTAATAATAGATTGAGTTGCTATGTTTAGGCGCTTTTGAGGACCACTGGGCTAAGCCAGCTATGTGTGGAGATTCATCCCTCACTAAATCCAATCTAACCTCTTAAGGGAATTTAACCAGTGTAAGGGCACTTCTGGCCGCCTGCTTATTGTGAAAATCCAGCCATCTGCAAAATGGGGTTAAAGGATCAAGACCTTTGTAAACAAAAATAGAATTGCAGAATGGAAGCTATACTATATGGGAGCTGCTGTAAAGATTTACCCCTTTTGTGGCCGTTCCAACGTAGGCTACACTGAGATGTAACAACCAATAGTTCCTTGCTACACACCTTATCTGACCAAATTATTTATTTGGTGTGATAAAAATAAATTGAGCTAGAATATGAGCTTAATTGAGCAATTTTCACCTGCAAATCATCTGATGTTACTTTTTTTTTACACAAGACAAGTAAATTAGGTTGCCATAACTTATTCCATGCATGGACTGTTACCAATTCTGTGAGGAGCAGGGGTTCCCCCTTTATTACAATTTAGCAATTGAGCCTTTAGCAACAGCCTAATTTGTAAAGTATCAGATTAGAAGTGTAATGGTTCCATTGTAGCAACACAGGCACAGGTTAAATCAAAACCAAGTCTTTAATTAGAAAGGCAAAGTCATAACCGTGTGAGTCAAAGCATAGGGTCGAAAACCAAGTAACATGTGGAAACGGACGGGGCCGTAGGTGAAGCATCTGCACTTCTGTCCATACCAAACACTACCTGAAGGCTAGATGAAACAGAGGGGTTTAAATGCAGGTGAGCTAATGGAAAACAGGTGAGTACAATAAAGAGATGATGGTGATGGGAAACAGGTGCAGCTGATCAGTACTCTGGTGACGCTGATCTCAGGAGTGTGACAAGAAGGATATGTTGCCACTTTGTTTTAATTAATCTAGACCAATAAAGTATAATTAAGAGAATATGGAATATGAGGGAAATAAATAGAGAGAATATTTCAGTTTTTCTTTTTGCTGAAGATCCCCCTAAGATACATTTAAGTCAATGGTTCACTGGGTTAGAGTATTATATTGTAGAAGTTTTAGATTAGGACTGCAGGCATGAAGTGAAAAAGGGTATTTGGAAAGTTGGAGAGTGCAACATTATTGTGTTTCATGTCGCATGATATTGAGATCGCTTTTTTGTGAACGTAATATATATATATATATATATATATATATATATATATATATATATAGTTTAAAAAACGTTGTTAATGATAGGACTGATAGACGGATACTGCAGCTAGTGCCAAACTGAACTTTTTATTTTACGTAAATCCTGTGGTGGGCACTGGGCAGCATGTGTTGCACGCGTCCAGTCTGCTGCAGAGTTGAAATGACTACGTCTTCGTGAACTCCGGTCCAGTTGGTGGCGGTAATCGAAAGTTTGTTGCCAAAATGTAGTAGACAGAATGAGAATCGTGTTTCACTTTACCAGCACAGTGAATAAAGCAAAAAGTGCAAAGAGCACAAGGAGTTGATACCTAGCTAACCACTAGAACTATTGGAATGGCGAACGTCGTGGTGCTTGAATTCAAGGCGAAGGCTGAAGATTCAGAGCCTCAAAATCGTCCAGTTCTTATCATTGGTCAACATTCAAATTTACAGCAAGTGAACTGGAACCAACTTAAAGGGAAATTGCAACCAGTTGTCAGCAAAGAGGTACAGTTAACTCAGATTAAACACTTGGCACACTAGCTAGCTAGCTAGCTAGCTAGCTAACATCGAACATGTTAGCTCACTTCAACTTGACTTGGCAACTTTAATACTAATAACGGCGCATTCATTATACTACACTGGGATTGCCAAACTAGAGTCTGGTTTAAATAAAAAAAACACATACTTGTACTAGTCAGATCGTAAAGTTAGGTGCCGAATGGACAATGTCCAGTCAAAAACAATATAGCTTAATGTGACGTTAATCAACTTGACCGTTGCCGATTCAATAGGATTAACTTGTTTAAGTCAGAACCATTGAATGGGTCAGAACTTAACAATAACCAATAAGATGCGCGAAGCTATTGCAGTTATCGTTGATGCAACGCTATCACTCAAGTGGGCCGATATGATTATGAATGTAGTACTAGTAGGTCCTGCTCTCAAGTCTAGGCTATAAATATTAGCTTGCGAAAGTGGTGGGTGTGCATGGCACTCAAGTCATGATTGTAGATGATTTTCCCGGGAAAGCTTTACATGAAAACTGAACGTAGGCCTATGTAAAACAGGTACTGAGCAAGAATTAGTGCAAACTTTATACCGAGAGATCTATTTTTATTAATTGTATACAGGGATAATTGACTGAGATGGTTTCTTTTTTTCAGCGGTCCTTAATTAAAAACAAAAGATTTTTTTTAAATAAACAAGAATAAAAAAAAATCCAGTATAGAATATTTCAGTTTCAAGCTAAACAATAACACGTCTGCTCTAGTATCCTAGAATATAACCAGTTTCTATTTTGAAAGTGTGCGTTCGTTTGGTCACGCTTGGGGAGAGCAGCACGCATTACTGTTCTACTTTTATAGATAATCATGCGAAATAAAAGAACATAGGAAAGCATATTTCTAGTCCTCAGCAAGTCGCTGTTTTGCGAACTTACATTACTCACTTTAAAATTATCCAGTAACTTTCCACATGACATTTCTTTAGCAAGCAATAACACATTTTCGATTTTGTTCAAACTATTATTCATTGTGAGTTGTTAAGCAGTGCCGTATACTAATGCTACAGTCTGGTGAAATTAAATATATCTCCTCCTTGAATCTTAGGTCTGGCAGTCTGCCCTCAGTGCTTTGAACCCTAACCCAACAGACAACTGTGCTTTGTACCTGAACCATGCAGCAGTGGCAGCCCTGCCCTCACGGGTCAGTAGACACAACAGCCCCTCCTCTGCCCACTTCTTGTCCCGCTTGGTCCGTACCTGTCTACCTGGAGGGACTAACCGTTGCATTCTGGTTAGTATTCATAAGATAGTGCCATAGTATGTGTGGCACTATCTTAGTTAGTGTCTTAGATAGTGATATCCCCTCACCTCTAGCAAACTCTCGCGGCTTGACAGGGTGTTTTGTTCTCCAGATGGTGTGTGAGCGTTCAGATGTGTTTGCCTCAGCCTGTGCAATCGCACGGGCCTTTCCTACTTTCTCTCGTCGCTCTGCATCATCTCGCAGAACTGAGAAGAAGCTGGTCACTGTGGAGTTTGTCATTGTTGGCCAAGACAATGGTCCTCTGAATCTTGCAGCACTGGAGGTACTACTGAGTATTTACTTAATTCTCCCAACATCATGATATGTGGCTGTGTACAGTGCATTGCGCTGCATATGAATTAGCCTACCTTCAAAGCTACTAGGGTGTATAAGCTAGCTAACTTAGATAATTAAAAGTGAGTTTTTAAAACGGAGTGTCTCGCTAACTGACAGCTGGATTCTCCTCCCAGGCGCTGACAATTGGAGACTTAAAGCTGTTCTATTTTTAGACTAGTTGATTTTGTGCTTTTAAGACTAGTGGACCAGTAAAGTAGTCCAAATTCTCATCCCTCGTATCCACTGGAAGCTTGTTTTTTAATGCATCATTGTATCCTCACTTAGCTTTGTCTTTGTTAGTGTATTTCTAATGCTGCAGATGGGGTTAGACTTGCAGCACGGATTGTGGACACACCATGCAATGAGATGAACACTGATAACTTTTTGGATGTAAGTGGCAGTCATGTAACAAAATATTGGGGTTTCTTTACTAATGAACGTTTACGCTATATTATTATTAGTTAATGATACGTACATTTCTGCTTATAGGAGATCAAAACAGTGGGAACAGAACTCAACATTACTCCAGTGATTATTCGTGGAGAGGAACTGAAACACAAAGGTTTTGGAGGTTTGTCTACCCGATTTCCCCTTTCCCGCCATGGCCTGTGTCCAAAAAACACTGTCAATGGCTTGAAGAGAAACCTAATCTTTACTTTCAGCCGGAATCAAATCTCTTTCCATAGTTAAAAAAATGCCTTCTTCTTTCAGGCAGTCAACAACCAACAAAATGTTTTATTCCTACTGAACCATTTATCTGGAGCAAAAAACCTAAAGCTAATTTCCGTAGTTCTGTTTTGACGGTGAAGTCCTGTGAACCTGTCCTATGACTCATTGATTTGTTGTTCTTCCTCTCTACCACCCTTCATTTCTGGGGCCTTGTTTTGTGATGTAAAGTGGTCAATTCTACTGCGTTATTTTTTTTTTTTTTTTTATTGTTGTTTCACTCCATCGTTATAACTAAACGGTCTTTGGCACCATGACAAGAAATACAATTAAACTGGAAACCTGTTTTTATATCTGCATATGTTTGTGTCCCATTTACCTGCCAGGTATTTATGGTGTTGGAAAGGCAGCAGTGCACCCCCCTGCATTAGCAGTCTTGAGTCATATGCCAGATGGTGCCACCCAAACTATTGCATGGGTGGGCAAAGGCATTGTGTACGATACTGGAGGACTCAGCATTAAGGGAAAGGTAAAGAAATTGAAGGTTGCATAAAATATGCTGGTATAGTTTTGTGTTGTGTTACATTGTAATTCTGCGAAGACTGGAGAAATGTGACAACTGTCCCCTAACTTAAAATGCCAAAAACGTTTGTTCTTCAATAAAGACCGCCATGCCAGGGATGAAAAGAGACTGTGGGGGTGCTGCTGCCATCCTGGGAGCTTTCAGAGCTACTGTCAAACAGGTAAGGATCATAGAATCATTTTTTAGGGGTGTCCCCAACTAAGAATCTGTTCGACTATGAGTTCGTCAACTCTTGCCGATTGTCAAATCATGTTTTTTTTTCCAGTCCTTATTCCATTTGCCACATCGGCTTCCATTTTTTCCAGACCAGACAAAAGAGATTAACGGAACACTTTTGAAGTTTTTCCCCCAGATGTTCAAATCAAGTTTTTTTTTTTAGTTTGTTTTAAATGTGCACTATAAAAAAAAAAAAATCTGAGTTTACCAAAGTGATGTACAGTACATTTAAATGTAATGTGTCAGACATTCCAACAAAGAAAAAGAGTTTTGATATGTATATTATATAAAAGCTAAGTGCATCAAAAATCACTATTAGGATTTGAATGCTAATAAATAGGGATACGTTTTGATACTGGACTTGAAAGAAATTACAAAGGGGACAAATCTGATTGGAATAGCCTTGCCTCTTCTGAGTTTAGGGTCTGGAATTGCAAACGCTCTGCCACCTGGAGTTTTGTTTGGAGCGTGGAAAGGCCAGGAGTCCCAATTCAGAAGATCACATTGTGAGCTATTATTAGGTAGCTAAAAGCACAGCCAAGATGCTGCTCCAATGGTCCTCTAAAATTGGATCGTGCAACTTAGTCTATCATGGTGATTTATTCACGCACACTAAGGTGATTGATTTAAAAGCACAAGTTATTTAAAAAAAATACTAACAGTACAGTTATCAATATTTATACCCAAATAGGCTATATATCATGATTTACTGGGAGAAATCAAGCAGTGCTATGTAAAATCAGACATTGACAGCACCCTCATATAACAGGAATGGAACGATCCTTGTTTTTGAGTCTAGCATCCCAAGGCCAACAGTGTCCTATTGTTAAAATAATGTAAATGTCCTAATTGAGAAAACAAACCAACAGTTATTATTCTTATTTCATATTTACTGGCGTGTTCAGAGTACCGGTCGTTTTGCACAACCTGAATAATGTAACTCGCATCCGACACAAGGCTTTGGCTTGATTGGTTAGTCAGCGAAACGGCTGTATTCAACCTTACTCAGCGCAATTCTTTTTTTTTTTTTTTTAAATGTGTTGTGTTGCAAACTGCACAGGGAAAAAAGGTCTGAAACAGCCATTAAAACTGGTAGGGTAAAGTTATTGCAGTAAATGTGTTTAGAGGGTACAATGACCTCAAGTAGTTCTACTGCTATAGTAGCCATTTCAGCTGCCCATGTTACTCTCCTAAGTCCCTGTGAGTCATCAATTATTGTTAATATGTGCTTCTGCATTTGTTTATTGCGTTAGGGTTTCAAGGATAATCTTCACGCTGTTTTCTGTCTGGCTGAAAACTCAGTTGGACCCACTGCCACACGACCAGATGATATCCACACACTTTACTCTGGAAAGTAAGTGCCTCAGTATGGTTATACAAGAAGTTATATCATATATTGTAATTGCATAGAAGCAGCACATTCAACCTTTTTTTTTAATCCAAACCCCTAAAAGGCAACACTCAATTACATTTTCTGAAATAGGTCACAATGTTTAAATTCAAATTATGATTACCTGGAATAGGCAAGGCATTGTTTCTTCTTAGTTTTTACTTTTTATGGTAAGATCATGGTTGACCTGCTTGTAGCGAGCGGTTTGTTAACCTTAGCATAAGCTTGTTTTGGAGTAGCAGACTCAAGTAATGGGTCTTACATCTTGGTCTGTTCATGAGAACAACAATACGATTGGAAGTAAAGTTGTTACAAAAAATATGCCAGCTAACCGTATGTTAAGTTCACTGTTGTTTATGCATCAATGGAATGTTGTCCTTGTCATTTGGGTGAGCTTCACACGGTGATCAAGTCACGTCACATCACGTTCTAGATACTTTCAGTTTGGTCTTCATGTTGTCCTGTGTGAAATACTTTGGAAAACGATCATGTTCGTTTGTGGTAACTGCTCAATGGTGCATTCATTTATCATTTGGAAAGGCTAGTCAACTAGACACATTCAGAGTTAATATAAGGGGGGATTATTTTCACCATGCCTGTTGTATAAAGTCAAGCCGGAGTCTCCCACTGTGCATGTCAATAATATTGTCACAAATGCCTGCCTGGAAGGCAGAAGAGAATTTCCCTAAATGTGAAATGTGCTACTTTGTCTGGATGTTGGAACTAAACAGTTGTAGGTTTTTTATTATTTGACACAATTTCACCAATGACTCGTTTGTTACCCAAAGGACTGTGGAGATCAACAACACTGATGCTGAAGGCCGGCTGGTATTGTCTGATGGAGTGGTGTATGCAAGCAAAGACCTCTCCGCAGACATCATCCTTGACATGGCAACGCTGACTGGGGCCCAGGTGGGTAATCCACGGTGTTATTAGCATGTGCACAACTGGGGCTTCAGTCCATTTTATGGGAGATATGGAGATTGCTTAATTGTTAGTCCAGGAGTTTAAGTCGACCTGGAGTAGAAATGTGGTCTAGAGTCACATACAACTATCAGCAGGACACATTTTTTAAATACGTTTTGTATCTGCATTAATGGCAAGTCTAAGTGTGTCATACCTGCAAAAATCTAAGCAGACTCATGACCTAACTTGTGGTCTTACTTAAGTGTGGCCAGCAGGTGACTGCATTTTCAAGACTGGGAGATGTATGAAACCGGTGTTTTGACTCAAAAATACAAGGAATTTCAACTTCTATTTAAATTCACCGTAGGGAAAATGATACAAAAGTTGAAAATATCAAACGCATTCCACACACGGCACGCAACTCAAACGCAGCTAGAAAGCTGGCTGCACTCTGCAGCATATACGCGGACTGCTTCACTTTAGAATGATGTGACCTTTAACCAGAACTATATGCAGAGATTATTGTGTAAAGATTAACAGACCTTGTGAAGCTCCTGGCCAGTCCCTATATCTTTATCACAGAAATGGCAAGGCCTTTGTTTTAATATAAATTGATGGCTACATCAACTTTTTTAGTATGTAAAAAAAAAAAGAGTTGGTCACAAGTTCTTGCTATGTGGTTTAATTACCTCTAAACATTTTCACAATTTCTTCAGTTGTGAACTAGTAGCTGATAAATTATGGTCAGAGATAATTGATCAAGTTTCCTCAACAATTCACTATTGTTTTAAACCAGTAATGAATGAGAAGTCAAGCATCTGTGCTTTGCTCCTCCTCATTGTTTTTATATTGTATCATACAAGATATTTGTTAATAGGAAGAGAAAAGGCAAGTAAAAGTTGATCATACTTTAAGAGGAAGGGTGTAAATGCCACAGAGTTAGAAACAACGATGATGGTTTAGAAATCTTAACCCAAATTGCCACATAATTGGCTAATTGCAGCCACCATTAAATGGCATAATACATTTTTGTCGATTTGAGCATTGGATACTGAGTAGTCATGCTGTCATCTCTTCCTACTAAAGAACAGGGGTGTCCCCAACTTAGAATTGACATTGTTGAATCTGATTAGTCAAGTCTTGTCCTATCGTTGACTGATCGTCGAATCTTTGGGGATCAGAATAGAATTATTCAAAATGTTTTTTTCAACGTTTTTTCCCTAGACTTTGCGAGCTATTTAGGTAGCTAAAAAGATTTAAAGCCTAGCCAAGGTGTTGGTCCCACAAAATTGAACGCCACTTACTGATTTATTCACGCACACTAATGAGATTGATTGAAAGCCCATGAGTTATTTTTACATTTTATTAGCAGTATGATTGATAGACTATTTATACCAAGGCTATACCAACTTTTGTCAAATCTTAGATTCAGTACTCCCATATAGCTGGAATGGATTTGATTCATAACCACATTTTGCGACAAATTGAATGTGATTGGCAGTCGAATCAGGCTCCTTAGATCGTATTGTTGAATATATTGACTATAAGGGTTCACCCCTACTAAAAAATATCAAGTTTCTTTTATTTTTAAACCAAAATATGTGTATTAGGACCATCGAAAGGTGAAAAGCTTAATTAGTCAATTGAATAAGGCAAAAGTTCAAGCTATGCTTAATGCTGAAGTATTCGAGGAATCAGTGAACCCACTGGCCTTTTGTGCCTTTGTCAGGTAAAACATTTGTGACTTGTCTCCTGCCACCCCTGCCTATACAAGTAAACACTGAAAAGTCTGACATGGATCTCAGTCTATATCAAGCATATGTCACAATTTAGTCGAGTAAAGTTTTTCCAAATATAATGTTTGAACGTTTTCTATGGAAATTTACAAGTAATTTGATTGTACTAACAGGACATTTAATTGTACTTAACAGTACACTTGATTGTACTATCAGTCCAAATGTTAACCTCTTCTCTGTGCAAGAAAACTCCAATGTCAAATGAATCAATCACCCTTGGGAATGTGCTCTTTACGTTTGACTACAAACAAGCAAAGTTTACAACAATGATGCATGCAAGAGCATGTGATTGCCCTCATGATACTTTTAAAACTACATGCATGCTTACACAGCTATACTCGACACATGATTGCTTGTCTTTTTTTCCAAACTAAATACAGAATTTAACAACATTTTGCGCATCACAAGTATTATGTTTGCAATAATGGAGATTACAGAGTTTCGGTTTAGAGTATAAGTAACCATGCATACCTAAACGGCATAACAAATACTCTTGTGCTTTGTCTCAAGGGAATTGCTACAGGAAAGTACCATGCGGCAGTAATGACTAACAGTGAGCAGTGGGAAGCTGCGTGTGTCCGAGCAGGCCGCAGCAGTGGAGACATGACTCACCCACTTGTCTACTGCCCAGAACTGCACTTCAGTGAGTTTACTTCTGCTGTTGCCGACATGAAGAACTCTGTAGCAGTAAGTGAATAACTTCATACTACGCTTTCATAGTTATGTTGAGGAATGCTTTTTTTTTTTCATGTGCATGATGTGCCTTTTGACTAAAAGTACATTCCAATTGTAACATCAGACAACATTACCTTGAGGCCAAGTCCAAGTCATCACTGTGCGAGTCCAAGTCACAAGTCATGAATATCGTGACTCGAGTTGGACTTGTGTCTCTATCTAATTTTATTGTATGATGTAGATGATTTACACTCTTTGTCACAGGACCGAGAGAATGCCACAAGTTCATGTGCAGGCCTGTTCATTGGCTCTCATCTTGGCTTTGACTGGCCTGGTGTCTGGGTCCATGTAGACATAGCCTCCCCTGTCCATTCAGTGAGTGTCTGGATCGTTGTCTCAAAACAATCAGTATGCTTTTAAAGTAGTAAGTTCGTGTTTAAAGCCTATAGATGATGTTTGTATGTCACCATGCATGGTTGTTCTACGTACAGTTTCAGGTTCTGTGATACACATTTTCTTACCAACAACATTTTTCTGTTTGTGTAGGGAGAGCGGGCCACAGGCTTTGGTGTAGCTCTACTGATGGCTCTGTTTGGTCAGGCATCTGATGACCCTATGCTGAACAAGGTGTCCCCTCTTGGGATGCCAAACGCTGCATCTGGAGATCAGATGAATAGGGACTGCAAAAGGAGAAAACTGATATAAAACTTACTGCCTATTCTACTCCTTTGCCTACCGCAAACCCCATTAATATCCTCTTAGTCTTCCTACGATTTTAAATTTGGGCCCTTCAGGTTGAACAGTGTGTAGACATTTGTTCATATCTGATTAGTGAGTAATGTATCTAAATTGATGACTTAAATTAAACAAATAAAGGGACGTTCTGAATTTGATAGGTAACTACTTTGATAGGGTTAGAAAATACAATGTATCCCTCTAGTAAGCATTAAAGCATTCCCCTATATAAATATGAATACATGATTGTATTAATTTTCTCTGTAAACCTCAGACCGGCAATTTACATAAACATGCATAGTGATTGATAACGTTTTTAACATCTTTATTGCATTGCAAAAGGAAGTGATTCACATGTTAAATGTTTAGTTATTTTGCCATCAAATTGAGTCTTGAAATCAAGTACTTGTAAATTGATTCTGTATGTAACCGAAGGAGCACGTTTTTTGTCTTTAAAAGTGTATGGTGTGAGATGTATTGCAATTTAAATTAAAGATGCATTTAAATTGGAGTTTGCATGGTGTGAGATATATTTCAGAGAACTATTGTCAGTGCAATGAAGTCATGAAATCGAATTGATTCATAGGCATGGTTTCCAGCACGAACAGGATTTATATAAAATGGTGCATAATAATTAACATGGATAGACTTTCAATCCCATTTGAACATTCTCGTGTGGCTAAAGTTTTTTCTTGGTGGGCATGCGCGTTCTACGCAGGCAACATTTGGGTTGTGCCAAATGGTCTCGCGAGAAATCACGTGACCTGATGAACGACTATATAGAGAAATCGAACCCCCAAAAGTATACACTTGTATATCTAGTAGGCTTATCTAGTATATCTTTAGGCTGATTTTCGTTCACCATGGAACGCACGTTTTTATTGCTTTTTGTTATGTTGTCTGGTGTTCTAGCTGGACGATTTTTCAACGAGAAGCACCCTTGTTATAAGCGTATGCCAAGTAATAACCAAGTCGGATTAAAGTAAGTTAAAAGTTCGATCTCTGGTCTGTCCAAGGACATATATTTGATTTATTATGTAAGTAGTTAGTAATTTAATTTAAAAGAGATGTGTTCATTGACCTGCAGTTATTGATATTCAGTTTTTGAAAAACATGAATCACGGTTTGGTTTCGGTATTAAGAATTGGGAACCCAATTGCTCGACCATTTACTCTTTGTATACCTGTCAAATTGATTAAATAATGGAGATCTAATAGTTGGCTGGCTACATTTTGCTGAAAGTGTATGTGTGGACGTCATTTATGTAATCTGTTCATTACAGGCAAGGCAAAATTTGAAAACAACTTGGATATGTGGTAGCTTATTTGACACGTTTTAACATTAACCACTATAAGGGCCCACAGTGGATCAACATTTGGGAAATCAATACAATCTGCATATTCAGTGATTCATTATTTTCATTTAGCAAGAGTGGGGCTTTAAAGTTGATCTTTCAATGCTCAGTGATACCTGGGATACAGATGCATTGCATAGCTACAAATTCCTTGGCCAAATTAAAATGCATCATAGATTTTCAAACCAGGGTCCCCTGTATATTCCTTCTATAACCCATTTACTATTCTGTAATAGCACTGATACAAAGTAGGCTTAATGTGTTTGTAATAGCCCAATGGGCTTATGTTATCTATTTTTTGTGACCATGTTATTTAACAATATATTGAGGGTAGTAGTCTTATGTCCCCTCTTTTATAGAACAACATCCCGCTCTTATGAGTTCCTAAACATGGCTGAGCTGCCTAAGTCCTGGGACTGGAGGAACATCAATGGAACCAACTATGTTAGCACAACCCGAAACCAGCACATTCCTCAGTACTGTGGTTCATGCTGGGCTCATGGTAGTACCAGTGCAATGGCAGGTAGGCACGTGTCCTAACATATTTCTATTAGTGTACTGACTCATGATCACATGGCTTTTGTCACAAGTTTTAACTGAGTTAGTTCCCATTACAACTGATGTCAAATGACTGATTTTGGAAGATTATTTTTGTGTTACTAAGTTCCTCATACTACAGCCCAGAGCAAGGTCCATCTGTGGTGTTTCCACTACTTTCTTTTTTAGACCGTATCAACATCAAGCG
The DNA here is from genome assembly GCA_017639675.1 of Aplochiton taeniatus. NCBI lineage: Eukaryota > Metazoa > Chordata > Actinopteri > Galaxiiformes > Galaxiidae > Aplochiton > Aplochiton taeniatus. The sequence goes on from CM030173.1 coordinate 32,800,914, forward strand.
GAAAGGAGCATGGCCATCTGCATATCTCTCAGTTCAGAATGTAGTGGACTGTGCTAACGCTGGCACATGTCACGGAGGGGACCACTCAGGAGTGTGGGAATATGCCAATAAACATGGTATCCCAGATGAAACCTGTAACAACTACCAGGCTAAAGACCAGAGTGAGTCTTCTCCCAGAATTGAATGACCATGAATATGCTTATAGACGTGAACCAACTTATAAACTGTATATATAAACAACATGTAACAACTGACCAATCGTGTCCTTAGAGTGCCGCCCTTTTAACGAGTGTGGCACTTGCACAACTTTCGGACAGTGCAACATTGTCAAGAACTACACCCTGTGGAAAGTTGGTGATTATGGATCAGTCAGCGGAAGGGAGAAGATGATGATGGAACTCTATACTGGAGGGCCAATCAGGTACTTGGAGTGGAGAATCATATCTTCTTGGCTTTTTGGGTTAATTAGAAATGTAAAAGTCTGTTCATTGTTTTTCTTAATAGTTGTGGGATTATGGCCACTGACAAGCTTGATGCGTATACCGGAGGCCTGTACTCGGAATATGTTGAGACACCTTACATTAACCATATTGTATCAGTGGCTGGATGGGGTGTAGAAAATGGTGTAGAATACTGGATCGTACGCAACTCTTGGGGAGAGCCTTGGGTGAGTCCTAATAAGCCTAGATCTTTCATGTAGTTATTGATATAATAATGCATCAACTCAACATTTTCAGCCTGGAATCCATTAGGCTGCATGACAGTATTCAGAGGGAATTACTGTACCTATGTTATAATGCTATAATTTAGTTCCTTAAAAATAGGCACATTTCCATCTTAATCTAAAAATGTATTGCGTTCTCCAGGGTGAGAAAGGATGGCTAAGGATTGTGACCAGTGCCTTCAAGGGAGGAAGTGGCAGCCAGTACAACCTTGCTCTGGAGGAAGACTGCATGTATGGAGACCCCATTGTCCCAAAGACATATCTCTAGTTCAAGAATTACAAGTTTAATATTTCTCCATTGTCAGAATTCAAAGCTGCTGCGTTATGATTATGTTTCAGACTTGATGTTTCTTTGATGGGAGTGTTTTTTTTAAATCAACTGTTCTAGTTTGTTTTATATACAAAAAAAAGGGAATTCTTTTTAATAAGGGATAAACATTTTTTTACTGAATAAGAAAGTGCTAAGTCTTACTGAGTATGCTGTAAGATGTGTAAATAGTGCCAATATTTGATAATTAAAAGAGCATTGAACAGCTTTAACAGAAAATATAAAATCCCAAACTCAGCTCTGAACTTGTCTGGGTCAACAGCCAAAAGGAACCCTGAAAGTCCAGTAATCATTGCTTAAGCAGAATGAATCATACATTTTTACCACCTGGATTAGTTGTTCGATTATGAATTGGGCTTTTGCCATGACCCAAACTTGTTCTAGAATCAAGACTAGATTAAGAGATCCCTTCTTTAATTTACAGCTGGATTTCTATTTGTGTGAGTTTCCCTGTAACCCATTTACCTTAACTCAGGACTCTCGACATTAGGAATGTGAAATTATGTGCAAATATACTGATTGAATATTCATCAAAATGTAAGTCTTCAAGTCTTAGCAAACAAGCTATGAATGCTTTATCTGTAATTGTCGGGTCATGCCGAATAAATCTTGCAGCCCTACATAACCTGGGAAAATGCTGGTTTCCTCAATGAGTGTTTTCACATTGAAATGCCTGGTCACGCGTTCATCTGATAGGGGCAATTGTTTTCTGAACATGGTTAGGTTTCATGTGTCCTACTGTAGGGCTAGGGCTCAAAGTATTGAAAGTGTTTAATAGATACATTACAGATTAAGTTGCAAGTTACCATAGCCTAATGACAATATGTCTGTTGATGTGGTAATCCCCTGCAAATGTAAACAGGTGTAGCTGTCTGCCTTCAGTATTGAGGAGTAGCTGGACCGACAGGTCCACGCAAAATCTGCACACTGGTCTTCGACCTGCGTAAACTCTAACTCACAAACATGAATGTCCCTTGTACAACCATTCACATAAAACAAGCCAACAATATATTACTTTTCACAGGCAATTTCCCCTTAACTCTTTTTCACAGCGCAAATAAGTTTCCTTAATATGCAATTGAAAACTTAATGCATCGTCATTAATTAGAATAAAAAATCCTTTATTGAAGCTCTTTGATCTAATTATTTAAATTTCAGTTCAAACTCGATTTTGTCAAATCAAAGAGACAACCAAACCAACTAAAAATTGGAAAGAGCAAACGATTACATTTACAATAAAAAAAAAACTAAAATATAGGAAAAATAAATACAAAATACCTTACATTAGGTAGCACCAGTACGAAATATGACAATTATTGTGGTTTGTACAAGTTTGGATAGCCATACTGTGTAATCAAACTCAAATATGATTGTATCCAGGGAAAGGTTCTGCCTTCAGCTGTAAGCATCCATTTGTTTTTGAGTCACTCAACTCAATTCATCATGATAAAGTTCGACTTGCAGTGAGCTGAAATAAAAGAAATTGACTTTACTACACGCAGTGTAGCCAACTAAATTACAGTCATTCAGTTTTAATCTTTTAAAACCAAGTATAACAAATGAACTGACCGATAAATTCCGCCACAGGGTCATGCTCTCCCTCCGTACGGATAGTTCCAGCAATGCTATCATTCTCCAAAATGGGAAGGAAGAGCTGGACAAAGTCGGATGTATAGGGAGGAGCAATCACATCAAGCACCTTACAGAAAACAAAATAACAATTAAGCGATGCTTGTAATGGACATTTTCAGGTTTAAGCAGAAAACAACCAATTCAAGGAGGTTGAGACTTCAGGCAATAATCAAAGTACAATTTTATTAATGAGTACAGACAGCGGTGCACAGAGAAATTACTACAGTGAGTTCACTCTAAAGACATAGTAAGTTCTGATGTGTTGACAAGGTGGAAACAAGTATATTGGTCTAAGCTGAACAAATCATTCCATTGGTCAAGGTGGAACACGGGTTACCTCCGAGTATTGAAAAGGACACGTATGCCAACTCGTATTATGATGGCTACGAACAGACAACACAAGCCTTCAGTGTCTCAGAGAGGCACATGTTATCTCTTTGGTGCTCTGGCCTTCACTCTGACCCTTCCCTCACATCTCTACAACAACTTAGACTTGAACATGCGTTAGGATGCCCAAATTTGGCCCTTACATGCTTATAATTCCACATAATTTATTGGATTTTTTTTTTACTGCAACCTCACCCCAAGAGCAGACAGACATTTATTGACATTAGTGAGCCTCACCGGCAACAGGCCAGTTGTGGCTTTGGATACATGCTTATACTTGTTTTAGCAAAGTAAAGTCAGACTAACAACACACACCACATTGTTTTCAAGATGGTTGAGGCTCATCCTTAGTAACCAGTTCAAGTCATCTTAGCGTACAAAAGCCTGTCATGTAGGCTCGATTTCTGACCATTGGAGTAGACATTAACATAGGATGAGACAGTTGAGGAAAGCAGCCCTTTTGCATCAATCCTGTCACCACCCACCTTTAAAATGTTAGTGAAAACATTTAGAAGTTTGCTTAAACAAACAAGTACGGCATATTTTTAGAGGGAATCCTCCATAAACTGCTAGATAGTAAATGAGCCAGTACCTCTGTGACAAAGTATCGAATGAGCGAAATGTCCGTGTTGAGTTTCTCTAAACACTTTCGGATGTAGCTAACCACAGGGAGTACATAGCCACGACTAAGTAGGTGAACCATACGGTCCAACAGGGTTTTTTTCAATTCCAACTGCAAAACAAGAACCATGTTGTCAATTAAGAAATTAATATCATCCGATCACAATCCACTACATTTACTAGTTATTAATAAACGAAGCATAAAGAAACAAGAGATGGTTCCAAATCACACATAAGCTAAAATAAATGGACAAATTTAAATGTGTATAGTTCAACAACCACACACACACACACACACACACACACACACACACACACACACACACACACACACACCTGCTCCATGACATCCAGCTGGGAGTGTTCTGTCTCAAAGAGCTTGATAAGTAGTTGGAGAACTTGAGGGTGAAGGAGCTGATGACAGGTGCTGATCTGGGGGAGGGGGAATGATCCACAATCAGCCTAATTCGTTTACCTAAAAAATGTGTTAACATTTTCAGACATAGCTTTTGAATTAGTTAGTAGTTATATAAGTTAATCTTGTACTTCATCAAGAAGAGCCAAATGGACAGGTGTGTGGTCTGTCTGGAGCTGAAAGTATCGAGGTTCAGAGACTGTCCAATCCACCCACTTCAACACACCCATGGCAACCACAGGGAACCTTGAACAGACGCAGCAAGTTGGAGAAAGTGCATTACCTTTTGTGTAAGTCTACTGCAGGTGACTGCTATGGGCTGTTCATTAAAATAAAATTGATTAAAATAACTCAATACTAGCCATGGTATTCAAAGAAACATGTAGAATTACATTTCAATACAGCAGCCTGAGCAGAGAAGCTACATACAAAATACTAACAGAATCAAATGATCACTACAAAAAATTCAGACACCCAAAAACCAATCACTGAACAGAAAGGTTGACATTGTAGTATCACAATACGTGCAGAGCATCGTGGTTTCTAAATAGAAGAACAATAAGTTCTGGCTTCAGTGGGTGAAGTTAGTGGTCAGATGCATTTGAAAATCACCAAGAATGGAGTAGCTTTGATTGACAGCAAGTGGGCCAAAGGCTTCAATTTCAACGTGGGATATTTTGTATCACTACTTCTTGAGTTGATAAGACAGTAAGGGAGTTGAAGCTCAGAAACATAATATCTGAACCAGTTTTTTTATTTGTATAATTGTTCTGTATGATCTACTCATTCTTGTTGGTAGTTATCATTACCGGACAAGCATCAGAACTATACCTTTAGGGCACAAATAGAGCGTTGTGTGAAAGAGGAAGTGTCAACCTTAAACATTGTTCTTACCGGATACACTGGTACAAGGTGCTAAGCTCAGCTACCAGCTCGGTAGCTCCTTTGTTCTCATTGCAGCATAGGTTGTGGACTGTCTCTATAGCCTTGGAGGTTGACTTCAGTTCGTCTTTATTAATGTTAACTCGCTTGTTCTGAAGTAGGGAGGTACAGTGTTAGATTTTTTCAAAATAACTGCAAATGTTAAGTCTATGGCAGGCCATCAATTACCTTTTTCCAGGTCTCCACCACACTGGCAGCATAAGCTAGAATGTGAATGTATTTGTGTTTATGGTCCTGGTTGATCTTTGAGCCTGGCTTAAACAGTGACTGCATGAACAGGTCCAAAAATGCAGGTACTCTTATCTAAAAAAAAAATATCAATAAAAAAATGGACAAACTGTAAGCAAAATTAAGTTCTAAAGTGTAAACACAAACCACAAAAGGACACATTTTCTTTCTAAATAGCACAATACTCTGTTCTTACCAGTTCCACAGGAGGCGGGTCCATACTACTGAACATCTTGAAGAGAACGGTTATGTCAGCAGGGTTAAGTGCTCCTTTGGACAGCATGGCACCCAGGGCCTGACATGCACGAGGGTAGGCTGCTGCAGTGCCCAATGCGAGGGTAATCTGACTCGCATCATGACCTCTGGAAAATAAAGCATTACAGAACAGAATACATATTTAAATTTATAAAAAAATGTAAATAAAAATAAAAGTTTTGTAATGCCTATCCCTGGCTCTCTCTCTAATGGAGGATATCTGAACCATTTGGATGACATTTGTCAGCAAAATCTCGACTATTATAGAATAATTACAATTTTTTAATATTTCTCAGTTCAGAGGTTTTCGGGTTGGATGAGTACAGTAATGCACTGACCACCTTATAAATATAAATATACATATTTTTTTACTTGTATGCATTGGCGTTTACTGACATTTTGTGATCCAACTAAGGTAATTAAAAACAGGTAAATTGTTCAGAATTAAGGTGGTACCGTTGATGGGCGGACTTCTGTACTTCCTGACTAATCCTCCGCATGGCTGATCCTCCTTGTTCTTCCTGGGCAAG
>CM030173.1:32807175-32886946 GCA_017639675.1 Aplochiton taeniatus
AAAACAAATGTTGCACTACTTCCCCAGAAAATCTTCTATAGGTTTGAGGGATAGCAGTTGTCTAGTGACATTCAAATTATTGTTGTCAAATATCTTTAGTAGATAGAGAGCTGAAGGGCTCAGATATCAATGAAATTGTTGTGATGACCACCAGTCTTTTCACATGATGAGCTCACATGTACAAAGACTCCCAGTGAACCATTGCCAACACCAATCTCAGACAATTTATTTTGCATCATCACTCCCTGGTCCATGCCAACCAAAGTCATCTATGCTCACTCTTGGCTGAAATTGCTCAAGCAACAAAAAAGAAATAAACAATGATAATCTAGCAAAGACAATGCATTTTATACTTGGACTGGAGTTTTGAGATGTCTTGCTGTATGACAATTCTAAAGCCTGGCGGGATAAGACATTTTCCTTGCAAATAGTCTTAATATAGCAGTAAAAACCGAGAGTGATGCAAAACAGAAATATTTCCTTTCCAAATTACCACAAATATCTATTTGCTTAATTTAAGTTTCTGTTCCATCTCATAACATGGTGGTGTTTTTTTGGTTGTTTGATGAAACCCCTCCCCAAACTTGACAACACCAAAACAACTTACTGCAGGCATATTGCTAGGCTTGCAGTACGTTGTTATATAGAACCAGCTAATACGCTGAACTTGAAATAGTGTTCAACACAGATGTAATTGGTGGAAGGAGTGGGCAGGATACAAAACAGCACACATTGCCATAATGTTTTGAATTTGGGTAGCAAACACCACTTACTGGCCAAGATGAACTTGGAATCTTGTCTCAAATCAAATCGGTATTAATAATTACTTTTAGCTACCGATGGGTATTGACAATACAATTAAAAGTTTGTTTATGTTGTAATTATAATTATTTGAGAAAATGCCAAACTCTATGGCTACTACCTGTCCTGAAAGGGAGTCTTTTGGAATTTCACAGAGTCTTCCTCAAAGATGATTCTATTCTTTTTACACATAGGGAGCATAGAAGGTAGGGGTATAGCCCTTATTCAAAAGCACATAGTCTATGGGGGGACATAAAACATTACAACCTAAACAATTGAATAGGGGGATGCAATTAAACATGGTATCAAAGATTATTAAATAAGAAATAATTTTAACAAACTCCCGTTATAACTCCCAGAATACTTAGTGAGCCTACTGCTGTCAATGTAACTATATAGTTCACATTGGCCATGAGCAAATTTCCAAAGGACAAGAATTTTTTTTTCCGCCAAATCTGCCACAATCTGTTCTAAAAGCTCTTTGAATATATTGTAGTGAGCGGAATTTGTGGTGGCAAATTTGGGCATCCTAACGGATGTGCAAATCTGAGGTTGTTCAAGCGGAGGGCCAGAGTGAAGGCCAGGTCACCAAAGAGATAACATGTGCATCTCTTAAACAATGAAGGTTGGTGTAGCATAATAGGGAGAGGCATGTTATATGTAGACGTGTCCTTACATGAATATATGTCTTTTCAACATTGGGAGGTAACACAATGTGTTACCCCTTGACCAGTGGAATTATTTATTTAGTTTAGACTGATCTTAGTTTCAACCTTGTCAACAAATCAGAACTTACTAAGTCGTTAATCATTAATAAAATTGTACTTGATAATTGACAGTTGTCTCCCTCTTGTTCAATTGGTTATTTCCCGTGGTTAACTGAAAATATCCACGTCAAATTGCATGCACATTTTCAACAGAAAAAAGAATACCTTATTGCTTGTTAAACCAATAAAAAATCGTCTTTGGTTACCATGGCTTTATAAATAAAACGTTGAAAATACATCATTCTGAACTTCATTACCAAAATGTTGTGAGGGTGACATGGCTTCAAAACTAAATGTTTAAGTTGACATGATGAATGAATAAATAAATAAATAAATACATAAATAAATAGATAGTCGGCAAGTTATATTCTTTAGTTTTGATATTTGATTTATAAAAAATGTTGCACTCCTGAGTGTCCGTGACTTAATAACATCAATGTTGTTCCTTTAGATAGCCAGCCTCAGGTATGATGGTTGACGTGTAACGTTAGGCTACCAATACAATTGACTGTTTTGGAAGTGCCAAATAGCTACATTAAGGTATATTCAGAACGGGCAAACTGCATCACTCAGAGTCCTATATCGATATGATTGGTACCGACCATCGAACTATAAAGGACCCCCATTTCAGAAAACACTGGTAAGTTAGCTAAAGTTCGATAAAAGTTTTTTCAGCTTCTGAATTTGGAAAACTCTTGTAGCAAAACTTGGAAAGTTGGTTCTGCTAGCTAGAATGCTAGATAGTTGTTAGCTAGTAACTTCGGTAAGTTAGTTAAGTTTTTTAGCAAAACTTAGATTCGTTAGTAATTTCGATTTTGTAACTAGGCCGGATTTAGTACAGCGTTTACCTACCATCACAAAGAAAATTATCATGGTATACTTACATTAACTAGCCATGATGTAGCTAGCTAGCGTAGCTAGTATTAATATTATTGCCTATCACCTTGCTGCCTGTATCTCTTCCAACCACACTTCCCACATGACTTGCTACTGTGCATAGTCGGATGGCTTCCGGATCGTCCGACTAACGTTATTAGAAGCTTTCATTTATCTACTTCAAGTGACAACTTTTGCGTTGTTGCCGTGAACAAACTCACTAAACTCAACCCCGATGCCTTTTCAGTGAAAGCGATAAGATAATGGGGAGGTGTGGGGGGGGGGGGGGGTAGGGGGGGGCAGATGGGTGGAAAAGGCAGGAATTTACTTAAGCAGGGGTTTGCTTTGCTGCATGCCAATGCCTCCAAACTCACTCGTTTTAGAGAGGATGCCATTTCAGGCAAAATCTGCTTAACTCTTATTTTATAACCATCTAATGCTAAATCTGTGAAATCTAAATCATCATGTAGGCCGACTTAATTTGTCCAAATGCTGTAACTCGAAATTATCGGTAAACTATATTATGTTCAATCAGTACGTGACACTTGGCCTGCATAGTTATTATATTATTATATGAATATTATAATAGTAATTATTATATGGCAGAATGATGCCTTCTTCTACAGTATTTATTTGGCAAAATCACGGACAAATACCCATCGGATCCCTATCAGCCAATCACTGTGGGCATCGTAGGCCTAGGTAAATTCGTTCATGCATGAAACAACATCATCCGATACATCATCCAGCAACAAGGTCAACCTCCCCCACAGCCCTTCCAATTCCTTTGTAAAAGTTGGTCTCAGCAGTTATGAGTGTAGGCACTGGCGTGTCCAGACTTTTTTGACTGGGGTGGCCGGCCCAAGTGGGGCATTGACTTACGCAGGGGTGGCATGAAGTAGGCTACGACCGCGTACACACGTCGGAATAGCATTAATTTACCATTTTAATTTACAATACCCATATCTTCTTCAATTACCAACATTAGTGTCTAAAATTGAAATATAAATAGACCTATCAATCAATACGGATTTCTCTGGCTCTGGTTTTGTTGTCCCTGGCACTGTAAATATTCATCCCTGGCGATACATTCAAAAAGATCAAGCAGACGCCAGGCGGAGAAAAAACGACGAAAAAAATTCTCTACAGGCACTCGCATAAACTGCAACCAGTAGTTGGCCTATACTTTGACCATGGTACAGTAGCTGTGTGTCAGCCTATTGTTTGCGGTCAGTGCTGATATTTGCTGTTATGAACATTATAATGTTGTCCTCCATGGTCATTAACAAGTATGATAGTTCAATATTAGCCTTTCCAATACTCAGCCTCACCCGCTGCCTATGCCAAGGCTTATGAGTCACGGTTTGCTACTCACATTTATTATCTTAACTGTTTACATTATGTTACACTGTCCAGATGTATCTATGCTTGCCATCTTGATTTCTGAATTTGAAAAACTGCAGCCTTTCTGCAGGCAGTGGGCATTTCCTGGTGGAGTGACGTATATCAAAATGCGGGGGTGATTTGCTGTGATCTTATGCACCTAGATCATCACAACTTAGATATGGAGGATATGGATATTTAGTTGGACAGTGCAATTCAGCCATATTTATTTTAACCGGAATTTAGCGAGGAGGACATTCTATAAAGAGAGAAAGAAATTAGAGATGCACTGATTGCAATTTTCTTGGCCGATTTCGATTTCCGATTTTTTAATAGTCTGAATTGCCGATTCCGATTTTGGCCGATTCTAATTTTCTTTCTAAGAACAAAAATTTACAACATACACCATTTTTTGTAACTTTTGTTTCATGGAAATGTTTTATTTAATTGTATATGTTCATAATAACTTTGTATCGTAACAACATTTAATATATAATAACATTTTTGCCCTTAAACCTTATTCATTATTTATTTAATAACATAATTTTTTGGAAATAAAATAAACCTGTGCTAATTTTGCCTGATTATCAGCTATGATAGCATACTATAGTTAGCTAGCTTGTTTTACACTGATTTAGCAGCTAGCAAACTTGTGCATACTTGACCGTTTCATTAGCTTAAACAGGATCTACAACAATGAATCGACAATCAATCAATCTGGAAACCAGCTACAATCAACAAATTTATCATGGGTAAAATTAGTTACATCTCCAAACGAATCCATTCCGCTTTCATTGCGTGAGCATAGCGACCTCTCTGAAAATCCATACCAGGTTTTGCATGTTACCTTCCAGTGAAACTTGGCTCTTGTCAAGACAACGGGCAGTCAAGCAAGCCCTTCTCATATGATTTTGTATGGGGGTAAACGCTGAATGAGTGGCCAGCCTTTTCAAAGAGTGTTTGTTACTAGCGTTATCAAGGCCTATAGTTAGGTCTGTAGCTTCAATGAAATACAATTTCTGAATTAAAATCTTAATGGGTTGGTTAATTCAAATATATGAAATGTATAAGGTCTGTTTCATCATCTTGTGGCTGAGTTTGTTCGCGTCTCGCAAAAGAAATCGGCCAGACGCCTAACAGGCCATGTCCACCAAAAGCGGCGAGCTCGCCTGTTCTCGCTCGCTTCACCCCAATCGCATCGCCTTGCCCACTAGGCTGCGAGCTGGTGGGCGTTTCTGATTCATTTGACTGGCAGTCGCAAGGTAGTGCAACGAGCAAGTTTAATGGCTTATCACTCTTATCTGTCAAGGTAAGACAATACAATCTATAATTATAGGCCTACCATATTTATTATTACATTACATTATTTGTTGCGGGATCTTGCAGAAAGAACCCCATGGATATCTACATCCACATACCCACCATGAAATCAAACATTCTCTGCAACCTTCTTCCAGGCTGCATTTTTTTGGTTTCGGTCACGATTACCATAATATCAAATCATGGTACAGGGAATTGGGAAAATGCTACAATGGGGTTTTCCTCCATAGTTCTCTCCTGAGGGTGTAGTTCCGGTGTCGTGTACAATTCAGTTCCCCCTCGGATTCTTGTTCCCCCTAACCTTAGATTTCAGTAATCATTCGACAGCATGCAAACTTTGAAATCACTGAACTAATGCTCGTGCACACGTATTTCTACAGGTTGCAAAGATGATCAGACAGTATAGAAAATAGTTTGTGCTTTCTCGTCAATAATTCCCAACACATGAAACGCTACCTGTTGTTTAATACATCTCGGTATAGTGTCGCGGATTTTTTATGTCTCCGCACTCCAGTGGGATTGAAATAATTAAATACTTTGAGAAATAACGTCCGTTTGCTTTTAGTGGTTTTAATGGAGATGAGTAAAAAGGTAACAGAGTTGATATACAATACATCAACTACAAAGTAACAAAATAAAACTGATCAGATAAAAAGAAAACACTAACTGCAGTCTAAAGTCATACAAAAATGAGGACGTATAACTGGTGCGCACAAAATCACAATAACCCCTAACATCCCTTATATACACGCTTCCTTAGGAATGTTGATTTAGTGCAATTGCAGTCAGCATCTCCTGTCTTTCGGACCTTCCCAGATCAAAGAGTTTATTGCACAGGGCAATAAATAATGCCATCTGGCTGACCGGTCCTCGAGTCTGACATCTTATCTTACCTAAACAGGGAGAATACACAAACCTATAAGTCACTAAGTCACTTGTGATGACTGTTAGGTGAAAAGATTAGCCCCAAGGGTTCAACCTAACTAGCAAAGGGGAACTTTGTTTGAACTCATAGGAAAAACACAGAGTAACATTCATAGTAAAGGCTAAATTACATTTTTCCCATCACAATAGATAGATGTTTTTTTTTTTTTTTTTTTACAACAGATATCGAAATAACTGTTTTATTTGGGAAGGCGTTACTTCTATAGTATCCACAGGAAACGAACATTTAGATTACAATAATTCTCTATTCTTCTATTGTGGGAAGACTGTATCCAAGGAAGCAAAAGTCCAAATGACAGCAGATTTACTGTGCATTACTATCTAGGCACACAGAGTCCCCACAGCAAGTTTCAACTTCATGCTGCAAAGAGTGAAAACAATACAAACTAGGGAAAAATGTTCCCCCTTTCTAAACCATACACTCTTTGCAGTATGAAGTTGAAATTTGCTGTGGGGACTCTTCACAGAGCTTCGCGATTAAACGAACAACGGAGCAGTTTGAAGAGCCAATCACGGACGAGGTATAAACGTCCTCGTCATGCGAAGATTGTATATCCGGCAGGAAAGTAGAAGGCTGCAAGCGATCGTCACTCTCTTTCTCATTATGATTTCAAATTGATTTAGCTCCAAGCCATTATCAAGCAATGCAACAGACCTATTACTGGGAAGTTTAATGTTCTGTTAATCCGAGGAACTTCCTGTATATAGTCCAAAAGTCCGAACCATTAAAAAAATGGTTTCACACTGGAAACGAACCAAACCATGGCTCAGTTTGATCCGGACCGAGACCACATCTTTTTGTCGGACAAAATTTCAGCTGTTTTGTTACATGCATGCTTTGTTTGTGTTGTGTTATGTTACTTTTATATGAACATTTGATGTTTTTCATATGTTTCATTTATAGGGTAACAAAAAGTGCATAGGGCTGCTATATAAAACTTGGTGAAATGATTTAAGTGTATCTGTACGTTTTCATCACATTTTCAACACATTTTAACATTACCGCGATGATATTGATAACCGTGAAATGTAGTCACTATAATCGTGATATGAAATGTTCATACCGTTACATCTCTAGATCCGACCATCGCTGCGTCCTTAAATCACATATACTTATGCTTATAACTTTTAGTTTATAGTTCATACTGCAGCTGCCCATACAAAGTAGACCTACATATAGGCCTACTATATGCCTACCACCCGCTATTTTAGTTTCGATTTCGACCACATGTTGATGAACATATTATAATTACTCGATACAAACAATATTTAGTTATTTACATTTTAAAGTCTGTCATCACCTAACCGACAGTGGCTGAGTGATTGTAAGATTTTGCGTTTATGAAGTTTAGAAGAAAGGTTAATGTTTGTTATTTTCACAGTGTCAAAGTATTTTGGGATTTCATTACCAAAAAAGAGAAGATTAGGTTTAGGTATAGACCAAGAGAAACATGGATTTAGCAAAATTTTGCCCATTGTATTTGGGCCTGCATTAATCTTAAAAAAAAAAAAAAAAAAATACCTTACTTGAACAATGTTTATTCATTTGAGTATAATGGTTTCCAAAGTAAAACCACACAACCTCAAGCAGTGGCTGAGTTGCCAGTTAGGTCATGAGAAAAGTACTGAGTGTCAATTCTCATCTCAATCATAAACATAGTCTTACAGTAAAATGAAAGATCCAAGGGTCATGTCTCTCATTTCATAGCACGGTTTAAAAAGATCCAATGCCAATTATTTTCGTACTTTTTATAACTTACAGTACTTGGGCTTCTAGGCAACTTGGAAATAATGAAAATATAAATATGAGAAGAATGTAGTTACAAACATTGACTTAAATAATAAAACCCTGAATTGCATCAGGCATGATAACAATTCGGTTGTTGAACAACTATCTTTTCCAAAAGCCTAATTGTTTAGTTTAATCTACATGTTTATTTTCACGAAGAATTGCGTCTTGTGCATGCAATACTTAATCAACCACACCAGAAAATTCAACAGATGGTTATAGTGTTGAAATAGGAACCCTCTGTGAGAGGTTCCCACAAACTAGCCTCAAACCCTGTTTCTCAGGCTTTTCAAAAGTGTATGATGATTCATTATGTGAAAACACTTGAAACTAAGTGGGCATGTATGAACATTTGAACTTTCAAATCATATTTGTTCCCAGTATGCAGTTTTGTTCTGCCTATGATCAGCTAAGATCAACTACAAATATCACTGATGGCTTTGTTAAACTAAATTTCCCTTAGATCAATTTTTTTTATCGATGCCTTTTCAAGCTATGTAAGTAAGTAAAATATTAACAGAGTAACATATACTGAAGGAAGCAATTATTAAATAGTGTGCAGTATTTGTCTTGAAATAAGGTTTTAATGCAATGTTTTTAAGAATAGAAAGAAATAATGGTTGTTACAACACCATAACTATGGAAAAATGTCTTAAATTCTAAATGTTATCAACAGCTGAGTTTGCTCTTAGTATAATTCATAAAAATTACATGTACAAAAAGAAAAATATAGATGCAAAAGGGCTATCAAACTGACAGGAAGCAAAATTTGCCATGACTGTTAAAAATTAAAATAAAACATACGTATATAAATGTATATTCGAGACATCATACTGCTTTTACTTCGTATGAACAGAACTGGGTGTCAATTACATATTCCAGAAATATTTACCCTTGTTATGAATAGCAGACATGTAGCATATCCATTAAGACAATTATTACTCAACATACTCAATAAAATTACAAATACTCAAAATGTTTTAAATGTACAAATGTAATTACGTATTCATTGAACAATAAACTAAAACGTAAATACTTTAAGTTAGATTTTCATGTTGATGGACTGGAGACGACCTCTCAAAGCAGCTGTCCCAAAACTTTCCAAAGTACTGTTGTTGCTAAACGAGGTTGAGGAGTTGTAGCTTGGATGCCCTCTATTCTTGTCGATGCAGGACAACCACAGATTTTCTGCCTGGTGTCTAAAATGGTGGTCGAGGAAATAATAGATGCATGGATTTACACAACTATTAAGGAAGGCCAGGCAACACGACAGGATGAGGCCGTGACTCAAAATGGTCTGATGATAACAGCTCAGATCAGCCTTTGAGAGTGGATAGCTAATGAGAATAATCTTGAAGACGTTAAAGGGTAGCCAGGACACCACAAAGGCCATTATGATGGTAAAGACCATCTTAAACGAGTGTCGACGTCGGGCCTCAGTACGCGGATTACTTGCCGATACACCGTGCTTTTGCAGACGAGTAAGAATAGAGCAATAGCAGATGAGGATGATAAGCACTGGTAGAATAAAGGTTAAAAACACTGTTGTCAGACTGAGGCCAAGCAAAATAGACGACTGTTCATCATCGAGGCAGATGGGTTCATTGTTGTGCATTTGCACATTACGATGCACAAGTGCTGGGGCGCCAAGCGCCAGCGAAATCAGCCAAACCACTGCACAAGTGAGGCGCACACACTGACTGCTTCTGAGAAATCTGGAGTCCATAAGTCTCACTACGGCCAGGTAGCGGTCTATGCTCATACAGGTCAGGAAGAAGACGTTGGAGAAGCGGTTGACTGCGATGATGTAGCTACTTATCTTGCATAACAGATTGCCAAAATTCCAGTGTCCCAGCTGATTGGCAGAGATAGCCCACAGTGGGAGGGTAAGGACAAACACAAGATCAGCCAATGCCAAGTTGACCACAAATGTGTCCACCAGCCGACCACGCCTTTTGCCTCTTCTGCCAACGACAACGATCACAAAGAGATTACCCAAAAAGCCAGTGAAGAACATCAGAAAATAAAATATTGGTAGATAAATGTGAGAAAATGGTAGATTTGAGCTGGAGCATTCCGAAACGTTAAAATTCATTGTTTCGTTGTCATACTCATAAGGAAAGTCGCCATCATAGCTTTTATCTGTCTCCATTTCTGCAATGCATCAAAAACAGGTGCCTTCTATGCTGCCCAGAGCTACAAAGAGACTTGTAAACTTGTGGAAATGGCAACTGTTAACCTCTGTCACATGTTGTTAAACCACCAGGCTGGCACTGCTCTTGTGGTTCTAAACTTGTCAATGTCTGTCTTTCTCTTTTCTCCTGTGAAAGTTTGATTACATCTATTAGTTCTAGTAGAGAAAACATCATCTTCTGTACAATCGGTAACATGTGCAGATTCAAAAACATTTATTTTGATTATTTATTGATTTATACAGGTTACCTGACAGAGACTATGTGACCCTCCCAGCAGGGCCCCATTTAAAATGTAAATTCAAATAACAAAAGAAAATTTGAAAAATAAGATAAACCGAGTACAAATACTTTTATAATTCATTACATTTTCTAAGATTAAACCAAAACTAGAATAGTCATCAACTCCCAAATCCTCCACTGGGACAATATGTACTATTTTAAGTGAATCTTTCTTGAACATCTCAGTTATGGATCAAATAAAAATACATTCAAGAAATATGAGGTATGCAAAAGTGAAAACAGTTGAGCCCAATCAATTATAATCCCTAACCTTTGGTGAGATTATAGTCGGATTTTTGCCATCATTTACACAAAAGTTTAACTATACAAGAAGTGTGAAAGTGCAGCAATCGTAATGAAATAAGTTGCAATTATTTTTGATATTTACTATTTATTTTAATGGCAAAAGAAAAATCTATTCGATTTGTGTTTACTTAAACATTGCCATTTGATAGCTCGGATGACTAATGACCTCCACTCATAATTTTGCTATACACATGAGGACAGTGTGTATATTTAGATTTTTGAGTGAATTCAGATTGCTAATATTAGTCTGAACTGCACTCAGTGACCTCAAATGCCAAATAGTAAAACAGCAATTTTGTGTTACCAAAATAATGTTATCCAAAAAACATATACTATATTAAGTTAGATTTGTCTATGATGTCAATTCATCTGAAACAGTTGCATTTAATTGTTTATTTTCAACTAACCCATACAGCTTTAAATTCTGTGAATCACAAAATGCTATGTTTTTACAGTTTACACAAACAGTGGAGATTGTGTGTGTGTGTGTGTGTGTGTGTGTGTGCGCGTGTGTGTGTGTGTGTGTGTGTGTGTGTGTGTGTGTGTGTGTGTTTCTATTTCCAGCCACGCCAGATGTTTTAAGCTCCTCCTTTAGAGTGCTTACAAAAACATTCCATAAAAATGTTGGGAACTGTTGGCTCCTCCTTTCACTTGCACTTCACGTTGAGTATCACATTAGTAATAGAGAAAGTTGCCTTAGAAAATGAGAGGTCTTGTCGTGCTGATCACTTTGGCTTGCTTAGCCAGTGCCCAGCACCAAGCCCTTATGGACTACTTAGAGCGGCGACTGCTTGCCATTGAGGTAAGATTGTTTTTCACTTCCCATCTCAACCCTAGGCTCCAGAGTGTCTCTGAAAGGGAACTCTCCATGGACTAGGAAAGTCTTCAACAGAATGCAGATGTTAAGAAACAAAGATGTGAATTCTAGTGCGTGCTCTTTTCTTCTGTGCAAAAATATTTGGGCTATTGCATCGTTTTTTAAACAGCTTTTTTATTTTTAAATGAAAATGAAAACAAACTAATTATGATATAATTACCATAGACAGAGAGATTGAATGTGTGCAAGAGAATCAGGTCGAATAGATTTTGGTAATACATTTTTTGGGTTGCTACAGTAGTAGGGTTGACATCCACATTTATTTTGAGGTGTAATGTCCAGTTAGCCTGCCTACTTATTCAGCAATATTCTTCAGTTTTCCATGTACGTGACATGGCACATGATAGCCAATGGCAGTGTTTTTCTTTACTTCCAGTAATGCACGTAGAAAATAAGAAGTTCCTCCCACAAGTAATCTCATGGGATAATTTTTAGTGAACCTCTGTGTCTGTGCAAATCGTATTTACACCCTGCTTGCCAAAAGAGACAAGTGTGTACACCTCAGTGGGACTTATATGAGTCATTGAGCACTCGTTTCAACCTAATTTAATTTGGGTATAAATTTGAGGTGGCGCACACATGAAACAATCTTACGCCTCGTCCTAAATCGCATACTACAACTTTTTACTTTTTTACTTTTAGTTTGTACTGCAGCTGCCCTTACAAAGTACCTACTGTTGCATGCAGAAAGACAATTGGGACATACTAAATATTTATCTGGCATACTAAATATGATGATAGTATGGGTATTGAGACGCAGCCTTAGTCATCCATCAGCATGGTGAAGATCAGAGAAAGCCACAAATTCAATTTGAAAAAGTGGTTCAAGAGATTCTGTAAGGCAGAATTGTCTCAGTTTATGAGGAATGGTGTGGCCAGGTTGGAACGGCTGGCAGACAGGCAAGAGATGAATGGTCCTGAGCACAAGGAGAAACTATTAGTCTAAACAGGAATGGATACACAAAGAACATTTGCGTGGTCAAGACCAGGTCTGCAGTTTCACCTCCACTGAGTAGAAACAACAATCTGATGATGAATTGATGAGAAACCGGAGTTGATATACTGCTGAGTAGATGAGTTGGTTGAAAGCATGTGAGCTGATGGTAATGGAGAGCACGTGTTGGTAGAGCTGGGAACCAGAGGGAAGAGGGAGAGAGAGAGACACGCCCACGCCACAGACATGCAGACCAGCAGGGAGCATAGAAGGAGGGAAACACAGAAACACAAGGGATTATCCTGGGATAAGGCAGTGGCTGTTCTAACTCAGCATGGAAAGCATTCAATAAATAATGTATTGCTCATATAAACATAGGGCAAGGAATTCTGGAGGGCATATCTAAGACATATCCAAGTGACAACGTAAGTTCTAAATTTTATTTCCACTCCTGCACTTCTGTCCAGGACCGGATCTCCTCATGGCACGAACAGACCAACCGTTATGCCACAGAGTTACGAGAGTTTAAGCAACAGATGGTTTCACAGCTAGAGAACTTAGACAAAGGGAAGGAGACACTGCGGACAGATCTGGATGGTGTGGGGACACGCGTGGACCGCATTGAGCGTGAGATGGACTACTTGGAGACTCAAAACGGGGCTCCACCCTGCGTGGATGTTGATGACAAGCTGGTGGAGCAACAGCTGACAGTGATGAAGGAACGTAACAAGGCCAAGTATGCCAAGCTCTCAGGTAGGATATATGCAAATGTTCACTATGTAGAGTAGACCACCATTTTCAGTCATATAGTATTGTCAGCACTTACTAAGTTTTTGAGGTCCACTACTTGTCACCAGATTTAATTCTCCTGCATACTAATAAAGTTTTATTTGAATTGTATTCTTCCTTCTGCAAAGCTGAAGGCATGCTTGAAATTCTTTCAAGTTGACCTAGATTGTCATGGTTGTTGATCATGCATTTGTTTACAAGTGAATATCTGAAACACCACTTCCTTCGCTCCAGAACTGAGTACGTCTGTAAATTAAACCATGCAAACATGGTGCATCCTGTGACTCAAAAAACACATTTTTGGCAAAATCTAGATGCTGATTTGGATTAGAACAAACAGAAGAAAAATATTGTGTCTTTCCCAAAAAATACCTTATTCAAGGCCTTATTAGGTGACCTCAAACAAGGGGCTTACAAATCTTTAATACTACAGAGGATTCAGTTAAAAGGCAGAAAATGTTATTGATAATTATAGATGTTAAAAAAGGTTTTCTCTATATAGCACCATTCTGTGACAGTTCTGCTTATAACCAGTTAATATTGTTCAATATGTTATGTTGTCAACGGGGGCTATAGATTCTAAATCTGCTCTCATAAAGGGTAATTTTAAACTTTATTATTCAACAGAGTTATTTTTATTGTCTCTAGTCCCATTGATAAGAACTTTTTCTTAAATAAGGTAATAGAACTTGATAAACAAATTGATAATGCACAATTGCATCTTAAGATAACATTGTTTTTTGATATAATAATTACCGATTCTAACACTGTAGAAACTTCGATTCAATAACATTTTTTATCTTAAAAACTGGGTTAGTTTGTGTTTGTTTTGAAGTAGTCTGAAAGCAATGTGTTTAAAGCAAACTGTTTAAAACTGCAATGACAGCACATGCAACAACCACAAAGACTTTTGTAGCTGTTTAATCTCTATTGTGGCTGAAATGTTTGTAACAATAGATATTAGTCAAACTATGTTAGCCAAGTTGACACCCGTATGAGTTGACCTCACATGGCTAGATTTTTAAATCTCAGTATCCCTCTATACAAGAAAAAACATTCCAGACAAGAGCACATCGTTTGATTAGAAAAATTACTCAGAATTCCTCACTACTGACTCAGGTCCTGATCTTTTCCTCTCCAAGATTGCAGGGACATGATCTCCAGCATTAAGGCCATGAAGATATTGAAGCGAGTCGGGGGCCCAAAAGGTATGTGGACGAAAGACGTAGGCAGCAGCTCCGGTAAGGTCTACGTATTCAACGGGACAGATGAAAACACCATCCATGAGTTTGCCTCCGTACGTGACTTTACCAACTCCCAGGGCACGTCTCAGGCCAAGCCCTTGAGCTTGCCGTCTGCTTGGCAGGGAACCGGCCATGCAATTTATAACAGCCATGCATATTATGTAAAGGAAGGTGAGGAGCTCAGGTTGATTAAGTATGATTTAAGAAATGGCTCCGTGGCTGACAGTGCAGTGTTGCCCATCCAGGACCATGTCCCTGTGTATGGTCTGACCCCAGAAACAGTGATCGATCTGGCAGCAGATGAGGAGGGCCTGTGGGCCATCTATGCCACACGTCAGAATGAGAGGCACATTTCTGTAGCCAAGTTGGACTCTAACACGCTAGACATCGAGCAGATGTGGGACACGCCATGCCTGCGGGAGAATGCAGAGGCAGCCTTTGTCATCTGTGGCACAGTGTATGTGGTTTATAATTCCAAGCTGCCTAGTCGTTCTCGTGTCCAGTGTGTCTTTGATGTTAGTGATATGGTGACCAATGAAGATGCGCCGCTGGTGTACTTCCCAAAGCGCTACGGATTGCACTCCAGCCTGAAATACAACCCACTTGAGCAACTAATTTACGCATGGGATGACGGCTACCAGATCCTTTACAAGCTGGTTTTGAAAAAGAAACTGGAGGTTTGAGCTGAGCAACGTCTAAATAGTATGGTCCAGTGGTATGGGATTCTATGGTAGTTACGTAATGGGCTTTTTACCATTAGGAGATTGTTTCAAAACATACATTTGCAAACTATGCGCAAGCTAAAAAGATAAACTTCATCAAAACATCTTATAATTGTTCTGTAGCTCTGTTCAGCATAGGACAAATTTCCCTAAATCTGTTAATTGTCTATTAACATGAATTAAGTGCATACACTTCTATGTGCTTTAAATAATTGGGCAGTATTAGAAGGCATATGTATTTCAGATTGGTCATTTTCTGAAAAAGTATTGTATCGATGACATGCATTTATAAAATTATCCCCATTTTGTTTGTATTCTTTGTATGCTATCAACTATCACTTCTGTTGTTCTTGACCCCATCATACCTTGACAATACTGAATAAAGGACAACCTGTATTTGCATTAATCAGATGATAATTGCTGAATGATCTTTTTTATACACTTTTAGACGGACTTGAGGCAAACTAATACTAGCTTTAATATCAATTCTTAAAGTACCAGTGATGTGTATATACAATACAAGTATTGTATGCTACAAATATAAATTCTAATATAAAACTGAAAAGCTAATCTAAATTACTTTAAAAAACAATTTATGTCGCATACAATCCTGTCCAAACCAGCCACATGAGAAAACAAACCGAGAATTGGGTATAAGTATATGAATTATTTTACAGTGTTATTATACATTTTTTGGTAAGATATGGCAAGCTTTGGAGGAGAATTTTTAATCTGGTATGGCGATACTTTAGGGCACACATTTTCAGTAAGAATACAAAATAAATAAAAATCATAAATAGTTTTATTAATCTAACAAAATAAAACTATAATATTACTTTTTAATACCCTTATGCTACTGGATCCTGTATGTTGACAAAGCAACAATTCATTTTTATGAACAGACCTCTGTATGATCAAATAGGTCATAGAATCTTGGTCTAAGCCCAACTGTTATTGTTAAGATAGTGGCTATCTAGCTAGCTAGCTACTCCTGCACATAATGGTTGAGACCTAAACGTAGGATTTTTTTTTTTTACATTTTTCTTTTACAGTAACTTGTAACAATTATTCAGTTACTATATAGTAAAATAATTATTCTGAATATCATACATTTCCAAAAGGTGACTGTCGGTATGCTAGCTCCCTGTCTATCTGCACTGTGTTGATAAGGGTAATGTCCACGCTGCAATCATTTCTGCCAAGAGATTTCGTGAGCTTTACCTACTGAGACCCATAGAAGTCTTTGTAACACAGGAAAACATGTAAGCATTTTTGCCAGACTAAGTATTTTGTCCAAATCTAAAAAAAAAGATCCACTATTCATGGGCTGGCGAGAAGTCTTGGGGAAGGGCAGGAACCCTGGCTGTCAAAGCTGGCTGTGCGGGTTTTCCACTATAAAAAGTTTAAGATGAGCAGCAGGTTAGGATATAAAGTACAAGTAAAACACTGTGATATGATAGCAATTAAAATTGCAGTATATTTCAGAATGTCTTTGTTGATACATGTACCTCTTTCTCAGACTTCCTAGCTTCCAGTAGGGGGTGCCAGTGGGCAATTGGCTTTCGGGGACATGCCAGCATATCATTCCAGTGATCCCTGCCCAGACCATCTGCTTGACTACCCACTCTGTTTAAACCTATAATCTCATTGTGTCCCACCCTAAGAAAAAAAAAATCACATTGTAACAGTTCATTAGTGAGACAAGAATATCTTGTTAAGGAACATACTTTGAATATATCAATAGGCCTGACTTTAATGTTTGCTTACAAATCATAGTCCATGACAGATATGAGTAGAGTGACTTGGTCCATGTTCTCTGGTGGGATGTCAAAGATGATAGCTTCATTATAGGTGGGATTCAGGGTATTTCTTTTGATGGTGGTTTTCTTCTTTTTTAACCGTCTTCCATCACAAACAAGGGACACCTTGACATACGGGTCTTCCCACAAGGAAACACACACACACAAACATAAACACTCACACACACACACACACACACACACAAACATAAACACACACCCACCCACACACAAACACAAACACAACCTAATTGTGAAAATGTTTTTCCCTCTTTTCATCCGTTTGTTAAAACTTAATTTGGGATCAAACATTTCCTGTGAATTTCTTGACATTGTCAAACAACCAAAGTTTTGAAGACTCAAAGTGGTGGCGGTGGCTACAGAGTATCTGAATTATGAATAATGAATTATGAAATGCATTTACAATGCTAGTTATTATGTTCTATTTTAGTGTTTTTATTGTCACAGGGTTATTGATAAATGAATGGCCTGCATGCAGTAGGACCAAATATGCTGGTTAATGTAATCTAGGGAAACTGAATATTTCTCTCATGATTAAAATGAAACGATTGAATAATTTTCTAGTCAATGCCGTCAAAGCAGGAGGATTTTGTAGTGATAGACCCAGTTTCTCCTGGGTTGCTTGCGATTGTAGCCTCACAATGATCATCATTAAGCACCTCTCTAACATTTCTAGAGTCCACACCTTCGTACTCAATTCCGATTTTCACCTGAGTATCCAGTAATATCCATAGCCTTGAGGTTCCTACACTTGATGACAGTCATTGTGAGACGGCCAGCGGTTGGCAGATAACAGAGAGAAAACATGATCTCTCCCAGGTCCACACTCTCCTGTAAAATTAAAACACCAGAAAATCATTATGGCCATTGACTTGAAATCAATCTATTTACTATAGAGGATATTTGTTTGGTGTTTAAGGTGTTCTACTATATCAGTTAGCAATCCATTTCATAAAAATAATTGACATGCAAATACATTTTTTTGATCTAATAGACTCACAGAGGTGGCATACTGAATGTCCTTCCAGATTACTGTCTCACGGGAAAGGTCTGAAACCTCAAACAGGTTCTCCAGAATCACCTCACCAATCATATCATGGCGGGAGAAACGGTCGAAGTCAAAGACACTTAGATGAAGCTTTCTGCTTCCAAGTTCCTCATAAGATACGGAAAACTGAAATGATTCATCAAACGTGGGATTTAGAGTTTTGCGGTGAACACGGGTCTGGTACTTGCGTTTGCGGTCAGGCAGAAGATAAATCTTGACATAAGGATCGGAGCTGCCACAGAAGTCTTTTGCTGGCAAACCAAAAGCCTTAAGGATATTGACAAGTAGGGCCTCACTCTCATAGTCATACTTAAGGGAGAAGTTAATCTTGCCACAAGTCTTGACGGGGCTGTGTTTGGAGGACTGTTCAGCTTCAACAGGGCTTTGATTGTACAACTCTGGCTGGATACGTCCTAGGCTTGTGGGTTGGTCTTCAGTGTAAGGGAAGTCACTGCCTCGGTCAAGGCTTGTGACATGATGCATTTGTCTAGGGAGATTCTTCTTGAAAGAATCGTGCCTAAAAAATTTAAAATATTTTGTTAGTATTTGGGCAACATCATTGTTCTAGTAGTATAAAATAATCTACCATTCAATATACTGTATATGTTACGATATATAGGCAAAGTGAGAAAACACTGAACTTTCCATTTAAATTGTCTGCCTTTAAATGGTTCTAAACATGTTCCTAAACTTATCAGGCATGTTTGTTGTTAGTCCTGTTTGTTGTAAAGGTAATTGACATATTCTGAATCTTTGGTAGGGGTATTCAACAACCACACTTTTATAAATACAGTATGATAAATGGCAAACTCTAAGCATAACATTTCCTCAGATAGGCCTTTTTACAGATGTAAGGGCAGTTTTCTAGGCCTCTAAAATAGTTTTCCAGAGGTGAAGTTGGCATTCGATACGGGGCTCTCAGTGGACTATTCTCATATGCTCACCTGTTTGATGAGGCTGGCTCTGTGGTCTGCCGTGCCATGCGTGTACGCCGCAGGAAGTGGTCCTTCATTGACAGCTGAACCTCTGCAGGGATGTCAGGTGACGTGTGGCTGATCTTCACTGCTGCCTCAAGGAAGCTTGCCGGGTCTCGTTGCTTTTCTGAAGCCATGATGTGTGTGTTTATAAGTGTGTGGGTGTTTGAGGGGAAGGCTCTTTCAAAGTGTCTTTGGGAGGACGAGGGGCCAGCAGGGGCAAGGGCAGTAATGCTGGAGGAAAGATCCTTTTTACGCCAGGGCACTCGGCACAGCTTCCAGGAGGCAAAGACAATGACCCCAAGCAACAGCAGGCCACACACCACAAACACCAGAAGAAGGAGGCTGAAAGAGATATCTGTGGGCATCGAATGGATTTGTGAGGATGAAAGAATAAAAATTATAATAACATATATGAGGATTTGAAAACTCATTAGGTCTGGCCTATTTACAGTAATAGCATCAGAGTAAGTCCTTGCAAGAAATGAAACCTTTTTTTCTTGATATCAGTGTCACACGATAGCATAGAAAAATAAATGTAGACATTGAAAAAGGACCTGATTCTACAGAAGAAGGATTTAGCAATTATATTCAGGTAAACAATGCATCACAATCATTTGGGAGGAACTACTAAAACCTATGTGCTTGGTAGTTTTCTTTAGTTTTCCAGATCCTCCCATTATCAAGGCATGTTATTGAGAAACAACATAAACTAGTTACATACCTTCATACCCTCACACACATATTCACACACCAACACTAACATACACAGAAACACAAATGCTTTCTGCTAGAATCTGTTGTTTAGCATTTTCTCTCCATTCGCTCGAGTAGGCTCTTTCTGAGGTACGTTACGACCGTACTACATTGCTTTGGTAGAATAAATTATCCTGCTCCAAAGCAGTCAGTAACAAATATGTTTGGAAATTATGTTGTTACTGTTGTATATCTGTTTTGTTCAATGAAGCATCGTATCCATGAATACAATTGAAGAAACGATACCTTAATGAGAATAAATATTTGGTGTGCACTCGGTAATATCCTATAATCCGTTTTTTTTTCTTCAAAAATGGAAAGCAAGCTGCATTTACTGTTTCCTGCTGCACTTAAGCATCTGCAGTAAGGACCTACTGGAAAAGCTTTCCTGTGACCAATAAATCTAATTTAGCTTTGTTTGTATCAGAGTAAGAGCAAGCAACCAAAGCCCCAGGGTTGTTTTTTCATTTAGAGCCCCCGTATACAACCTGGTCTGTATAGAAGCCTATCCATTAAACATTTCCAAAGCCAGCCCTTTCCTAAATGGATGATGATAATGGTAACATCTAAGCACAAAACAAGAGTTCATGTTTTAACAAATATTATATATTCCACTTTGTGGTGATGTGTGATGATACACTGTGAAATAAACCCTTTAACTTATTGCCACTAGTTTTCTGCAGCCTTGTAAAACACAGGATGGTAATGCCTTTAAGGCCATAACATATTTCATAATTTAGAAACTGCCTATAGAAATCAAATACAAAGGAGATTTATCCTTTTAGGTTCATTTAAACAAGGTCTGAAATCCCATCTACCCCCATTTCAGACATACTTTGTAGAAACTGGATGTTTCATTCAGTGCCAATCAGGGTCAAATTCTGCAATTGCGTTCGGAAACATATTACTTTTTTCAAATTCACTATTATTAAAATGAGCCTCTTATTTCACTGTAGAATTAACCAATTTATAACATACATTAATTGCCATCCAGGTCTAAGGAGAAGAAGGAAAGACATAGTTGCACTTGTCAAAACTCAACCATCAAAACTACAGCTAAAAACATCAACAATCCACAGCATTGTCAATAGTCCCAGTGCTGCATAAACTATAATGAACATGAGAGCACTAACAGTACATAGCCAAATGTCATCCATGAATAACATTATGAGAATCACATGGTACGTCACCATGTGTGCCCATTCTTTGAATGGGAAAGTGGGTTGTATTAGAACCACTTAGGCTGGAAACGGGAGTGTGAAAGAGAGATAAGCCAGAGAAAGGCCATGCTTGCCAGTTTTGAAGGACATACCAAGCCACTTTCAGGAAAACCCACAGGACATAGCCATAGCCAACGAAAATATTTGGATTTTCAAATATCTTTAGACTATAAACAGATAGAAATTGACTCAGTTTCAGAGACAAATCCAGACATAGAATGCTTCATAAGTATATAAATGGGCTGTTGACCAGATCTTTTTGCAGTTTGTTTAATTAATATTAGACTTCTATTTAGCCTATAATAGCCAATGCACATGTATAATTCAAGAACAATTGTTCAGGACTTTTGTTACATAAATAACAGCAATCCAACTCTATTTAACCAGAGGCGATTTTTTTTCAAGTTTAATCTTCTTTGAGTAAATGTATGAATAGAGCTGACTACCCTCTCAATTCTTTAACCCGAGGCCATGCACCTTTTGCCTTTCAAGAGCTTTCACATGTAAATATATGTTGTTACTTTTGTTTAATTGACTTACATGCCAATCGTAAGTAGTTAACGTGCTTAATGTCACACAAAAAAAAACGATTTCTATGAAATGGCTAATGACATATTATTTCCTATAGTTGGATCAAATTAATATTAAAAGAAAAACATTTACTTGTTGTTTAAAGGTGGTATGCAGGCTGGGCATGCTTGATCCAAGAACATACTTTTCAACATAACAAATGGTATTACGTTGGAGGAAGAACTGCAGCAGTTTCAGGTAAACAGGGATAAAATAAGACAGGTACACAAATTCAAAGCTAAACACAAGACAATGCTGTGCAAAACTATTGTTACTAATAGCATAGCACACAGATCAGTCAATGGCAAAACATTTCCAATATCAATATAGTATATAATAAATTAATTCAGAATTCGTTTCACTAGGAACAAAATGTAATATCAGGAAAAAGATTAGAGTTGTTTTGATTTTAAAAGAAAATGTGACAGGCAAGGCTTAAATGTAGCTTCTATCTTTTCTAGGTAATAACAGAATAGCAAGCAACTGTAAAACATGCTGTACTCTAAATCCTTAGTCTGCATATTTTAGTATTCAAGCTTTGGTTTTCTCTTAATATCACATAGATCTCTATTATTTCTACCTATTTTACATTTGCCTCCATAGAAACATAATTGAAACAACTAGCAAGAGGAACCTAATATTATTCAGAGTGACAGTTGTATCACTTACCAGAAATGAACAAACATTTTCTCTTTGTCCCTCTCTCTATCAATGACTCTCTTTCAATTTCTCTCTCTCTCGTTCTCTCTCACTCTTTCTCACTCTCACTCACTCTCTATCTTTCTATTGACTTTCAATTACACTGCTGTTCCATCACCAGGTCCCATTCACGTTCCCATATTCTGTTTGCTTTTGCTTTCTCCTCATATTTTTCCTTTCAATGGGTCCTCACCCTCGTCTTTACTGAATGAGCATTCAACTGAGCTTGCTTGGGACCCCGTTTCTATGGAGCTGTGGTTGAGCGATGTAGTGTGCAGCTTCAGATGTTGTGCATCAACTGTCCAGGGGCAGGCACTTCAGAAAACCCTCGAGAGTAGTTACACACTCTGCATCAGGAGCATTTGCTGTTAATCCTGGTGGCATTACATACACAATGTTTTACTTTTACATCCTTCCCTTTACTTTATGTTTGTATATTTATCTAAATCCCACTGGCACAAATAGTTCATCATTTCGGGGCTCTTAATTTCCTACTTCTACTGCATGATTCTTTTTGTATTAAAGAGTTTCTAAACAAGAACAGGCTATGCATGTGGTAGTGACTGCATATTCATGAATTTTGCTCATGAATATCAAACAACACTGTCAATGGGTGTCTTGGTTATTTCACAAGGTCTAATAGAAATCCTGGCAGGAGGAATTAATCTGCCCGAAACAATATTGTCAGAAAAGACTAGGACAAAGTACATTGTTAAACTTAATTTATATAAAAAGACTTAGGTCTGAACGTATGTCCTATCTGATTGAGAAGCATGTATTATTGCATCAATATACTTATAAGCAGCTCTCACCCTCATTATTGCGCTGTTAACGTATTACACTGCCATGCAATGTGCACCACTGTCTCTCTGTAGTGGAGATGTGACTGTCCCTTGTAGCTTCCTTCTGCATAGATTACCATCAGACCGCATTAAAGCAGAGGAAGTGCCCTCTGTTGGGGGAAGGGAAACCTACAACTCTCCATGTTACTCCTTGTCACAAGAGCAAGTGTACAATTTGTGCTGGAATTTCACTGCACACACAGTTAACATTTTGTGTGTGTGTTGGGTGGGGGGTTATGATGATTATCTTCTATACTCAGACATGAGAATTGAGAATCTGATACGTAATATCGGTTCAAATTCTCTTTTCAGACAAACAGTCTTGGGTTTCCTCATCCATTGCTTTCAGTATTGGAAAATATGCCAAAAATTATTTTCGGTGAAGAACAATGCAAATTGTGAAGTGCCATTTCAGGCCTTGTGTGAGATTGTGGCTTCCCCTGCAGGTAACAGTAAGCATTTATTTACAGCCATTACCTTTGGTAAGGATTCATTTTGTGACTATGTTTAAATTTAAACACAGTGACTTACCAATAGAATAAACTGTCTCTGCGTTTGCATAATATTTCCACAATCGTGGAGCTATATTTGTATGCATACAACATCCACATTTTAAAACTTTTTATTAATTCATAAATCATAAAGTAGGCTGTCAGCAACATATTCAGTATTTAACCATAACATGATGACCTTGTGTATAGTCTTATGACCAAATAAAGGCAATAGTAAAAAGCTAATACATTTTTTCAACAAATACAAACAAAGTTTGTCCCTTTTAAAGTAAAGCGAAACATTTGCAATGCACAGTAAAGCAATCCGTATGAGGTTTACAACTCTTATGTATACTAAGTTATACAACTATTGTAGTATATATAATGAATATTGTTAAACAGATTTTAAAGAAAAAACGTAATAAAACATGAGAATGTTCTTGTGCAATCAGGAAAGAGTTTTTTAGATTTTGTAAAGTTAAACTGAACCTGCTGTCAAGATCATACCCATAAACTTGGGTGCTGCAACTCTTTTTATGGTATATTTTATTTCCTTTGTGATAATAGGATACATAATGCAGTCATTTCAGGTTAGACCTGTAGAATTGATTACCATTTCATCCCCACCTAAACATTGATTGGCTCCCTTACTTCTTACAAAATAAGATGACGTATCTGAGTGGATGCTCTCAATAAAATACCTATCATGGGAAGTCCACTGCATGTCACTTTTATCGAGTCAGTATTGTACAGCATTTTTTTTAACTTAATACATTCAGCAACTTCAAAATCACATTTACTTATTTGAGTTTACAAACATTGTGATCCACGGCTTATTAAGTGGTGTGTGTGGCATTTAAAAAAAACACTTTCCTTTACACTAAACACAGCTAAAAACTGTTGATAAGGTTTTGGAACAATGAGCATCTGTAATCTTAACTCCAAAAGTGTCTGATCCATGCCATTGGCATGCATGGTACACAGGGAGTCATTCAACTAAATTATTCAACGACGCTAAATCGCAGACTGTTCTATAAATCTTGGTGGAATATGATGGCTATTCAGCGACAGTTTTTCTTTAAATGAACTTTTGTGCAATTTGTTGTCATATGGTCACATAGACTAATGCAGCAAGAGATTATGATGTGAAATAAGGCTCCAGATCTCAATTACATTGACATTACTACTGTTTCTCTGTTTAAATGTCCAGGATTGGAAAAATAACTATGAAAGAGATGCTCTGTTATGGGAATGCTGCTTTTGTTAAGGTCAGGTCCAGGTTCATTAATTGTTATTTTTTATTACAGTTTGTTTTTTAACAATCGCGTCAGCACTAATTTTAGAACCTTGTGTTCATTTTTCAAAACCTTACACAACACTTAAAACCATCACCACTTGCAACACAGTCTGCTGTGTGTTCAAAATCCTGCATTTAGCATTCATATCTTTGAAAAAAACGTGCAACTTCAGAATCATTGGTTCAAATAAAAAAACATATGATGAAATACCATGGGAACATTAGTTTAGTCCACCCACACACCACATACCTATAGTTTCACTGGTTGGTTGTTAGTACAATCCCATAATATTGCAATGCATGTTTCAATATGGTTCTAAATGCATTTCTGCAAAATGAGTGGTAGAGAAAAACAATGGAATCATTGAACAAAATTGGATGATTGTGTGTATAGTATATGAAATAAAAAGAAATGATATATATGTATGTATATATATATATATATATATATATATATATATATATATATATAGCTACAAAAGTCTAACAAAAGCATATTTCTCAACTGACAAACTGACAAAACCTTGTTTTCTACCACGTCTCTTCGCACCACATCTCAAAGAAGAATCACGGCCACCGGCCGAAAGGGTTATGACCATTCCTTTCACCACCCCATCCTCTTCCTCCTCCTCCTCCTCCTCCTCCTCCTCCTCCTCGTCTCACTGCGTGAACCCTTTGTGACCTGATATTGTGATTCATGTTCCACAGCAATTGGTGTCAATTGATGTCATTACCCTGGAACTTTTATGATCTAAACAGTTTTTCCATAAAGCTATGCATTAGGAGGAATGCAGCAGTTACTTATCATATTGAGAGGTTGTATTAGTTGATAGTTAGATACATTGTGTAAAATGAAAAGACTGTCATTTCATGGTAAATGTACGAATTACATTTTGAATTGGTAGTACTTCGATGTTATGTTGTCACTTTCAACCAGTGATTTCAGTTCCATGAACAAATCATCCTTGTTGTATTATCATTGTACCCCAGCCATTGGAGAAAATATGTTTAGAGATCCATGGGAAAAGCAAGTGTGCACTCAAAATACTTTCCAGAGTTTGTAAAATAAGTGAGAATAAATAGCATAGGCTTACTTATATAACAGAAGTGAACAACATTCTCGTTAGTTATTTGAAGCAAAACTGATTAAGCCATAGCGTGGATTTAGATCAATCATTCCAATGCCTTAATTTAGTCTTGCACAAAAAAGTTGAACTATGCCGATTCCATTAGTATTGTAAAGCCATATCTGTGTGAGTAGACAGATAATTCCAGAATCATCTGCTCATGCAACTTGCATGCAGAGCGGGCCACAAATAGAAAGAGGAGCAGAAACACAGACTACATGGACTACTCAGCCATGGCCCTGTAAAAATGTCTTGTGATGGGGACCTTTTCCATAAAATATTGAACTATTATACACAAGACAATAAAATAGACCTCCAACTTGAAAGAGTTATAATTCTTTCAGTTCAAGATAGCACAGGCATTGCACAGTTTGTACACAATCTGTCACTCCAAATGGTTGACCTTTGCTCTCTGGCAGCCTGGACACAGAGCTCTACAGGGGAGTTTGACTACACAGTGGTTGTCCTCTATTCATGTGGTATTACTACCTGCAGACTCCTGCACCTTCTCCCTTCCTGCATAAGCAGACACTCTGTCTCAAAACATTATTTAATTGGAACACAATCAGCAGGAGCTTAGATCACTTTAATTATTTGCCCACAACCCCTTAGGAGGTATACAAGACTGCATAGTGAACTCAGATAGTTTTAAGGTATAAGCTAAATAAATTCAAAATTCTCTATTGAGAATGAGTATTTAGCAATTTACTGCGATCACCCAATATCATGGCCAACTTTTTGCATCTCACGATAGATCTTTATAAAATGTATTCAGACTTACATAAATTAAAGGGTATAGTTAAAATGTATTCATCTTATTTGAAGAATGAAGCCTATGAACATTGAAGCTCTACACACAACAAACATGTATTGGCAGTGGGACAGTTGATGTATGTTATGTTATGTAAGGTGCACAAAACATTTTTAGGAAAATAAATGAAAAAAGAAGAAAAAAAGAAAAAAAGAAGAACAAAGAACAGAAAAGAAAAATGAAATGAAAAAAATGAAACTAAAAAAAAATTACCATTACCCACATGGTAATGGAGAACTCTTGATCAGTTTCCCCTTGGATGCCAGAAAAGAAAAGCTTCCTTGAGCACAATGGGAGGAGAGCTATATTGTAGAAAGGAAGTGCCCCTGAGCTCTGTTCCAGAATTTTCTTTTATGAAAACACAATAATACCTAACACAGTTGTGGAGAAAAATGTATTTCAAGATACTAACATGGGTACAAAAGTAAACAAATCAGTATAAAATATATAATAAAAAGATTTTCTTATTTTTGACAGGAACGTCTTGTTGTAGCCATAACATTCGTTCCTTCATCTTATAGCAAAGAACAGGTCAACGTATTTCGAAAAGGTCTGAAATCCGCAGTACAATCTTCATAAGAAACAGTTGTTTAAAGTTAGTTTGATCAACCGTTCATCTGCAATCAAGAACATTTCAAAGCCACAGCAGGGCCACTCTGACCTCAACACACACGAGGTGAAGACATTAAAATATTCACAATCCTTGTCATTTTCAACTAAGCAACTATAGTAAAAGGTGTGATGTATAACCAAATTTCAGTACGTACGGTACATGCCATCATCAAGTTTAGCTGTAACTCACAGGCATGCATCAAATGCCACATCTGGCTGTGATGCTTACCTGATCCTCTGTTGTTAGGACTCTGGTTGGCAAGCAAAGCAATGAATTCCTCACAGGTGTTGGGTTCCAGTAAGGGGCTATCATCCAAACAGAGGTCAATGATGAGAGTCACTGCTTTCTCACAGAACATGTCCTGCTCTTCTGTCTCGGCAGAACTCATTCTCCGGTATGACTTTCACACAGCCTTTCTCTCTCATTCAGGGCTGGAGGTAAAGGCTAAAAGCTAGACAAAGTGATGAGGACACATGAAAAATAGATGGAACTTGCTCTGCTCTTGTTCCTACTCTTGTTCTTGCCTCTCAGGCTCATGGATGTATATAGTGAGTGTGTTGTGTGTGTCTTTGAGCATGTGTGTGCGGGACAATTTGTGGGAGGGGACTTAATGAAGCCATGGGACTCCTAGGTTTTCCTATGGCTGGATTGTTGCATAATTTCAGAGAAAGAGAGAGAGAGAGGGAGGGAGAGAGAGAGAGAGAGAGAGAGAGAGAGAGAGAGAGAGACTGGTTACAGACTAGATGGGTAGAGACTTCATTATACAGTATTTTGTACATTTTGCAGTAGCAGCTGGTAATCCAATAGTAAGCTATTAATCTATTTTTCTTCTGATTATAATGAATGACAAAAAAAAATGTACATGAAATTACACGCTTGACATTAAAGGTTTTCTAAATTTCAGTTTTAATGCTGCATGCATTTGCTACATTAAGTAAACCTTACAAACGTTTTTGGTATTTTTAATAAAGGTTGTCATCACAAACCTGATTACTGTATGTAGTGTAATTCTACAATAATGAATACAAATTTTTCAGATTTTTTAACTACTGAAAAAGTACTTAATATGAGTAGTACTATTATAGATTATTTAGTATTTTTTTTATGAAAAAGTTGAGTTCATGTAGCATGTAGCTAGCTTAAAAACACAGTATTGCTACCTGAACACTAAAAATCGGAATTCTTGTCATACACAGCCTCTTCCACAGTATGTTCAATCCAGTGTTAACATGATGTAAAGAAATTTGAAAGAGAAAGAGAACAACAGGGAGATAGATATATGTTCTTATTAACTACTGTACAGAGATCCTGCTGGGGTTAGACATTCTGTACAGTAACTGTATATAGTTTCACTGCACAAATGACAGTTATTAAACATGAGTGACATTACCCTGCAGCACATGACCTCTGACATAGTGGGTTGTACATGCATCTGTTTTTATGAAGAAGTAATACTACAGGCAATCATATTTCATGTCATAATTTGGCTACAACATACCGAAACGTTTACTTTTGAGACCTAATTGCCAAGGTAAAATATGAATTATTTTGGGGTTTCTTGTCTTTCGTGTCAATTCAATTTTTATACAATTCAAGTTAATTTCAATTACTTAAATTCAACAAATATTTACTGCAGGCTTGGAATGATATTGGACTTTATTGCTTTGTTAAAGAAATTAACTACAGTACTTTATGTCTGATTATTAATCCATACCATTGACAATATTCACTCTAATTAATATCATTAACATCAAACTTTACAAATCTGTTTTGTCAGACTCCTATTATCTATCTACTCTAGCTTCACTATTTAAACCAAATTATTAGATATGACCATACAGGTTGTCAGAACTATTAAATGAAGCACTTAGTAGTGCTCACTGGCGGTTCGAAGGGGTGGCAAGGGGTGTCAGCTGCGGCCTTGCCACCCCAGTTGCCACCCTATATTTTAGGCAATTAATGTTTAAAAAAGATGTGGTATTAAACTACCGCGTATAGCTGACTGGTTAACGTTAGCTAGCTACCACAGACAATCGCTGGCTAGCAAAGTTAGCAAACGTTAAAGCCAACAGTCTGTGTTCTAATCATTACCATTATTAGTGCACGGAAGAAAACATAATGGGCGTGATTACAAGAGAGACTATAACCGTATATATAGTCTATGGCAGTGACGTAGGCTGAATCAACTTTATTATGATGATGATCAAGTAACTCAAAGACCCAGGTCGTGTTTGTGTGAACGGCGTCTATACCCGGGTCTCTGCCGGGACCAAAGAAGGAGCGAATCGCGGGCTACTATTTGTGGGGGGAAACTATGGGCTATGCTGCGCTGCCGGCACATTATGCACAAGAAGAGAACGGACACACAATCAGTTAATTTGACAAGTTTTACATGTTTTGTCTTATTTTAATGTCAACACCTGCACATTGAATTTGTTTACATGGTTGCCTTGTTATTACATGCATATTGCTTTGTTTATAATAGTTATGTTGCTTTTAGCACATTTTATGTGTTTTTCATAGGCTGCCTATGTATGTAGTCTAAACCAAGTGCATGGTGCTACTAATTTTATTTAGGGATTTCCATAAAAAACTTGATTGATTGATTGAAATTATTAAAGTGTGTATACTTTTTGAACATTTTCAGCACATTTTAACTATACCGTGATAACATTGATAACCCTGATAATTTTGTTCACTATAATCGTGAGCTGAAATTTTCATACAGTTACATCTCTACGTGAGAGTTTGCGACCCTGTGTGTTAAATAGAAATCAATAATTCTGCAACAGCAATGGTAGATAGCCTATATATATATATATATATATATATATATATATATATATATATATATATATATATATATATATATATATATATATATATATATATATATATATATATATATATATATTTATATATATATATAACATGGACCAGTCATGGACTTAGCTGTCCGAAGCATAATTGGGTCAAACTCAGGGGAGCTTGTTTAACTGTTTGCCCGTTTCCTTGACGAGAGCCAAGTTTCCAAGTGAAGCAGAAGACCCACCAGGTGTGATTTAATGCACGGGCTCGGGTGGGCTGGAAGCCACAAGCAGCCCTAGGGCCTGCGGGTGGATTAATGCGCCACCTGGTGCCACTCCTCTCAGCTAAGAACAGGAAACTGAGGCTACAATTGGCACAGGTTCACCAAAATTGGATAATAGAAGATTGGAAAAAGGTTACCTGGTCTAAGGAGTCTCGATTTCTGCTGCGACATTCAGATGGTAGGGTCAAAATGTATCGTAAAGGTTATGGCTATGTAGCCTATAACTGTTCAACTATTTTCTTTTGCAAACACTCTGTTCCAAAACATCTTGTTTGGTCAAAACTGAACTTATTTTGCTATAAAAGTCTTTTTTTTTTGTTAGCGATGTAAATTATTTTGTTATCATTTCAAATATATTTGTAATAAAAAATATATATATTTTATTTTTGATTGCACAAAATTGAGACATAGGTATTCTCAGAACACTGCTATGTAGTTGGGGATGCTCATGGGTCTGTTAGCAAAGTCTTTTATGATTTGTGCTAAGCCTGTGACATGTAGGCTATTGCGAACAGAACCTGGTGGGAACATCTAAGCAAAGGAAAACTGGTGGTGTGGGTGTTCTCTGAAGGTGACTTTTTTTGAACGTTTCTTTATCACTAGAGGCGCAATTGGACTATTGGTGGGTTTTTCGACGCCATCTTGACCAGCTACTCGGAGAGTTTCGTGTTCACAGAATTGCAATATGTAGAACAGATCTAAATATGTGAAATTTCGTGGTCCTTTTTGTTTATGAATTGAACAGAAACACGAATTCAGTTATTTATGAGGTTTCCCTTGAAAAATTGCTGGTTATCAATACGGTGTGAATCCATGTGCCAGAGTCGAACGAGCGAGAACTAACTAGCTACTCTTTTTAATTCTATGGTTAAATTGAGTCTACGTCACCATACGTTACCCAATGCTGTTGAACAGCGTGGAAGATGTGTCCACTTTTGTAGCGGTGGCGTTTAAATGTTGCTGGCTAGAAAAACGTAAGTAAAGTTCAACACCAACAATTTGCCGTTGTATTGTTTGGATTGTTTGAGCTTTGCGATGGGAAGATAGGCATTTAGCAAATTTTAGGGCGTAGAGGCTATAGATCCCAGACATTGAATCTCCTTTACCCCCTATTTTGTGCTTGGTTAAAGTAGCTATCATTTAGGCTGTAATGTTCTTTCTTATTAATCATTTTAGAAATGCGATGTGCACCTTGTCCAGCGCCTCTTAAATACAAGTTTGTATCTGCTATTGGTGTTGTCAAGGATGAAGATGAGAACGCTCAGTATTTTTGCCCTATGTGTGGTACTACTTCAACTGATGCACATCTCTGAAGGAGCCAGGCAAGGGCAGGATATGAGATGTGGAGGTAAAGTTTGGCTTACATGTCCTACAATATTCGATTTGAATTTAGACTTCTTAAGCTGAACACAAACGCTCCAGTTCTCTTTTGAGTACAACTTCTTTACACTCTCTCGGTCAGCATGCAGGGCTTTAGTGGATGAAATGGAATGGGCAATCGCTCAGGTAGATCCTAAGAAAATGATCCAAACTGGATCCTTCAGAATCAACCCAGATGGGAGTCAGTCAATGAAAGAGGTAAGAGCAAAGTAATTAAAATACTTTTGGGTAAGAGTCCAGCTATCTGTAGCCAATCGTTTTCGACAATTTTCTGTACATACTTTAAAGAAAAGCGCTATAGTACAAATAAAGGTTTATTTTATTTTAATGAAATTATACACTTGCTTGGAATTTGCACTTTATTACAGATTTTTTCACAATCACTTTGGATTGGCATTAATTAGAAAACATTGTGGTAACTTTTTTTATTCGAGACACTCCATACAGATCACCAAAATTAACTTTTTTTCAAAAATAGAATCACTTTTTTTAATTACTTGGATACAATACACATAAACCTAAGCTAATCAGTGAATTTAACAAATATCACCAGTTCAAAATGACACAACATAACATCAAAGTGGTACTATTTCAAAATGCACATCACACATTATGCTGTGTTATACAACACATATGTTTGTCTTTTCATTACATACAATGCTTCTAGCCATTAACTTAAATAAATACTCAAATATGATAAGTAATTGTTGCATTACTCCTTATAAATAGCTTTATAGAAACGTGATAAACAATATGTTTAGATCATAAAAGTTCCAGGGTAAAGAGATCCACTAGCACCATTTACAGTGGAACATGAAACCATATAATGGATGTAATACTTAATCAACATTATCAACTTAATCTACACTATTTCTATGTAAGTACCACAGACAATGTTTGACATGTATATATGCAGGGATTTGTCATTGCTTGTGCAATACTACTGTAACAACATATTACTGATGATTGATTTCACATTGTAGTAAGAGTATAACAAAATAGTATGCCCCTGAAACAACATAGGAACAACATGGAGCAGATATTACTATAATATGGCAAATTACTATAATATATATATATAATACTGATTAACCTTTATTTGTATTAACATATAATCAATTGTTCAAGTATTTTACAAATATAAAATGGTACTACCATAAAAAGAGAAGATAAATTAATAAACTATAATGCAACATAGAGAGAATATAGAACTAATTGTTAAAACAATAAAAGTAAAACATAAGGGAATATATACACAATAACTGAATAAAACAACAGATCAAATCAATAGACAAAATAACAAATAATAATTGTAATAATAGGCAAATACAGCTAAGTGTTGTTAACATTGAAATGAAAGAAAACATGTTTAAGGATGATTATACCAATTCTACTGACGATACCACAAATATTTTTTGTGTAGATATTTGTGAAGCTATCCATGACTCACATTTTACCCCTATAATGTTGCATTACCCCTAGGTCCCTCTAGCCAGGTCTGAAGGAAACCTCTTGGAGCTGATGGAGATAGTATGTGAGAAGATGAACGACTATGGGGAGCGCATGGAGACCGCAAAAAACAGGAAGATCTACGAAAGGGTGACATCCCATGATGGCAAGATGGACCTCTCAGGAGCAAAATTTGACTCTAGAGTAGTATCCAGTCTAAAGTTTGCTGTAAGTAATAACTTATACATTAATTCAGAGCAAGAGCAATACATGTTTGCATGCAAATTGTGTTGGTAGCCTAAGTTTATTGTAGGCTGTAAAAACTGTCCAAAAAGCTTTCTGTTTTTGGAAGTTTAGTTTTTAAAATGTCAGCACCAAAATTCAACAACTCAAGGCCTTAGAAGCTCAACTGAAGGTATTTGCCATTTGTTATGATTGCTGTATTTGTGAAACATACAACTGAAACATACAACTGAGAATAAAGGTTTAAAATATATAAGCATTATGCAGAACAGAGTGAAGTAAGAATTGCATGTCTAAGAGATGTTAAAAGTAGGCATGTAGTGTTGGAAAATAGTATAAGCTGGAACTTTGATTCTTATTTTAGTGATGAATTGTATTTTAAAATGGTAATTGTTTGCTGCCTGCCCCTTCTCCCCAGTGCGAGACAATTGTGGAACAGCATGAGGATGAAATCATTGAATTCTTCGCCCATGAGACAGATAATGTGAAAGATAAACTGTGCAGCAAAAGAACAGGTAAGTTCAATGTTTTCCAAAAGGCCATACATTTATACATTAATCCGTTTACAGTAATTACTCTAATATTACTCCCAAAATAAATATTTAACACTAATAA
The DNA here is from genome assembly GCA_017639675.1 of Aplochiton taeniatus. Taxonomy (NCBI): domain Eukaryota; kingdom Metazoa; phylum Chordata; class Actinopteri; order Galaxiiformes; family Galaxiidae; genus Aplochiton; species Aplochiton taeniatus. The sequence goes on from CM030173.1 coordinate 32,841,449, forward strand.
TTGTATCAATTTTAGGTATAAATAAATTCTACGTGCTGTAAAGTGATATTCAAATGTGTTATGAGTTCGTCACACCACAGAGAAATGTGTTATTAACCACCTAGCCAAGTTTGAATGATTAAAAGAATCGGCAAGTATATAAAATTTGATTTCAAAATCCTGAAAAAATAAGCAGTTGCCAGTCTTTTGAAACGCTAGGGCGTGGCCGCTGAAGGCAATGAAACCACGCCCAATCACAGGAAAGAAGGCATAGCTAGCAAACGATAGGCTGTAATACGCATAGCACTAGAGTACCGATGTAGTACATGAAAGAGATGCTAATGTTCTCTCTTTTCATATAGAGTTACGGGAGGGTTCATGCTAAGTAGGGGCCGTACTGCGTCATCAGGCCCTCATTAAGGCCCACCCAAAAAATCCTGGACACAAATGGAGAAAAACTGTTTAATGGTCTAACTCCAAAATTCTGCATTGAATAGTTCTGCAGTCTTTTCACATGTTTTCAGCTATTATTTTCTAACATGAGTAATGTGTTTAGAAAGAAATCTAGTAATTTGCTTTACAGCACCTTTAACTGTTCCATCTTTAATTTTTGGCACAGTAGATAGTAATGTTTTACTCCTAACAATAGGTGTTTTTAATGCAATTGACATTCACTTTGGTAAAATGAAAAGCATTGAGGGTCTGATCTTGTAGTTCAAATTAATAATAACCGGACTTTAGTATGGTGGTAATGACAAATGAACATAGAATGGACATATACCATGGAAATGTATCACTTTTGTTTGTGGCAGACCTTTGCGACCATGCGCTGAAAATGAATCATGATGAGCTTTGACTTCTTCCTGCCGCAGACATGGATACTTTCTTTACTATGTAAGTGGACCTTATCTACACGTGGGCAGATTTCAACAAGTCATTAGATTAGAAAGGACCACGCTGTATTGAGCAGGTTTTGTTTTGATAGACAATCGTTAACAAGCCACTTTACTTGTAGTAAATACCAAGGCATGAGTAAAACAATGAATAGTGTATGACAGTGATTATTGACTACTTTTCGTCTTGTACATTTTAATTGATATGGACATTGACATGACCAGGTGTTTATTATAGCTGTAAAAAATAACTGGGTGTTGTTATAGATGCCCTTTTCTTAGTTATTTATTTGCTCATAACTTTGTTTTTTTCAGATTTTTGCCATGAGAATTTCACTTTTTTTATCCTGATGATATACCCTGACTTCCTGCCCTGACGTCCTAAAAACCTGTTTGTTCAACATCTTTATGTTGTTGTTAAAATATAAATGTCAAGATTTTCAGCCCAATATCATCATTTTGAATCGTGAAAGCAACCGCCATTGTAATTTACTATTCGTGTAAATTATTTTTCTTTGTTCTGCATTCTTGTTTAAATATTCTTGGTTTCTTGATATTTTGTACATAATTAAAGCCTCTAAATTTGCATTTTCTGAAATGTAATGTCATTAAGTAATACCGATTCCTGGTTCTGTACTTAAGCCAGTTTGTGACAATAATTTTGCTATTTTGCCTAATATTAGTCTTCGTAATATATTTAAGCAAATCGAGAATCCCCAAAGATGTTAAGTGTGAACATTTAACATTTGAAGGTCCATACTTTTGTGACCTGCTGATATATTAATGGCCACATTTGATTGACAGAAGTAAGAGTGTTGAGCGAAAAGGCGTCCCCTACTACTGGGAATTGAAGCAACCATAAACGTCACTCGCAGCCATTGAGAACCACTGCCAGAGTGAAAACTGTCTTGCCTTTGGGTTTGCACCCCCGTCGCGTAGAAAGTGTGAAAATTAGAATCTAATGTTAAACTAATCAACACTAACTGATTTGCTTATTTTGCTAGGCGTTGAATGAATAATCGTCTTTCGAGCAGGGTGTAGTGAGTTACAGAGTAGCCTACTATCTACTAAACCTATAACAGTTCATTATTTGAGTTCAGCTTGTTTGTAGCTAACGTTGCACAACTAACGTTACTCAAGCCTGATGAAGATTTGGCCAGATTGACGAACTTGGAGATGGGGATACTACTTATAACAGAGCAGGTAGGTAACCGAGGGGGAAGCGTCCGCTAGCAATCGTTCCTACTAGTTTGACGTTCGCCATGGAAGCAGCAGGCTAGTTATCCTGTACAGTCGGAACATTTCACGTCACTTCTCATAAGGCGTCGTTACGTAGCTATGCCCCAACTAAATCGGGTTAGTTTTCCTAACTAAACATTTTGTTGACTTAAAAAATGTTAACTAATGGATGATAATGCCCTCGAGTAAATTATAACGTTAGGTTAAGGTAATGCTAATAAATGCAATAGTGCAACTGCGAAACTTGTCAGAATCTGGCAACCAAAAATGCCTGTTCACTGGGCATATTTACAGTTGCAGGGGCTTACCAGCCCCACAGGGGCGGAGAAGGCCAGGGACCAGCTAATTATATTACTAGCCGGGAGCCCAAACATTTTATGTTGCACGTGAACTACTTTTTTATTTGCAGGCCCTTGGAAACCCTTCCAAGATCAGTGGTGGAAGAAAAGTTGGAACTAATAGCCAATAATAACGCTGGTACATTTTTTGTTTATTAGTATCACATAGTTTTTGAAAATTACTATACATTCTATCATAAATACACAAGTCTTCACCGAGGTTCTTAAGCGGTTCATAGGGGGGGGGGGGGGTTGAGAGAAATACTTGCGTAAGGAAAAGTGTGAAAGAGACTAGCCAGCTCTTTGATTAACGGGTTGATGGAAGGCAGGTGTGCAGGCTGGGCAGGTGAGATGAGTGAGCCGCAAGCAGGAGGGAGCTGGGCAGTGCCAGTGAAGGAAGACACGCCCAGATCACACACCCACACATAGGGACAGACGGGAAACAAGGAAAAACAACTGCAAGCACTGTCGGGCTGTGACACATCCGATATCAAGACACAGAATAGAGATCAGGTCGCCGACTACCACAATCTTTCCAACTTGGGGGAAACTGCTCTGGACACACTTTAATCTTTGAAAAAGGCTCATTCTACCCTCCTTTGTACTTTCCTCAAATGGGTGTAACAATTAGTTATAAATGTATAAAAGGAAAATAGCTGTATCACTCCAGTTATTTTGCAGATCTACACGATTTATCACAGTGAGTGTAGGCAGAAATATGTTGTACCTAATGATGCCGATTGCCTAATCATATCTAAAATACTGTCTATAAATTAGTCTATGAAGATGGTCATTCAACATTGTGCAAAGATCTGTGCAGTGCAACATTTATCTGTTTGAATCTCCGTTTGTCACCTGTATATTGGCCTGTCATTCTGCAAACAATAGAGTAGAATATGGTGCTGTGGCCAGTTACATGACTAATGCCTCCCAGGTATAGGGAACTGCAGCCTGTAGAATGGGCTGTACAAGTGTGTTTGGGTGATAAGAGGGGTGGGCTCCAAGTAATTGTGAATTGAGTACGAAATGGGGGGCTCAAAATGAACTATTACATTGCACTCTAAATCCCTGCTTGTACGTTTGCTAATTAATTTTAAGAAGCAACGCATGGGTGTAATTCTTTGTCTTTAAAATGCTTTATGTTAAACTTATTTCTTAAGTCAGCATGCTCAACCTCTGTTTCAGTCTGCATTGGTTCAGGCTATATTCAGCCGTAACACAGAGGAAGTTAAACTTTTGTTGCACAAAAAGGAAGATGTCAATACACTGGTAAGTGTGTCCTGTTTAAACTTTACACTTTAACTCAATGATGAAAAAGCCAAATATATCCAACCATGGCATTTTGTGGAAAATGAAATTTTAGAGACTAAGAATTCCCCTTAATAATAAAATGTTGTGTAGTGTGAAAACCCAGATGAAATGGATTGGGCTAAAGATTTGTGCTACAGTTATTTTCTTTATGAATTCTTAATACATAAATACTAGCCATGTATCAAAAGCATTATACTGGTAGAGGTCTTGGCTGAAATGTTTGCCGATTGTTTTAATAGCATAATATCAAGGCTGTTCAGAGCCGTGGTACATAACTTCTGAGGCTTTCCTTTTTTTGTCTGGCTAGGACCATGAACACCGTACCCCCTTGCATGCCGCAGCGTGTGTGGGAGATGTTAATATTATGGACCTACTCATTACTTCAGGTAATTGTTTTTCTGCATATAGCAGCATATTATCAACCAATAACTTCCCTCATTCATTGCACAAAAATATACATAAGTGGGATATATTATAATAGTTAAGTACATTTATATAATCAAAATATCTCTCCTTTTGTCTTGTTCAGGTGCTTGTGTAAATTCTAAGGACCATGGCTGGCTGACCCCCTTACATCGAGCAGCTGCCTCACGAAATGAAGTAAGACACCCCTTGTTGACATTAGCATATCAGGAACATGCCAAACTTTGAAACATGCATACAATATACAGTTTAAAGTGGTATAAAGTAGGACATCCATCTAAGTGTTTGAAATAGTTTTGGGTACATATTGAATGTTTATTAATTTATTTAAAGTTAATTTTAATGTTGACGTAAGATATTATTTGTCTAACCTCACATAACCATGTGTATGAATGTTCTTGGAAAATAGTTGCATGGGAGGTAGTTTGGCAGTGATTTTGATAGCCACATTGAAGCCTACAGTATGCTTTCACATTGTCTCTTCCAGAAGGCAATGGGGATGCTATTAAAGCAGGGGGCAGAAGTGAACTCACGGGACAAATATTGGCAGACACCACTGCATGTGGCAGCTGCTAATGGTGCTTTAAGGTGTGCAGAGGCACTTATACCTTATCTAAACAGTCTGAATGTAGCTGATCGGTCAGGGATGACAGCCTTACACCACGCAACGCACAGTGGACGAGAAGAGGTTTGTTAAATCATGGCTTATTTGAATTATTTCTACTACACTATGTCCTTTTGCTATTCTTTGTGACTGCTGTGTACTCAGGGAATTGAATGGAATTCTTTAAAAACTAAAATTGTAATGGTTCGAGTTCTGAAAAATGTATATTAGCCTTTAATTTGCAAGTATCATATTAGCAAGGCAGTTCTTTCAAAACAATATGGCTAAATCTCTTTTACTCTATTGCTACCTTTCCCCAGATGGTGAATCTACTTCTGAACAAAGGGGGAAATCTGAGTTCAAGCGATAAAAAGGAAAGACAGCCAATCCATTGGGCAGCATACCTTGGTGAGTTGGACTTTAGTGTAGACTGCCACTTATAACTTTTAGTAGTAGTTGTTTTTAATTTCAGTCATCATTTGTCTTATGTGTTTTAACAATTTTTCCAAGTATGCACTTAGAAAAACGTTTCTTGAAGGTATCGACACTCATATTGGATGTACCATGTAGGAACTGCAGCCTTTTAAAATCTATTGTTCCCACTAATTTTAAATGAAATTGACAAATGAATTGAATCAGTCTTAATTTTTTGTCATCATCATCAGCATCATCATCATCTTCGTCCGCTTATCCGATCGGGTTGCGGCGGTAGTAGTTCCAGCAGAGAGCCCCATCCTTCCCTTTCCCGGGCCACATCCGCCAGCTCTGACTGGGGGATTCCAAGGCGCTCCCCGACCAGCATGGAGATATAATCCCTCCACCTGGTCCTTGGTCTGCCCCGTGGCCTAAGCCCAGCTGGACGTGCCTGGAACACCTCCCTAGGGAGGCGGCCAGGTGGCATCCTAACTAGATGCCCGAACCACCTCAACTGGCTCCTTTCTACGCAAAGAAGCAGCGGATCTACTCCGAGTCCCTCCCGGATGACTGAACTTCTCACCCTATCTCTAAGGGAGAAGCCAGCCACCCGCCGGAGGAAACTCATTTCGGCCGCTTGTATCCGTGATCTCGTTCTTTCGGTCATGACCCATCCTTCGTGACCATAGGTGAGAGTAGGAACAAAGATAGACCGGAAGATTGAGAGCTTTGCCTTTCGGCTCAACTCTCTCTTCGTTACAACGGTGCGATACAGCGACTGCAATACCGCTCCCGCTGCTCCGATTCTCCGGCCCAACTCACGTTCCATTTTCCCATCACTCGAGAACAAAACCCCAAGATACTTAAAGTCCTTCACTTGGGGTAAGGACTCATTCCCTACCTGGAGTAAACACTCCATCGGTTTCCTGCTGAGAACCATGGCCTCAGACTTGGAGGTGCTGATCTTCATCCCAGCCGTTTCACACTCGGCTGCAAACCGATCCAATGAGTGCTGAAGGTCGCAGGCTGATGGCGCCATCAGTACCACATCATCCGCAAAAAGCAGTGACGTGATCCCAAGCTCACCAAGCTGCAGCCCTCCTCCCCCGCGGCTGCGCCTTGAAATCCTGTCCATGAATGTCACAAACAGAATCGGTGACAAAGCGCAGCCCTGTAGGAGACCAACCCTCACTGGAAACGAGTTTGACTTACTGCCGAGAACCCGGACACAGCTTTCGCTTTGGGAGTACAGAGATTGGATGGCCCTAAGTAGTGACCCCCTCACCCCATACTCCCGCAGCACCTCCCACAATAGCTCCCTGGGGACCCGGTCATACGCCTTCTCCAAATCTACAAAACACATGTAGACCGGATAGTCATACTCCCAGGCCCCCTCCAGGATCCTTGCGAGAGTAAAAAGTTGGTCCGTTGTTCCACGCCCTGGTCGGAAACCGCATTGTTCCTCTTCAATCCGAGGTTCGACTATCGTCCGGACCCTCCTTTCCAACACCCTAGAGTAAACTTTCCCGGGGAGGCTGAGTAATGTGATGCCCCTATAATTGGCACACACTCTCCGGTCCCCCTTTTTGAAGAGGGGAACCACCACCCCGGTCTGCCACTCCTTAGGTGCTGTTCCTGACCTCCACGCAATGTTAATGAGACGTGTCATCCATGACAGTCCCTCAACACCCAGAGCCTTCAGCATTTCAGGGCGGATCTCATCAACCCCTGGGGCTTTGCCACTGTGGAGTTGTTTGACTACCTCAGTGACCTCCACCAGGGAAATTGGCGTTGATCCCCCATCATCCTCTAGCTCCGCCTCAACCATAGAGGGGGGATTTGTCGGGTTAAGGAGTTCCTCAAAGTGCTCCTTCCACCGTCCCATCACCTGATCAGTTGAAGTCAGCAGCGTCCCATCCTTGCTGTATACAGCTTGAATGCTTCCCTGCTTTCCCCTCCTGAGGTGCCGGATGGTTTTCCAGAACAACTTTGGTGCCAGCCTAAAGTCCTTCTCCATGGCTTCTCCGAACTCCTCCCACACCCGCTGCTTCGCCTCTGCCACCGCCGAGGCTGCAGTCCTCCGTGCCTGTCGATACCTTGCAACTGCTTCCTTCTTCAGTCGGACGGCTCCCCTGACCCCTGGTGTCCACCAGGGTGTTCGGGGATTACCGCCCCTTGAGGCACCCAAGACCTTGAGACCACAACTCTCAGACGCGGCTTTAGCAATGGAGGCTTTGAACATTGCCCACTCTGGTTCTATGCCCCCAGCCCCCACAGGGATGCAAGAGAAGCTCCGCCGGAGGTGTGAGTTGAAGGCCTCCCGTACCGGGGCCTCCTCCAGACGTTCCCAGTTCACCCGCACTACACGTTTGTGCTTACCAGGTCTGTCCAGAGGCTTCCCCGGCCACCTGACCCAACTCACCACCAGATGGTGATCAGTTGACAGCTCCGCCCCTCTCCTTACCCGAGTGTCCAAAACATAGGGCCTCAGATCCGATGACACGATAACAAAATCTATCATTGACCTTCTGCCCAGGGTGCTCTGGTACCAAGTACACTTATGAGCATCCTTATGTTCGAACATGGTGTTCGTTATGGCCAGTCCATGACTAGCACAGAAGTCCAATAACAAGCCACCACTCGGGTTCAGATCCGGGTGGCCGTGCCTCCCAATCACGCCCCTCCAAGTGTCTCCATCATTGCCCACATGTGCGTTGAAGTCTCCCAGTAAGACTACGGAGTCCCCACCAGGAGCCCTATGCAGGACTCCATCCAGGGTCTCCAAGAAGGCCGAATACTCCACACTACTGTTTGGCGCATAGGCGCAGACAACAGTCAGAGTTTTCCCCCCTGCGACCCGCAGGCGTAGGGAGGCGACCCTCTCATCCACCGGGATAAACTCCAACATAGAGGCACTCAGCCGGGGACTTATAAGTATCCCCACTCCCGCCTTGCGCCTGGCACCTTGGGCCACTCCGGAGAAGAATAGAGTCCAACCCCTGTCCAGGATTGAGGTACCAGAGCCGAGGCTGTGCGTAGAGGTAAGCCCCACCAGATCCAACTGGTAGCGATCCACCTCCCGCACAAGCTCCGGCTCTTTCCCTCCCAGAGAGGTGACGTTCCACGTCCCCAAAGCCAGCCTCTGCCACCCAGGTCTGGTCCGTCGAGACCCTCTACCTTCACTACCACCTTTCTGGCAGCGCACCCGACCCCATTTGTTCTTCCCGCAGGTGGTGAGCCCACGGGACGTTAATTTTAATTTAATTTAATTTTTTGTATTTAATACAATTCTATTTAATGTTGTAATGAAGGTCTTGTGTCAGAGTTTCTGGTTTCCATTCTCACTCGAGGGTCCAAACTGACTGGTAGATTTAATTTAGCTTGCAACACAAGTAACCGCCTAGTAAAAAAAGCTGCCTAGAATTACAATATATGTTCTGAAACAAGTATATAACCTGGGTGTTGCTTATTCTTTTTCTTCCAGGACATCTAGAGATTGTTAAGCAGCTGGTGTCACGCAGTGCAGATGCTATGTGCAGAGACAGACAAGGCTACACCCCACTACATGCTGCCGCTGCCAGCGGCCAGGTGGATATGGTCAAATATCTGTTGAGGCTGGGGGTTGAGGTGATCACTTAACATTACGCGTTCTCTAAAATCATTACACTGCTTTATACTTCTATCACACTCATGACCTTTTTTGCTCAAAGATTGATGATGCGAATGCGCATGGGAATACAGCGCTCCACATGGCCTGCTACACTGGTCAGGAGGGAGTGGCTAATGAACTGGTGAACCGTGGAGCCAACGTAAACCAGCCCAATCACCGTGGCTGCACACCTCTGCACCTGGCAGCAGTTTCAACAAACGGAGCCCTATGCCTTGAACTGTTAGTCAACAATGGCGCTGATGTGAACATGCAGGTTAGGCGTTTCATTGGCTAATTGTTACTCAAATTTGAGTGGGGTTGTAGCCAACCTGAGTAAATGCATTCACAATAAAAGCAAATCTGCTGCTTTAAGTACATATCAATTCAAGTTTATATCTTGTCTTCTCAGAGTAAAGAAGGGAAGAGCCCTTTGCATATGGCTGCAATTCATGGACGTTTCACCCGCTCTCAGATCCTGATCCAAAATGGTACTAATCACAACTAGTGGCTCAAGTTTTTTATTTATTTATATATATATATTTTTTAAAGTGGTCTAAATGTTCACTTACGGAACAGCACTCAAGCTGTAGATCGTATGACTAACTCCCAATTTTCATAAACAACGAGACATGAAAGACTCAGAAGTTTAATACAGAACATCTGTATGCACACAGTATCACCTACACCATTCCTTTCTTTTTGTGCAGGTGGAGAGATCGACTGTGTAGATAAATATGGCAATACTCCTCTTCATATAGCTGCTAAATACGGCCACGAACTGTTGATCAGTACCCTGATGACAAATGGAGCTGATACAGCAAGGTAAGAGACGTTCAACATAGTCATATCTATATGCATGATTGAGAGGATTCAGGAATGTTATCATTATTAAAGCAAGTATTGCTTTTTGTTATTTGATCGAAACCCATTGAGTTTGGTGGTTGACCAGGAGTGTTATAGAACGCATGCCTAGCAGCAGTGGTGGATTTAGGAAATCTTACCTGGGGTGGCAAAAGGTTGGCATGAGGTTCCGGGGGTGGGGGTGGGGGGGGGGCTTGCTGGCTGGGGGCAGCAGAGGTTTTCTCGCTAACGATAGCAAAAGTTTGTCAATAGACACGTTTGTCTATCATCATGCGCATTGTTTTGAAGCAGTGGTTGTAAATGTGTACACGCATAACGAATCGAAACTTGTTAATCAAAACTTAATCTACCATAAAGCAGCCAGCTGTACTCAAATGAGTTGTAGGCTGATTGTTCCAGCAACTGGCGCGTATGGAAAGCTCTTTTGTTGACTGGTCCATGATATATATATATAATGACTTTGTGATTCGATGAACACACAGGGTTGCTAACTGTCACGCATTGAGCGTGAGACACATGAAATCGAACACTATCACTGATATTTCACACTGTCAAATTATTTTTATTTCAAACAGATTTTCTCGGATCTCGCAACAAATTTTTTTTTTCTTCCAGAAAGTGAATTCCAGAAAGTGAATTTTAAATTGTCACGTAAGGAAGTTTACGCCAACTACGGAGAAATATGACATTTTAGCACCACAAATTTTTTAAACATTAATTGCCTAAAATATAAGGTGGCAACTGGGGTGGCAAGGCCTTTTTCTGAGGTGGCAGCTGCCACCCCTTGGAACCGCCAGTGCCTAACAGCAAACATTATACATCACAATTGAACACCTAACGGAAAGTTGTTCAGCACATTAGAACATATATGCTTTATTGGTTAAAATATATTTCAGCATATAAAACATGCACCCAAAAGGCTCTTAAACACCGTGAATTATTATTATTAAAAATAATCTTTTGATTTCAACAAAAAATAAGCAGTGTTTTTGATCAGGTTTAACGGTTTGTTAGGTCCATGGTACAGAGTTTATTGTCATTTTCGTTTTACTGTTTATACTGTAAATACTTTCATTTTATTGCTGTGAACTGATGAATGCATTTGCACTTCCAAGGATTACTACCTGGACATCTTAAAATAAAATATACATTTCTCATACAATATCTATAATTTGTTATTGTTGCATTTCTAAATGTGTTGTTTTTGTTCAGGCAAGGGATTCATGGGATGTTTCCATTACATTTGGCTGTCCTCAACGGGTTTTCAGATTGTTGTCGGAAGTTACTCTCCTCAGGTAAACTTTCAGAAATGGTAGAATTCAGGAAAAGATTTAATTTGGTAAAAATGTGTTGGCTTACTGTGTGTGCTAACAGACAACAACTATGTAATTATCCTTTAGGTCAACTGTACAGCATTATATCCTCTTTAAGCCATAAGCACGTGCTGTCTGCAGGATTTGAAATTAACACCCCAGATTGCTTGGGGAGAACTTGCCTGCACGCTGCAGCCTCTGGGGGGTGAGTGTATGAGCATATATATACACCCACACAAACAAGTAAATAAAGATGGACAAAGTAGTAGAAAATGTATGAGGAGCAAATGGTCAGTGTGATACATTTTTGTCAACGCTGCTATCATGACTAGCATATGTGCATGTTGATCACTTACCCATCTGCTCCAAACATGGTTTTAAATTGAGAAATTTAATTGATATTATTTGAAAAACACCTTAAGCTAGAAGGATGCAATGTGTGGAGAAATAGAATAGGTTGTTTAATTACTTTTAATTTTAACGTAATTTAAAATGTGGATAACATGGATGTTTAATATGCTTTCAGGGAAACATTTCCAATTGGCAGTAATGAGTGGCTATCACAGGAAGACAAATGTTACATATTTTAATATTTACATATTATCCTCTGTTGCAGAAATGTTGAATGTCTCAATTTGCTTTTGAGTAGTGGTGCCGACTTGAGTTTAAAGGACAATTTTGGAAGGTAAGTGGTCTTGGTTATAAAATTATAAATATAATTAGCAGCTATCTATTTTGCTCTAGTTGTTTAGAAGGACATTACATTTGTATCAAAGCATTGACCAAAGTTTGAAATGATATTGTATTACACTTAAATTCCCATTATATGTCACTGTGAAATCACTCCTCTTTCCATTTTGTTTACTAGAGCTCCTTTGCACTATGCTGCAGCCAATGGGAGCTATCAGTGCACAGTAGCTCTGGTGAGTGCTGGTGCTGAGGTAAATCTGCTGGACCAGAAGGGCTGCAGCCCGTTGCACTATGCCGCCGCCTCACAAAACTTCTGTCGGTGAGATTGACAATGATAACTTACTGAGAAACGCATATAGGCACACACTTTTTTTTTTTGTTAAACTCAAAGCAAGCCTCCTACAAAATTGCCATTTGTATGTTGTTAACCATTTCCTAAACCAGGGCACGTTTAATATAGAGACATATTCTGTTTCCTTTTTTCAGAGTTGACAGACACTCAGATGATATTTGTCTGAGTGAAGAGAGGGAAAAGGAGGCCTTTTTGTAAGTGTCATATAACACATCACTGACCATGGTGGAAAGTGCAAATGATCGATGACAAGATTTATTATCAAATTTACAGAAACAAATGTCCTTCTGTTTCGGGTTTGTGTAACTTTTGTGTAAAAGTAAACTTTTTTGGTGTGTGTCTTATTTTAATGCAGTTGTCTAGAATACCTGTTGGATAACGGAGCAGACCCAGCTCTGAAAAACAGCCAAGGTTTCAGTGCTGTCCACTATGCAGCTGCCCATGGCCACAAGCAGAACTTGGAGCTGGTGAGTGGTTCCTTTCATTTTGCTGAAAGATCCACTGTATATAACTCTAATATAGATTTCCGGGGATTATTTCCATGTGAATTTCTTTTGTCCTGGCGTCTTCAGCTCCTGGAGATGTCCTTCAACTGTCTGGGAGAAGTAGAGAGTAATGTTCCAGTTAGTCCGTTGCATTTAGCAGTGAGTACACTCCGTACTTTTTACACATTTGGATTTTTTATGCTCTATGCCCTTGATTGTGCGGTCTTTAAACAGCTTTTATATTGTAAAGTAGAATATAATGAGCCAACAAATAATTTGTTCATAAAAGAGCAAGTCCTCATGTTTCATGATTTAATACAATTTAGGACAGCACAAATTATGTACAAAGCCAAAAACCACTTACTGCCAAGACATACTCAGTTTGTTTAATGTCTGCCAAAGTGATTATAAATCAAGAGGACAATTTTGTTTGACAATAAATATGTGCGAACCACGCAAAAATGGATGACTATTTCAACTCAAGGAGTAAAACTGGAATAGCCTTGATGGTTTAAAAAGTTGTAGTAGTTTAAAGATTTAAAAGGCTTTACCAAAACATTTTTTTTACTAGGCACAATGCACTCAACAATTACTTAATTGTTAGAGGCAGAAAGGTACAGTTATATGATTATATAGGTAAATTGGTGTATATATGTACATATCCGTAAACTTGGTGTCCCTGAGTATACGTAGGGATGAGCATACTCAGGTGTGTGGTATAGGGTTATACGCACATAATGTGTGTATATATATATATAGATATATATATTTTAATGTCTTATGATAAAAGTTGATGATGATGATAATAGGTAAAAAGTGTTTAGTCAATTGTCTGAAGGGGTTGGTAGTATAAGTGAAAACTTCATCCAATCCCTTTTCGGTCTGGGCCTTGTGTATGTGTTTATTTGTTCATTTAAGTATTTATTATTTTTGTTGAAATGTTTTGTTATCTGTTTTAACACATGCATATAAATCAATGCATAAGAAATAAACCATTTCAATCAATTCAATCAATCAAATATTCAAAGTTTTTCGGGGTTTACTTCCAAACCAATACAGTATTGAAATTGGCAGATCTTTCCATAAAAACAGTTTCAGGTATGTTTTTTACCTCAGTGGATTACATTGCGCTATAGCATGTTACACAGTAATATACTGTTTGTTAGAAACAGTGTTACATATTTCTATACTATCTGTAGGCATACAATGGCCACAGTGAGGCACTAGGTGTACTATCTGAGACACTGGTGAGTTTGGATTTGCGCGAAACAGAGGGCCGCACGGCTCTCTATCTGGCCGCCCAGAGGGGCCACACTCAGTGTTTGGAGGTGCTACTGGCACACGATGCCTCCTGTCAACTCAGGGAACGCCGCCGCAAGTGGACTCCACTGCAAGCTGCAGGTGTGTCTCTTTCTTTGTGTTTGTCATTGTGAAATTCGGGCATGCTTAGGTATGTGTATGACACTGACTATATGGTATTTGACCATCTACATTTCTTTTTCAGAGCTGATCTTGTTTCAATATCTTATTCATTTTCTTTTTTGTCTAGCTGCGAATGGGCAAATGGACTGTCTGCTCCTGCTAGTCAACAGGAGGGAGATTGCTGACATGATAGACATCGCTGATACACAGGGACAGTGAGTTTGTGTTACTTATTAAGAGGTCAACGCTAGTTAGGAAATTAGTTACATCAATACTCTGAATGCTGAATACTCACCAGTCTTATTTCTTCTCAAAGACAACCAGTCAATCATGTCTGCTTGCTCTGCACGTTTGCCCTCTACAATGTGTGTGCTCCTTTTTTCTTTTTGCAGGGTAGGAGCAAAATGGGAGTGTTTCTGTCCATATCCAGAATCCCCTACCCTAGCTTTAATCTGATCCAGCTTTGCAGTGCATTGACACAAACTATTTATCTCAATTTTTTGTTTTAGATTTTATTTGTTTTATGTAAAACTAGCTTCTGTTTACTATGTGTGTGTGCAGGACAGCTCTAATGTTGGCAGTTATGGGTAGTCACACTGACTGTGTCCATATCCTGCTGGAGAAGGAAGCAATGGTTGACGCTGCAGACAAAAAAGGCTGCACCGCCCTACACAGAGCAGTGAGTGTTGTGGCCATTCATTCAGTTTTTAACTCAATCCTAGACACATTAGGAGATGCTTCTTTTAGCTTCCTGCTTTAATGTGGTTACTCAAGCATCTTTACTTTGAGTAATTGACCATTTTGGTCTGCTAACACCACGGTCTAACTACAATATGGGCTCTTCTCTTTTCAGGCTGTAATGGGCAGCGTGGGCTGTGTGGCAGCTCTCTTGGAGCATGGGGCATTTGCTCTGTGTAGAGACGCTCAGGGACGAACTCCACTGCACTTTGCTGCCTCGTGTGGCCATGCTGAGCTACTATTCAGCTTACTGCAGGCCAGTACACAAGCTGACCCCCTGGACTCACTGCTGGACTACACTAGCTACACGCCTGTTCACTGGGCTGCCTACCATGGTAAGACTCAAACCATATTGGAGTCTTTTTTGTCATGTTGTTTAGTAATATGTTTTTCAATAGGTAGCTCATATTTTAGAAATGTATACAATCCTTTAGTTATATGTACACAGCTAGAGGCTTACCTAATTATTGTATTTCAGGACATGAGGACTGTTTGGAATTGTTGCTTGAACATAAACCATTTAGTGTCCAGGAAGGGAACACCTTCACTCCATTTCACTGTGCTCTGTGAGTAGCACCCTAGTGCCAACCCATGATGACTAATTGTACTATCTTATGGTTTATTAATAATACCCCTGGCCTCCTGCTAGATGTAGTCTCAATTTTCTTCATGTTGTGGTTGCGTGCAGAATTAATGGCCATGATGGTGCTGCTGAACTACTATTAGAGACTGTTGGAAGTTCATTGGTAAACATAAAAGATGCCAAAGGAAGGTTTGTGTGTTGTTGTTTTCTTTCACTGTTCGACTATGCTAAACATTAACAGACATTTAAAGGTAATCCCAAATAGCCAATACATTTTCATTTATGGTTTGGGGCTGTGCCATTCCATTTGTAAAGGACCCCATTGCACGCTGCTGCCTATTCTGAAAATGTTGCTGGACTCCAGTTGGCCCTGGTTCAGGGTGCAGAGGTCAATGCTGTTGACCAATCTGGACGCTCTGCGCTGATGGTCGCTGCTGAGAATGGACAAACCACTGCTGTTGGTAAGTGGTTGAGCATTATATGCATTGATTATTTTTGTGAAGGAAATACTTCAATCAATGAATTCCTTTAATAAGCAAATAAATACTTTATTTATTATGTGACTGTAAGCAATTTCTCTTCTTCATCAATCAGAGATCCTGCTGCGTCAGGCCAAGGCAGACTTAACCCTCCTGGACATCAATGATAATACTGCCCTTCATCTGGCCTGTAGCAAAGTAAGACACACATCACAGAATTAGTTATGTTAAGTTTAAAACATCTTAACCTGCATTTCTGTTTTCATCAAATGGTCTTCTAAATGTTGATATTGTCCCACACACCTAGTGTTGATGACTTACTAATCTTAAAGTTTTTGTGCCGCAAGCTGCACACTTTGAAATGTTTTTGTATTTTTCTTTGCAGGCTCATGAGATGTCTGCTCTTTTAATCCTAGCTGAGATAAGTGAACCTGCACTTATAAATGCAAGCAACAGCACACTGCAAATGTGAGTAGGAATTAGGATTTCAAGGGTCCTGGTACATTTCCACAAAGTTTCCGCAAAACAGCCCTTTAGTCTTTTGATTGGAAAAGTAAACTCTTCATACAATTGGGCCGATATCAACATTGATTATACATTAACATTAATTCAAGTTTCGTAAGGATTCCCTCCAAATAACGCACATTCAATATTTCATTACCTTTTATTCTGTATTCGTTTCACATACTCTGCAAATAATTTACAATCTAACTAAGGCATCTTTCTTTTTCTGTATATAGGAGACAAAACTTTGAAATGTTGGTCTTACCCTAACCTACCCTTACCTTCTCAACCTGTTCCAACTGTGACCTACCAGCATTAGTTTTCCATAATCAATTTATGTTGCCAAAGAAAATTGAAATATACATTTTTCAGCACTGAAATAAATATAACTTCTTTAGTTACTGTAAGTAAATGTCTCCAACATGGGTGTGGTAATGTTTGGCCATAACTTTTTATGTAATTATGATTTGCCTGTGTGAAACTGTGCAGAATCCATTCTGTGACACAAAAATATGTAACAACTTCACCCCCATTTTGGAAAGTGAGCACCCAAGTATGCTGTTGTAGAGGTACACAACAAAGACATTTACTATCAATGAATGTGTCCCTGTTTTCCCTCAATTTGCAGGCCCCTTCATGTTGCAGCAAAGAATGGTCTGGCCACGGTGGTGCAGGTGTTGCTCAGCCACGGGGCAGCTGTGATGGCTGTAGACGAGGAGGGTGAGTCCAAGCTATATATTGTTTTGTGTAGTAAAAGCTTGTGGTGCATACAATAATTTCGTTTTTAAATTTGTATGTGATATCTTTTGAAAGACCTAGACACTTGGATCAAAAGTTATCAGGATTGCCTGCACTGTTCAAGAAATGGTCAGTTATCGTTTTAGATACTGGGTGTGTTGCTGTTTTTTTACTGTGCACAATAGACCTATATCAAACAGTCCTCATCTGACTGCTTAGGGTATTTTGCTAAGGAAAAGAAAGTTTGTACAAACTATGTCGTATGATATTTTTTTGAATACTGGGTCTGAGTACGTTTTTTGTTGCTCGTTAAGATTGATGTTTAGTGAGTAGGCAGACTATGCAGTAACCTAAATTCAACGTAATACATATAGAACTATTCCAGGAAAGTTCAGGTTTTGTAGAATGGGAAAATATCCTACATGAATGGATATTAGATGGATGCACATCTGCTCAAACAAAAGTACTAAAGCTATTATTAAGAGGTATTTCGTGGAAAGTATCTATGATTATTAACATTGCTAAACCATTGACAGAAAAAAACAGTCTCACTCTTTTTATTATTTCTTATACTCACTCTTTCTCCTAATACAGGCCATACCCCAGCCCTAGCTTGTGCCCCTAACAAAGATGTTGCAGACTGCCTGGCTATGATTCTGTCCACAATGAAGCCTTTCCCTCCTAAGGACGCCAGTAGTGCTGCAGCCTTTAACTTAAGCCTCAACATGCGGAAGCATTGTGGTGTTGTTGCCGGCTGTGGACCCATGCCTAATGGTAATCTGCGCCACAACTGTAACAAGGACCGCAATGGTACTATTGGTCTGGATGGCTGCTTTCACTGAGTGATTTGAGTCCCAATCTTGATCCCAGGCCCCTTTGCCTAATTTATTTAAAACTTGCTGAGAGCCCTCATAAGCCTTTTTACGGAGACATGCAACTCATTCTAACACTCAAAAGATGAGCAGAATATCTTGAAATTTTGTGTATGTGAATGCTAAGTTAAGTGTGCACTAATGTATGTTTGGTGGGTGCAGTGAAGACCAAATGCGATCATTAGACTTTCCTCCTTGCTGTCATCTTTAGGACAATCATACACTGTTTATAGCATCTCTGCATTAAGTTTTGTTTGCTCTGTTGTAAGGTGCATAATGGCTTACCAAAACCAATACGACCAGAGAATAACATATTCATATGGTTGACCTTTAAATAGAAGGTTAGGCGGATGGTCCTAAATATTGTACTAAATTTTGTAGTTTCCATCCCTTCTCTACAGATACAATATGCAGTTTTAGGGCTTAGATCCGGGGGGGGGAAGTCGGATCAGCACTGACATCCACTTCAGGTGAACAGAGAGAGCATGTCGACAAAATGAACATTGACACTTCTTCCAGCACCATCATTATACCTTAAACCTTATACCAAATACTTTACATACCCGTTTTGTTAGATTAACGGATTCACATGTGAGACTGACTAACTATGAAAAAGTCAAATTCATGTTAAAAAAAAATAAGTGGTTGAAACTGAATTAAAAACGTACCTTGCAGATATTAATATATTTTAGGCAATGGCCTTACAGGGAGATTAGTCCACCAAAGTATAAAATACTTCAACTTACTGTACAGTATTGGCAGCTTGGCCTTTCTAGAAAGTGATGTAATGACAAAATGTTGCTTAATAATGTTTAGATAACTATGTCTGTAAGCCTCAGTAGTTCAGAGCAGCACAAACTTTAAACAAACCGTGACATACATTTTTTTTTACATAAAAAATGTATAGAATTGAAAGGCAATACCGATTTATGGATTAATTATTGTTCTTGCTCTGAACAAATCATATGCGGTCCAATAGGAAGATTTAGGTAATACAGATCTATCCAGCCCCTTAATTGTTGTCCTGAAAATAATGATATTTGCCCCTTCAGGTTTAAGGCATTTCTTGTCATAGTTGTTCAAATTGACCATTCAGAGTTACCAAGAACTAAAACACTTTTCTTGTTTCTCCATTTTTATTGTTCACGTTGAATAAAAAATATTGTTCTGTAAGCAAAATTACAAATATAATCCGATGAGTAATCGACCGACCGTTTAAAAAAAAAAAGGAAAGCTACTAATTGTTACAAATTTTTACAAATTGTTCAGATTGCAGTTATCTCCATGTCAGCAACTCTAGTAATATTAACTGAGCCTTTTTTCTGTTTCTGAAGGGCTAAAGCGAATGGTTGGAAGGAAACTATTTGCCCAGTTTAACCAAAGTTCCAGTATTAAATTTTGATGGTGCACTTTTATCAAATGTTTTATTCTGAGGGTTTTATATCATGCCAAGTTTGTTTGTATTGACAAAGTGCTGTAATTAGTTACTTATGAATCTAATATTTTGTAAAAGGCCTCAGTTTAGGCCTCTTGACACATTAAATAAAGCTTTGGATGTAATGTTAATGGAAGTATTTTTTCACCTCAGCACAAGCTTGATTTGAGAGATGGCTGACTCCAAAAAAGTGATACATAGTATGCACTGGTAGACTTTTTTTTGTATAACAATAAGGGATATTTAATTATATTTTAGATGATATTCCTCAAGGCATTGTATGCGTTGCCTATATTGACATTTTTCCTTGTGTCAACAGCAATAAGATTTGGCCCTTAAATTTTCACTTCCAACAAGACCCTATTATTCTCAAAATCTAAATCTGTTATAAATGACATATTTTGTGTTAAATACGCTTATTAGTTTTTATTTAGTTGATGGGGAGATTAGGCAATAGATCTTTGGTTACTGTCAAACTTTTTTTTTTTTGGTTTACTGACTCAGGTTTCCAATGCTTCAATTTCATGATAAGCACTAGTGTATCGATGCCTATTTATGTTTGCATTACCTACGCAGATAATAAGACACATTTGCGGTGATTACTCTAGACAGATGAGAGTTTTAGGTGTAGTTTGTTGATGCAAGTGAGAGTTGCAGACTGCCTCTTTTTTCACAGACATCACATCAGGGTTTAGAATTGGTAGTGTACTTGCCCTGCCTTAATGAGTTACCAAAAAGTAGGAAACTGAATAGACTTTCTATTTCTGACAGAAACTGTAAACATAAAATACATGTAAATGCTATCATTTCAGCCCTATCAATAAACTTCTGACAAATAGGGAAGTATACGTATGTGCAGTTTGATTTAATAAAAAATTGGAAAGTTTAACTTTTATAGACCTTTAGGGGGCTTGCCATTTGAACTATAATGCATTGCATTTAGAGTTCTTCATTTTCAGTATGCTTTTACAACTAGCAGCCCATGGAACCCTGCGTATTCGTAGAATGTGGTTACTTGGGCTCTTAGCTTGCAATCCTATAGAGAAGATTTTCTGTGACTGTTCTTACTAATTACATTTACGAGTGATGGCTCTTTTAAACATCGGACTGACATTTTTGATCGGCTATTGATTGTAGTGAAATAAACAAAAACTACTGTTAGGTGTTAAACTAGATGATTAATGGGTTTGTCCTAGAAATACATTTCAAGTGTTAGCACTTTTTAAGATGAATTCAACAGATATTCTACCAAAGTAATAGGCAGGTGCATTCAAATAAACTTCAGTAAAAAATATAAAACTTGAGTCTTTTTTAATATAAAGCCTTTGACTTTAAGATTTTCAAGACTTCCGATCCCAATTTTGTTCGTCCCTTTCAGCGTCCCAACTATACTAAGCATAGAGCATCATAAAAATCAAGTTATAAAAACGATATAATGGATAGAACTTGATTTTTGATTATATAACTGCCATAACATTTGCTTGCAAGAGTCTGCCATTATTGTTTTGATGCCGACAGGCTTTTTCCTAAAGTAGCAGCAGCCCATTGACTCACATATTATCATCCGAAAGCATTCTCACTTATGTCACCAAGACTCACTCCAAACTTTGTGTTTAGTGATAGGCAGTTTGGTATGATGACATACTGTCCCCTTTTGATACTTCTGTAATGTGTTCTTATATAATTATTGTAAACTATGGGAATGTCCTCTCAAAAAAGATGACCAAACTTTAAAAAAAACGTTATGAATTTAAACTTCAAGAATGGTCATAATTTCAAGAAATTGCAATTAAATATGGGTTCTTGATGACATTTTTGTGTTGTTGCTCAACCAAATTGTTTCCATACTAACAATGTGCAGTTGAGTATAAGCAGGCAGAATAAGCACAGAATTGTGTATGTAACTCTTACCACATTGTTACTAATATTTAAATAGCTGGTATTTATTTCATGAATTCAAATCTTTTATGTAATTCTGTGCTTATTCATGACCTTTTCAACCCTTCTAAACATGTCTTATTAGGGAGATTTAGATTAAACACATGATGTAATTAAAATGTCCCATCAAGTCTTGTAGCCAACCCTGCTTTTTCATACTTCTGTGTCACAGGTCAATAAGCAGGGCAGGGTACTTCTGGGATCAATAACAAAATAATTGAATGCATTTATTGGAGTGCATTTGTGTCAACTGCAATTAACTGCATGGTTCTTGTATACTCACTGCTCAAATGTTGCTTGTGTTTCAACTTCATTGTTTTGTTGTGGTATATGGTTGTTCAAAAAAATTAATTCAGGAATTGTTGGAAAAGAGAGTTTGAGCTGAATGTAGAAGTGTGGTTTTTATACTATCCATTAATTATACACAAAGATAAGAGCACTTATTGAGTTTAACTTTATATATAACCAATATTATAGATGTTCCCAATCACATCCTTAAAGAGTAAACATACACCAAAGTCACTTTTGTTCTGCTGAAAAATATGTTTCTGGACATAACTAAGTACAAAAACATGTAATTTGTCTATTCCCTGGTGCTTTTTAAAGTTTGTTTGAGGTCATTGTCATACTGGAGGCCCGATGACCTCCAATAAGAACTGAGATTTTCTAGGCGAGGTAAACTTAGTTCCAAATAAGCCTTTTTAGCGTAGCCTAGTCATCTTTCATAGATGGTGCAAACGGGATTGAAACTGTTATACATATAGTGTCTGAGAATAAGCTTGAATCACTTTGGTGGTTTATTGAATTGCTTTTTAACAGTCTTGTGTACTGTAATATTTTATTTTGTGATCATGGTCAGGGAGATTAGCTACAGTGGCAGAAGCCTTATGTTTTATGCTCATTTATGAAATGTCATTTCTGGAGATTGATTGGTAGCATCTATAACGTTGTGTTTGAAATGTTGCAGACTGTCGTCTCCATGCTCATTGTTAACATACAGAAAAATTGAATAAGCAACCCCCCCCCCCCCCCTTTTTTTATCCTTTTTTTACTGATTGTAATGGTCGATTTTTTTTCTCTCCTCCACTGTGTCCACCTGCTGCTCACCACAGTAGCCTTAAATTAAAAGGGAAAGTATAATTACCTGCTTAAAACTGTCCTGGATTTGTGTGTGGAATAACCTTACTCAGTCAAATGGGTCTGGTTTTGATAATTCCATAATATGTTGTAATGTAATATTTTTTTTATACAATTTGAAAAAAAGTATTTTGTCCTATATTTTATTTCATCTGAAATATGCAAGATGTTGCAAGGGAAATGCAATTACTAAGAACAGGTCAGACAAAATTATTATTTTTAATGTTATCAAACCACAGACATATTTAATTTTAATAAATAACGGATCAAGGCCTTTTCATATCTGCTTTCTCCCAAGAAGTCTGTATTTTAATGCTACTTTATTTGTCCATTTACATTAAGATGTCTTCAATAAGAGTTGCATTTCCTTTTGCAAAGCGTGTGACTAACAGTACAGACGTGACTAAGGTTGAAGTATTCTTTTACTGAATGATGCCTTTTACTTTTTTAAGAAACGGCCAGAACAAACGTAAGAAACATAATTGTGTGTATATGTGCGTTTTACGTGTTTGCAAAACAACTATATGAGTAAATCAATATGTGGACTGCTGTTGTCATTGTGTGTTATTTTGATGCCATGCATTACCACCATAAACTTCAGGTTCTCAACCTTATTAGAACATGACCCTTTGCAACCGAAAAGGCTCTGCTACAGCCTGGAGGACTAGTTTTTTCATGAAAAACCTTGTGGTTAGAAATATCTTTTATTGGTACGATATTTTAACGAGAAGGCACATTGTTTGTAAAACTTTTTTTTCAATATACAGTACACTTTTTATGAAGAGCAAGCATGTAGAAGACATTTTATTTATGCGATGTGAGCATAATTAGGTTAGCAGATATATATTCTTGGGAGACCTAAGAAACTGCAACCTAAAATCTCTTTTTTTTTTAAATAAAGTTTTGTAATTGAATTCGCATAATCAGTTATGCAGTTTTTTTTGTATTAAGCCTTAAAGAATTAGTATCTCGATTTTTTTCTGTCAGAACAAATTTAACACTTCAGCGCATTTAAAAATATATTTGCTCATATTATAGAGAATTCAATTTACCAAAGCACTTGGCTGTGGTACATAAGTGCTGGTGAATGGTTATTTGGATACACCCATAAAGTTGTGTACCTACGTGAAAAATGAATCCCTAAACATGTCTGCATACTTTCTAACAAAAGTTTAAGACATAATTGTATCCAATATTTACTGCAGCCTATGTCTTGTCATTTAGTTATGTGGCTTAGATTCAAATAAGCTATTGCACTGTATAACATTTACTTGAGTTGGTAAATTCTCTGTTCTTGATTGAACATATAATTCGTTTGTCCATGATTTTAAATGTCCAATTGCACATTTAACTGAGTAGATGTCATTTTTTAAATACATGCTCAGTATTTTACCGATGTAGAACTTTGGATGTAACACACATGAATAGTGAATGAGACGTTTCAGCGTCGCCTTAATTTAAAAAACAATAAAAATTATACTTTATTGTCAAACAAAACAATTTCCCCTTTGTTCCTCGCAAACCATTGTTCTTTTTAAAGTCCCAATAAACTTAAACATTTAATTAGAACAAACTTTATAAGTGGTACGGTCTATCATTGTTTAAAATCGCAGGTGACAGGACATCTACAGCCATCATCTCTTTGAAGAGCGTCTGGTTTCCTTGCCATTGCTAACAGCTGACCCTCCTCCAGGATTTACCAAAACTCGGTTGCCAGCAGCACCACCAGTCCGCCCAGCCTGCTGTGGATTTGTAGAGCTGCCATAGCTTTGAGCACTGGAACCATTTTCGATGGTAGTTTCGTTGCCTACTTGAGAAAATAACGATGAGGTTTTGCTAATTTCTGAATAGTTAAAATGTCTGCTTTGACCTTACCTGGTGAGTTTCCTGCTGTGTTATTGTTGTTATTTATCAGGTTTCCTTGCTCACCGAGTGTCTAAAAAGATGGTGACAATTGTTTGTTGCTGTTAGGGAATAATCCTCTCTGTAAAATGTAGTTTGTTGTTAATCTGTTGAACAAACTAGAATCCTATCTTATACCATTATTGTCTCAATTTATACTCACCCCTATGGTGTCACAGCTTTTAATCAGAAATTCTAGCGTAAACCCAAAACATTCAACAAAACATATTAAAACACCTTTTCTATCGTCTTATTTTTCATCTGGGTCAGGTACTCCGGATTAGGCTCACTAAAGTTTGGCACCTCTGAATAGACCATACAGAACCTTTAACAAAAATAAAACCAGCAAAAAATGTAAACGTCATCACTCGCATTACTTTAGAAATAATAATGAGTAATTATTCAACTTGGTTGCCATATTTTTACTGGGCTTACTCTCCAATCTTCTGCAGCTCTCCACCTCGACCAGTGTACAGAGTCAGGCAGCCCTTGAACACAGAAGCATATCTGGAAGAGTAATAGAAGACAGTTTAAAACTACAAATTATTATAGCCAATTTGCAATACAACTGCGGTGAAGGCTCAGAGAAAATTATAAAAAATGGGGTTAGATACTATGGTGTAATGTTAGCAGAGCAGATTAAATTAGGGCTTATAATATTCTACACAGATTTACAGACTTTCTGAAGGATATAGGAATTAAATTACAAACAGTTGCTTCACTAACTTCCCTAATTAACTTTCCTTGAACCATTTCATAAATCAGCTTCCTGCCCCCTCTTATGTAAAATGGCAAAGCATTTATAATTCAATTGAATAGTTGTAAAGTCAGGATTCATTTACAACCATTCAGATTTATAATCAAACTTTTGCTTTGTTACTTTGAATAGCTGCTTTTTTTATTGACTTACCCCTTTGTGAGTCTGATGATATCCCCAGTTTGGATGAGTCCTCCAACTTCATCCCAAACAGAGATGCTTATGCTCCCAGTCTTGTCTGCTACCTTACAGGTCCGAACCTCGTGTCCATCCTTTGTCTTTGTTACCCGGCCTAAATATTTGAGAAAATAAGGAGATAAAATTGTACTTATTTTTTTGCATTCACTTTGTTCCCTTGTTTTATTTTCATTTCCTACTATGAGATTCATAGGATACTTTACAGTTTGTGACAATACACTTCTTAAGAAGCTATTGTGTATTTCTATTGTCATTGCTGAATCTGTCCTTTAGATATAATATGTTTGATATTATTTGATGCACAACTGATTTATTTAACTTGGGATCAATAAAGATCAAATTAACCGAATCCAATCTCATTTCTGATCAGTGATGGAGAAAAATAACCAACTTATGCCATTGTTGAATTCTAAAACATTATTTCACTTTTAGTAAGTTATTTGAGCTCTAAGCAATTGTACCTTTTTCAATGATACAACAAGAAATTCAGTCACCTGGGATAGCAAAGCAAATATGTGATTGCAAAATACCTGTTTCCAGGACAATGAAGATAACATTGAGATTCTTGAGTCCTGGTTTTATGTCCTTCACTGAAGTCTCAGTTGACATGTTCTGAATTGTTCTCTTCAATTGTACATTTAACTTCTGCATAACAAGTAAACAAGTTAGATATTGACTGGTAGAGAAATGTACTTAAGTCATTGAATTAAGTTTAGGTAGGCTAATGATGGAATGAAAAAATATATAGTAAAGGATTCATGTGTTTTAATCAGTTTTGTGATAAATAGTGAACATACAGCATACATCTAAGAATAAGGGTCAGCTAAAGTTATTTTTACTGGCATACTACTTCATAAATATTGTAAAAATGAGAATTATAGTCACTACTCTAAATTGTGATTAGGGCCAAATACTGCAGTTCTAAACATTTAGTCTGTCACATTGCCCGTGGCTTGAAAAATACATGATTTTGGTCTACTCTCAGGCTATTATTATGATGAACACTCATTTCCAAGATCCGCTAAACATGCTCCGAAAACCTAACGTTACCTGGCCCTTATGACTCCCAACTGTGCTCACTTTGCCGAGAATGATATTGCCATGATGATGATAATAAGTTAGCTAACGTTGCAATAGATATGTGTAATAATTAAGTTTTACACAATTAGCCTTAGCTACAGTGCACTATTAATCTAAATAATATTCTATGAAGCTAACCTGGCTAGTTCTCGTTATCTGATTGAGCGTTAGCATTAGCTTTGAGAAGTCTTTATGAATCTAGCCAACCAGAGAAAAGAGTATGCTCTACCAGCTGGTTAGCGACATAGCGACACCCTGGTGGCATCAACTTCACCCACGTTACCTACCTTGAGATGGTGGTTAAAACAGCCAGCGTTAACGCTTTGCGAACGTTAGCCTAAAAAGTTGACAGACAAGCTAGCTAGCTAGCTAGCTAGTTAACTAACGTCGCTAGCTAGCTAGCTAGCTTGCCACATAGTAAAGGAAAACCTCCGTATTAAGACGTTATTTAGTTCGCTAACTTAACATCGGCTAACGTAGTTAAGTTAAAGTTTGTTGACGTCAAGTATTAAAGCCCTTTTATGTGACATTAACTTAGCTTTAGTTATACATCCCTAAGCTAACGTTAGCTATTTCTCTGATCCACTTCTTCTAGGGTTGGCTGCTGGGAAATTTAAGGAAGGTTTGAGTCCCCCATCTCGAGCTAACATTAGTGGTGGTAATATAAGAATATTTGGATCTCGTATTAGGGCCCATGTTGTTTGTTATGTTTTAAATGGCAATTGGTGATAGAGAAAAGCCATTGGGATTAATAAAGTAGGTCTACCATCAAGTCGATTAATAATAACGACAATCATGATGTCAATGTCAGCCTAACTGCAAAGTCTTATTTGAAAGTTGGCTCGCTGGGCTTTTTCGAATAAAGATCAGCCTTAATGAGTGGTAGACTAATTGGTTTAATTTTAAACATAAACTACAACAGTTTGAGTAATGAATAATGGCTTTTGGAGTTGTTTCTAGAAGGTAACCTAAATTTAATAGACGGCTTTTGCGTAGTAATGTTTTCATTGGCTATCAACCCGTGTTTTCATATGGTGAGTTTGGGTAATCTGGGACATTTTTGCTGTAACAATTTGCAACTTATTCCGATATCTATCTCATCTCCCAATGTTTTTTTTTTTTTACTTAAATGTAAAACTTAAAATAATCATTATATATATATATATATATATATAAACGAAAATTCAAACAAGAGCAACTAATCAACAATTAAATTAATGGATTATTCATTGTGTTATTCATCTAAATGCTCTTAACATTGGGGCTACTCTGGGAATAAACAGCCTACTTGCAGGCGATCCCCTCATCATGCCATCACCGTCTGCACAGATGTGATGTGTGAGTGAGAGCCTGTGTGTGCGTGTGTGTGTGTGTGTGTGTGTGTGTGTGTGTGTGTGTGTGTGTGTGTGTGTGTGTGTGTACCGAATTTTGGCTACCAATTAGACGTATACACCTTGAATAACTATGCAACCCCAGGAAGCACCTGCATATTTGTATATGCATATTTTCCACTTTTGAAGAACTTAAATCACTGTCCCAGATTACCCAAAGAATGCTGTCTCACATTATCAATCATATTTGATAAAATGGGACAACTAAAACACATTTTCCTCAATGCCAATTGTGTTGCTTGAATGGATCATAAGCACCATTGAATAACAATTAGGAACATTGTATTACTTATGACAGATACCCTTAACATTAATCTTGTCAGAATGCTATGTCATTGATCTCGTCATGCAATTCACAGGGGAGCTTCCTGATTGACAAGATCCCTTCCCCTTCTGTGACATCGATCAACCACCCCCACCCCATCTCGTGTAATTTCCGTCACATGTCACCCATAGTAAAAGTCCTGTTGACTAAATATAGCTAGAAAGGGGAATAAACACACTGGATATTGTAAGGAGGTGTCCCACATTACCCAATGTCCCAGTTTAATTCGTTTTTAACACCATTTTTGTTATTATTTCAAGTCCAGCCTTCATGCAGTCGGCAGATTAAGCTGAATTCTGTTTAAAAGCCAACTTGTCCTGTGTGATCTTGAAAAGAAAACATGAAGGGCCTTAGTGAAATTATGTGAAAAGGCCTATTAGCCTATATTGGTCTAATACCCCCAGTGTATATCTTCACTTCACCAATGTGTTTGAGAGAGAAAAGAAAGCAAAAACTGTTTGGGAAAGGGACAGCAAAGCAAGATGAAGTATAGGCCTATAAACAACGTATTTCCAGTGACCCACATGATCTGGATTTTCAGTAAAATTATTGCCTGTTGGTTTTTACTGCGGCCACAGGCTAAAGTTGCCTTATTATTGAAAATGTTGTTACTGTTTGGTAAAAATCATTCACTAAACCAATCAGTGTGAATCGAATAGTTTATTTTGTGTGATCATTCAAACCGATTGCACTTGCAGAGGTTATCTGTTATTGTCATTTTGAAATCCCACATCAGTCAGTATACTAATTCAACTTTTCCATGACATAGGCATAGGCCAACGTAAACTGATTTGGTTGTCTGATGCCTCAGATATAATTTTGAAAAAACTGGTGCACAAAAAAAATGTGTCCTGTCAATTGCGAGGCGGTGCTTTCTGCACTGTTGCATTCCCTCCCCCACTCGCTGTAGCCTAATCCGTTTGGTTACATACTAATTCAGTCGCCTCCGAACATTAGTTCAGAAGGCCCAAAGTAGAATCAAGGCCAAAACGAAACAATAAAAAAATATGTAGACCTATATGTTTGTTGGGTCAATATTTCGCTTTTCTGCAAATAAAAGACACCTCTCCCGGAAGGTAAGTTGCACTTCAACACGCACCTGCGTGTATTTATGTTGTTTTAGACTGGTGCTTTTACCTGTTCAAAATCACGACCCTAGTACAGTCAAATGTAGACTATTAAACTGTGCTCTTGTTTTTTTATTTGCCCTGTGCAGACTACACGGAGCTCTTGGATGTCACCGATAAATCACGTTCACTTTATACGCGTTAGAACAGTTAAAAATGAATCAGTTGTTGTAAGAATATGGGCCTGTAACAGCATAAATCGTTCATACTTCTTAAAAAAGGCACATTATCAAAATGCTAAAGTTGCGGTAGACAAAATGAAAAATGTGTCTATTGAGGTCATAGCGTAGCGACATTTTAGTAATTTCGCTTGGATTGGGATTTTGGGTGTCCTGTGTCAACACTGCGGTGAGTTTAGAACATTTTGACAAAAAAGGGAGGCATTGTGAGTTGGATTAAAATGGGACGGCTCAGTTCTATTCGAGTGCAACATTTACTAACATGACATCTGCCTGGTAGCTTTATGGTTTAGTCAATTTTCGTTTCCGAATGTGTGCTGATTAATGCTTTATTTCGGGATATTTCACTGTTAAAACGCTAACATAGTAAGTATATACTATACTTAGTGTACGATAATTATGAACATAGGAAATAAATAGTGTCGTTTTCAAAATGTTTTTTTAACTTCTCATATTCCCCAATTGACTCTGTGTGTATGTGTAACGTTTGCTGAAGAATGAAGCCCAACCAGTTTTTTTTTTCAGTCACTCAATGGTTATAAATTACTCATTCAGATCAAACCACTTGCCTTAGAATGATCTTCTCCATCTTCCATTGTTTGCATATGTTAAAATACAAATGCTAAATCTCTCAAAGAAAATGTGAGATAAATAAACAAACATGCGTGATAAATGCAAATAAAATAAAATGTTTATTGATGACCCATTCTATAACCAATGTGTTTATCTTTTTATATAAGCCTTATTGACAAAAAATGTTTCACTATCTAGTTAACAGGAGCTGACTACCATGGCATCTGTCGACAAAGAAGGGAAGGAGCTCAGTCCTGTAGATTTTATCCAGCTCCAGCACTACATGGAATGTAAGTGCTCAACCACCATTTTCATAATATTCCTATCAGATTTTTTTATTAAAGTCAACATCTTTTATGTTTAGATAGCAGCTTAAGAGTG
Organism: Aplochiton taeniatus; assembly: GCA_017639675.1. Taxonomy (NCBI): domain Eukaryota; kingdom Metazoa; phylum Chordata; class Actinopteri; order Galaxiiformes; family Galaxiidae; genus Aplochiton; species Aplochiton taeniatus. The sequence continues at coordinate 32,871,759 of CM030173.1, forward strand.
AAAGATGTCTTGAAGGAGTTTCATGCAGGTGGTAGGCTGGTCCATCACAGATTTGGAGAGGTAAGCCCATAGCACTGTGTATAGATAATTAGTATTTTGTAAATTTTTGTGGATTAATCCCTAATTTATTGACTCCTCACTCCCATACTTTAATAATTAGAAAAGGGTTGTTCATTCATAAATTCTTTGTCAGACCTCAAGATGAAGGACAGGAACTTACCTTCAAAATGACTTATTTATGTTTTGGTAATCCAACGCTAGTTTATATTATCATTGTTTATAAATATTTGTGCAATATATTAAGCACCAATTTATGCCATTATAAAACCATTATATATGCCACTATAAAACAGTATGCATAATCTATCTATGTACACTATGTATCTGTATTTTGTGCATTTAGAATATACTATTTTTGTAGTCTTGTACTTAGATGTTCTGTACTAGTTGCACATTGGGACTCTAATTCAACAATTACTTTGAATCAATTCTGATACAAAAATAAGTCTCTACGATGTTGAAGTAACCCTCTCATCCCAATCTGTTGTCTCAGCATGTCGATGCAGTTGGTTTTTGTATATTCCTGAAGACATATCTAGAGGTGGATGACTTAGATGCCGATTTATGCCAGCGGCTTTTCTACTACTTCCGAAACACAGAGCAACATGGGTCTAAGAGGAGCCCTCCTCCCAAAGGAGGTTCACACCTATCTTATTGCTCATTTGTGAAATCTTCCTTTAGCATTGAACAAGCAAAGACTGTTTATTGTATGTTTTAAGTTTTTTTTAAGTATTTTGCGCTTTTCAGGTGGGGTCTTTCTCAAGGATGTTTCATGTTATTTCTCTGTGCTTGAGGAGGGACAGCCCCAAGACAAACTGGAATGTGAGTTTTACCTTTGTACATTGCTGACGTCCCGGATGTTGGAATATTATTATGAAAGCAAGGTTTCTGTGTTGATTACAAATAAACTAATAAACAACTCAATGTGCTTCTACCATAGTTACTTTCAAACTTTATGACAAAGATGGAAATGGCCTGCTAGACAGCAATGTAAGTTACCCATATGACTAGAAGGTTTAGTGAAATATTTTATGCTTTTGGAACAATGCTGTTGTTACAATATTGTCTATTTTCTCTTGATCAGGAGGTAGATCGTATCATTACCCAGATGATGCGTGCAGCAGACTACCTGGGTTGGGATGTGACTGAACTCAGACCAGTATGACAATCTTTTTTTATAAACTTGTAAAAAACAATCATATCATCTGGTGACACTCAGTAGGCTCTGATAACATATTTGACTATTTTCTAATTCTCTGATGTAATGTCCATCCTCTTGCTTGAGGCCAACTGATTCAGAACTTGCTTCTCAGTTCAATGAAACAGAAGTTATTTGGGTTGTACATCAGAAAAGCTTTGATAGTGGAATTAAAGAAAGTCCTAAGTAAAGTATTAAGTACTAAGTACAGCATGTCATTGGGGTTTTCAAGTGGGCACCTTGTGAATTGTCTGGGATGGAAGGTGCCCACTTGAAAACTCCAATGACATATTGGCTCATATTAAACTGATATATTATAACACCATATCATGTGTATTTTGTAAAGTAAATGTCTGATGGGTGACTTGGGAATGAGTCAGAGTAAATGTAATGTAGAGGTTTGATAGTTATTTGCAAGGAAACTATTTTGAGTTCACTAACACATTCAGATGCCATGAACTCTTTAGATTTAATTTATTCTGAAATAATACAAATACTTGAATTACATTTTAAAGAGAGAAATGAGAATCCAAGAATACTGTTCTGTTAGTAAGATTATTTCTATTATGTAGTTGTTGTGGTTTATTTTTCTGGATAAAGTATGCCCTGCATGTAAAGAAATATGAATAGGTTGTTGGCTAAATCATCTACTTATTGGTTAGGAGCTGAAAGACATGATGTCAGCAATTGATGCAGATAACAGTGGGACTGTCACCCTGGCGGAATGGATAAAGGGAGGCATGAACAACATTCCGTTGCTTGTGCTATTGGGACTCAAGGTACATACTAAATAATAATAAAAAACGTAATATCTGTTATCAGATAGAGAAGGAAACGCGTAATAACCTGAATAACTATGTATTTTCACTCACTTAGTACAATGTTTTCTTTGTATTTATGAAAACTCCTGTAGCTCTAAATAGTGCACATTTTTTATTCAAAGTTAGGCTCAGTTCCGTTTTAAAGGCAAATTTGGGGAATATACAAGCTTAAGGAACTAGGAAAAATAACGAAATACTACCTACACAACACCAATGCAAACGTGTGCCATTTATATCAACAAAATATGTAACAGCCTTTGTTAGTATGTGCATTACTGTACAGTGTTCTCCCTATCGTTCTACAGATGACAGAGAAAGATGGTGAACATATGTGGAGGATGAAACATTTCAATAAACCAACATACTGCAATGTGTGTCAGAACATGCTACTTGGCCTGAGGAAGCAGGGACTCTGCTGCACTTGTGAGAGCTAGTTAGAGCCACTAGAGAGCAACCTAGTACTCAATAATCCTGGAATCTGGGTTACCTCTCAAATTTTAAAATGAGTGATTGAGTTGTGTTTTGCTAATTTTTAATATCTATATAGATATGTGTATAAATCTATACATAATAAATACAAACAGATCGTCCAGTTAACTTTTTTTCTCTTTAGTGTGCAAGTATACTGTTCATGGTCGCTGTGCCAACAAGAATCCTGACCCATGTGCCCGCACGTTTGTCAAATTCAAAAAAGAAATTGGGGTAAACAGCACATTTTATTTGATAAATTATCATGGATTGATATATTCTGTGAGTAATTGTAATGATCTCACTACTCTGTCAACTGTTAATACAGCTACACTCTATTATTGTTTTACCAACATATAAAGTATAGAGACTGTTTTGGGATCTCTCTTCCTCTATCCTAGGTGCCATTTCATGACTGGATCAGCGCAGACTGTGACTCTAGTAAATGTCATCTTTGCCGCAACAAGATCAAGAATTTAGCAGGGAAGCGTTGCGTGTGGTGCCATCAAATGGTGAGGGTGACGAAGGTTAACAAATGCACTGGGCGTGTGGGAGAGAGAGGGAGAGAGAATGAGAGAGGGCGAACCTCTGAGAAAGCAAATTGTATGTGTCTCTACACATCCATTCAGAGCTAAATAAAATATACCCTCTCTGAGTGTCTGTCTCTTTTAAAGCGGCACAACGATTGTGTATCCCGTGATTCTTCACTGTGTGACTGTGGGCTAGTAAGAGATCACATACTACCTCCATGGGCCATATACTCCCTCTCAAAGGTAAACAGTGAAAACATATTGTGTCTGCAATATATTAGGATAGTGATGAAAAGTTATCATTTTGAATTCATGGTTAAAGTAAATTATTAAATTATTTATTGGTGTCTCCAATTGTTTTTCTGCCTCAGGAAGAGGGGGGCCCTTGTGCATTGGAAGACAATAAGCTTTTGAACATCACTCCTGATGGTCATGTTCTACAGGTGTGATACCTTCACTGTCAATCACACCCTTATTCTACACACTTTATAGCAGATATCAAGATTACACCCCCTTGAATTATGTATGCTATATATACTTCTAACTAATGAGACTCCTATATTTTAATATAATTTTAGATTGCACCAATCCCAGACACACACCCACTACTGGTGTTTGTGAACCCAAAGAGTGGTGGAAAACAGGGCAAAAGGTAAGCGTTCTGTAAATTAAATGGGTTGATTTGTTCTCCAATTCATAGTAAATTACCTTACTATTGAAATGTAATTGAACGGACTGTCACTGCTTTTCAGAGTGCTGAGGAAGTTCCAATACTTACTGAACCCTCGACAAGTCTACAACCTATCGGATGGAGGGCCTTCTGCGGGGTATATCCCTCTTTGTACATAAATCAAAAATACTGACATCCTAAATATGACATCTCCCAAGTATTTCAATTGCATTGTAACTTACAAATATTTTTGGTATGCATGGTCACAAACAGAAATTATTTTGTTCTTTTTACTAAAGAATGATTTTTCTTGTTCTAGACTTTTTTTCTTCCGGAAACTTCATGAGTACAGGATCTTAGTATGTGGAGGTGATGGCACTGTCGGTTGGGTTCTCGATGCTATAGGTATGTTGTTTCTTAAGGTTTCCAGAGACAAATAGACATGTCAAAAAGCGTACTATTAAACAGTGCTCTTATATGATTTCAGATAAAGCAGAGCTCCTGGTCCGTCCCCCAGTGGCCATCCTTCCCCTTGGCACTGGGAATGATCTGGCCCGGTGCCTGCGCTGGGGAGGAGGTGAAGTCCATACTCACATCCACTTCAATACTTAGACTAATGTCAATGCTATGCAGGTATCTTTATGACAGCCAAGAATGTATACATTTTTGCCATAATCTGTCTTTTTTTCCTGGTCCCCGTCTGTTTCTGTTGTATTTTAATGGAAGGATATGAGGGTTCAGATCTGAGTGAATTCCTAAAAGAAATTGAGAATAGTTCTATGGTACTCATGGACCGCTGGAGTGTACAAGTAATACCTAACAACCCTCATGAGATAGGAGACCCTGTGCCCAACGAGATCATCAACAACTATTTCTCTATTGGAGTGGTGAGTCTTACAGTACTGTTGACAATAAAACGATGGCGCATTGTGTACAGAGACTATCCTACATGTATGTTGACCTGTGTTTTGACAGGATGCCTCCATTGCCCATCGCTTCCACTCCATGAGGGAAAAGCACCCACAAAAGTTCAATAGCAGGTGAGCGAGAGGGTAAAGGGTCAGTGGATTTGTACTTTGTTCACAACTGCCTATCATCGTAGTTTAGCATCATCTCTCTAAAAGCGGTTATATTTGTTTTGGTTGATGTCATATAGAATGAAGAACAAGCTTTGGTATTTTGAGTTTGCCACGTCTGAGACCATCTCTGCTTCTTGCAAAAAACTGAAAGATTGTCTCACCATTGAGGTGAATATTTAGGACTCAGAATTCAAAGATGCAAATTGCATTTACTTGGCTCATTTGTATCTTTAAAAAAAAAAAAGTGTTTTGATGGGAATTTCTAATTCATTCTCTCTCGCACAGTGTTGTGGGACATTGTTAGACCTAAGCTGGCTGTCTTTAGAGGGCATAGCGATCCTTAACATACCAAGCATGCACGGTGGCTCGAACTTGTGGGGTGAGTCAAAGAAGTTTGACAGTGACAATGCTTCAGACGTGGAGCCTTGTGAGGTCACCACGGACAAAGATGTCCTGAAAATAAGTTCACAGGGTAAGAATGAGACAGACATTGATTTCAAGAACTATACAGATAGCATACTGGATTTAAAAAAAATAAATAACATAAACAACTTGACAGCTTGCCTAGCTGCCTAACTTTAAAAGATAAGTTATGTTATTACAGTATTGTGCAAATTACAAAGGCCCGCAGCATACAAACAATTTTTCCCTAGACCTGAGCGATAAGCGTTTGGAGGTGGTGGGTTTGGAGGGAGCCATTGAAATGGGTCAGATTTATACTGGGTTAAAGAACGCTGGACACAGACTGGCTCAAACCTCACAGATTACCATCAGGTGGGTTTGAGTAATTGTCCTGCTATAGTTCAACATGCACATTTCCTGTTAATTAATGGAATACTATTACATTTAAACAATCAATGGTTTAAGGTTTCTATATTCCTGTCTCTTTAAACCAGGACAAGTAAAGCCTTGCCAATGCAGATTGATGGGGAACCCTGGATGCAGCCTCCTTGCACTGTAAGAATGATTATACTTTCGTTTTATTCACTATTAGACATGTTTGGAGCATCCTATCACACAAATGTGATTTTAGTGCACCTATTCAAGGCGTGGCATTCAACTTACAGTACCATGACTCAAATTGACTTGAGTTGTTTAGTGCTTGCCACAATTTGGGTTGACTTAACAATGCCATGACCTCAAGATCTTTTATTTTATATGAACTTTCACCCAATGTTTACAGATCCACATCACTCACAAGAACCAATCTAACATGCTCATGGCAGCTCCGACAAAGCCATCAGGCTTTTTCCACATCAAGTAAAGCTATGGCTTATGCAGCACCACTGAGACCGAGACACTACTGTGATGAGTTTAAAAGGCTTTAGAGTCTATCGTTTTAGCATTTTTGTACCGACCTTTATAGTTTTGGTTGTTAAAACCATATAACCAGGAATGGAAGTCCTTGCTGTTTAAAAATGTAAGAAATGGTGGGAATTTATAAAATACTTGTTTGTCTGAAGGCATAATAATTTTATGGACCAGCTAATCGAATGTTGACTATACTGTTATTTAAACATGAGTTACCAGGATCTGCTGTTTTGTGGGACTTGTGTTTTTTTCTGCATTGTTGTATTTTTCTTTTAACATGGCAAAACGTTGATCAAAATGTACAAACAATACAGCAGTAAAAAAAAGACATGATTTTCCAAAGGATTTACATTTTGTTTTATCAAACCTCTTATACCAAAACATTAAGAAAAGTTATCATGACCTTACAAATATATGCCATGTAGATCCTAGGATTTAACGTCCAGAGTGTTACACAAAGGCAGTTACATCATCTTGCCATACTAACCGTGAAATATATATAAATTATACAGTTTTAAGAGCCCTAGAACAATCATGACCTTATTTACTTAAGCTGGTTCATTATTGATAAACTACAGCATCTTAAAATGTGTATGCAAAAAAAAGGCTTTTACATGCTGTGCAGTCCCACTATAGGTCCTAGGGGGTACTATTGTTTCAAAAATAAATAAATAAATACAATTCTAATTCAATTTGAATTAATTCAATACAAATTGTGTTGAGAAAGCCTCTGCATTGTGCATTATTGTGAATTGTATTGGAATAAAAAGTGAGTTTCTGGACATATTGACTAAGCAAAGTCTTTCATTATTAAGAGTTATTATACTGTATATAATCACTTTTAACACATATTTTAAACCTGTTGCAATCTCTACTTCCTCAATAAAAACTATCCTTAATAACCATATACCGGTGTAATTAGCTAAAGAACTAGACACTTTAATGCTGATGTGTATTCCTTTTCTATTCAATTAAAATGGTATCTTTAAGATTTGAATGTGTAGCTACTGCTCTTGCTTTAGAGGGTAGTGACTGTGGTTTCTTGGGTTATTGATATCAAATATATTTGAGCTAATTCATTGACTAGAGAAAGCTTTTCATAAAGTCAAACCGTCCATTTAATTGACTAACCTGTCAAATAATTGGCCTGACTCTAATATGTATAACTACTTCAAAGACTACCTTAGCAAAAGATCTCAGGCCATTGAATTTGGTGGTACAAGCTTTTTGAAATAGCTAAAGGAGTTACCCAAGGTTCCATGAACGGTTTTTCAGGTTGTGTATCAACAGCATTTGGGATAAAAATGTAATTATAATAATATTACATTTTAATGATGACCCACTATACTGTATGTATGTGTCATCAGACACCTCTATTAACAAAGCACACCGTGATATACAACTATTTCCAAGTTCCCTTGCTTAATGTTTAAACTCCGTGTTAATGTAAACCAAATACATGCTGTTCTCAGAACTATGCACGTTGTGGCCTCACCCTATCCACCTGAGTGGCCACTGTAGCCTTCTGAAGTCAACCTCAAGTGGACCACGACTTTTAATTGCATTGCAGGATCATAGGTAATTCCTTTTCTGGTGAGTGGTTAGGGCATGGCCGTTTGCCAATGCCAGTTACCTCTCAATGACAGCAGTAACATGGCACACTGCCTTTCTGCAATTTGGGGTTAAAATGCTAACCAAACCTGTTGAATGGTTCTTGCAACAACAAGGTATCCAGTCAGAGAACCCTGTTTATTCTTGACCTGCCCTGCTCTAAACCTCTTTCTATAGCCTACATAAGATCACTTACTATTGCATTCCTATAGAAGGCTAAGTTCCCCTAGAAGGCTAAAATGGGAATGACTTTCTCCTGGTCCTCTTGACCAAATTACGTGTTTATAAAGCTAGCAAGCAGATGTAATTCTATGACAAAACATAATTTAAAGGCTTGTTTATTTAGGCCCGCTGCTACCCTTAAGAATCAACTTGACCAACACGTTAATGTGCTTTTATTTGGGCATTGATCCATTTTGACAACGTTTAACAATAATATGACACCATCCGCAGCGTATTTTTAGCCTATTCCAAACAGTAATAGCTCCACGCTTCTGACGTTGTCATTTTGGATCTAAATATAGATCACATCACACTCTCCGCTGGCTGCTGGTTGCGTCAATGGAATCCCGTGTGTGCGTCAGACTGGTGAACGTATTGGTGGGGAAAAACCGATGCCATTGGCTCTTGATCCGGAATTACCCGCCCTTTATCCTTTTATGGTGAAAGACACGCCTTGAGTCATCTGACGTAACGGCAAAATAAAATTGACTGTGGTCCATACAAAGTTGAAGTGTACAGTCTTCTAAACGAAATCGTGAAACGTTTGAAAGAAAATGCACGACAGGGTGTTAAATTTGAATTGACAACTCGATCTGTCTCGGTTGGAATAAATGAAAAAAAAGCTGGATTTTGAAAGAATTGATAAAGCAGGTTGGTAAAAACAATATCGAGACATTTTGGCTATTTCAACTTACTGTTATGTTATATTTTGTATATGATTATACAACCATATTTTTATCATAAGTATCCTTGGAAAGTCTACATTAGCCGACAAAAAGATGATCATTTATTGTCAGATTTTTTGTTTTGTTTCTCAAAGCAATAACTTATCTTGGTTTATATGGGAGAGACAGTTAGCCCATACTGTTCAAGTGTGCGCACCTGCTCAATCAGTTACCTTAATTCATTACAAAGTCTACTAGGAAAGTAAAGTGGGAACCTTAGCTGGGCTTCAATAACGTTACTGTTAATTGCTGGATTTGGCAATAATTACACACGTAGGCCTGCCTATTTCTGTTCATCGTGCAAGTGAGGACTGCATGGAGTCTTTTAGGCTCATATTATTGCTTTTTTCGGTTTACTTTACTGGTTATTAGTTAACGCTTGAGATGTTTCATCACAGCGGGCCAAATACTATAAAGTTTTCAGGTGGCGAAATGAGAGTTTACATGTGCAGCTGGCAGTTAGTGTCCGGTGTCTTGACGTTGTGTCTTTCTTGTCCTCAGCTTATCGGGTGTAGGGACAGCTAATATCCTTTCAGACATGTGTTAGCACCGAGTTCAAAGGCTAAGTTATGAACTTTTTTATGTTAGCACCTTCTTCATAGGTCAAGGATGCTTCTTACTATAGGCGCAACAGGTGTATGGCTATCCTTTCTGTTAACTCAGTAGCCGCCACATAGGCCTACATATCGAAGGTACCCGTACAGAAAATAGCGTAAGTTTAAAAAAACACATTGTGTTAAGAGGATTTATTAAGTTTTGCCTGGGTTAAAATAATGCATTAATGTAAGGCGCGCTCGCACACATACACGCAAGCAAACTCTGTTGAGGCCCGGGGGGGCGTCTCTCCTTCAGTTGGCATTTAGCCTAGCCTGAAATGTAATCCCCATGTACTCCTCATGTACTGCAGTCCTTGGAGGTGAGGGCTACCCTATTCTAAAGGACCTTTTCAAAGCATATAAATCAAGTAACGGGATATCCCGAAGGAAGATTTTATCCTCTGGCTTTCTAGGCTTTCTCTGAATAGGACTAGGCCAACATAAAGGCAATATAACAACGTGCAGAAGGGGAAATTAGATTGAACGTTTTTTGTTACTTTTTTTTAACAAGAAACAAACTTTTCATTTCGGTGGTGTATAATATGGTTGTTTTAATTTTTGTTTTTAGCGATGCCCTGTGTGCAAATCCAATGTGGTACCCTGCCCCATGACAACAATTATTTCAGCTTTGAGTGCCTGAACACAGACCTCAGTGCCAAGCTGGCCATGGATGTAAGTGACCAAAGGGACCATATGTCTTCCTCCTCTTTGCCCAGCATCAACACCCTGGTGGGCAGCAGTATGGGGGAGTTTGATGCCTATTCCTGCCAGATCACCGCCTCTACCAGCTTCATGCGTAAATCCAGCTCCAGCCCTCAGACTCAAGAACAAGCTTTCAAGCTTGATGATCTCCAAGTGTATGGCTGCTACCCCGGCTCTTTTGCAATCAGCTACCTCGATGAGACACTGTCCTCCTGTGGCTCAGATTTTTACGGCAGCCCTGTCTCCGCTGCTGCCTCTCCCCCTAACTCAGGCTTTCAGACACAGCTAACGCCTGCATGGGACTCTCCATTCAGTCCCTACTCTCCAGGCCCAAGTTGCTGGGTGGCTGATAAGTCAGTCCTGGCTCAGCAGCCCGCCTTCTTCACCTTCAACACCCCAACAGAGCAGCACTCTCCCTTGGGGCAGCAACAAACCCCTCAGCAGAGTGAAGAGGAGCCGTTTTTTCAGTCTCCTCCACATCACACCTCTTCACTCCATTACCCCCCCATATCCTTGAACCAGGGGCCTGTGGATAACACTGGAATGATAGAGGGGCCTATCTCCGCTCTCTCAACCTTCCCACCAGTGTCCACCCAAGGGCACTGTGCTGTGTGTGGAGACAACGCGTCATGTCAGCACTATGGAGTCCGCACCTGTGAGGGCTGCAAGGGCTTCTTCAAGGTATTTCTTTCATGTTTGCTTCATGTAATTTCTTAGAACAATGTTTTGTAGGAATTATTCACTTTTTACATGAATGCACTATTGTATTTAACACCATAGTAAATACATTTACTTATCATTTATCTTTTTAGAGAACTGTACAGAAAAATGCCAAATATGTGTGCCTGGCCAACAAAGACTGTCCAGTTGATAAGCGACGGAGAAATCGCTGTCAGTTTTGCCGTTTCCAGAAGTGCCTCGCTGTAGGAATGGTGAAAGAAGGTAATACAGTGTTGCATGGAGCATACTGACATTTTTGTTGTGTTTAATTTATGACCTTTGCCCACAGTTGAATACATTTACCAAATTGATATCTTGCGCCTATACTTTATTTGGTAGTTGTCAGGGTTGTGACGGCATCTGTCAAGAGAGGGACACTGTAGGACCATGGTGGAGAGACATTCCTCTGACAGATGCCTTCACAACCCTTACAGTAGGCATACCTTGTCAATGTATTATTTTCAAGTACATTGTTTCTGAAAATCTCAAAAAACAGCAGAATTAATTTTAAAACATTTCACCATCCTGCAATAATACAATTTTACAATTTTACAAAATTAATTCAGTAATACAGCAATATTTTAAAACTATGATGAGAGTCTGGTCTTTACAGTTTTTAAAAAAGTATTGAAAAATGAAAATTACATTAGAGGAAAGTGACATTTGCATTGCCATCCATATTGAAACACAGCTAAGGAAGAACAAAATGTAACCAAATTCCTTCAGTTACTGTTCCTGTAATTTTTTTTTACACTTACTTTTTTAAATGTGTACCTATTTTCTCAAAAAGTTTGAATTTGAGTGTTGTGACAGTATGATATATGAGTTACACACTTTCCTTACTATTTGTCCTCTGTATCCACCCCCAGTTGTCCGTACAGACAGTCTGAAAGGTCGCAGGGGTCGGCTGCCTTCAAAACCTAAGACAGTTGCAGAATCTGCATTTACCCCACCACCAGTCAACATCATTGCATCTCTGGTTAGGGCACATATCGACTCAAACCCATCCAATGGAAAGCTAGACTACTCCAAGGTAAGACACTCGCCTTTTTACGACAATTGAACAGTTCTGAACTTTGCGTAGGTAGCATTATTGCAGTTAGCAAAAATATATAAATCTTTTTTTTTCAGTAATATCAGTCTATTAGCAACTATTTTATTACTTATACCTTTAATCTCTCAAACCCTCAGTTCCAGGAAACAGTGGTCAGCTTGTCAAAGAAGGAGGAGGCCAATGACATCCAGCAGTTCTATGACCTGTTGTCTGGCACTTTGGATGTGATAAAGAAATGGGCTGAGACTATCCCGGAATTTTTGGCTTTCTGCCTGGAAGATCAGGAGCTTCTCCTTGAAGCTGCCTTTGTTGAACTCTTCATCCTCAGGCTGGCATACAGGTTGGTACCATTCAAACCAATTATACAGTCTTTTAAAGTCCCCCTCCACTGAAAATCAAGTTTTTTTATGTTGTTAACAGGTCCTTGTGGTGTTTTTCATGTCCTACAAGACATATCAGGAGCAAAGTAAGCAGCCAACAGAGCATTTCTGCTGTGCAGTGCATCAAGGACAGTCTCAAATAGGCGAGTTTAGACCAGGCAGATTTGTGACGTCACAAATGGTTAAGTTACCAATCCCATTCAGGGGCGGGATTCTATGTTTAAGCAGAGTCAATGGTGAGCAAGTATGCACGGCGGCAGGGAAGAGGGTGGGGGCTATTCGTATAGGGGGGGGCGTGGCCACTCAGATTCAGGATTTTTTTTTTGAGGCAGGAGAAGATTACATTTTTAGGATTTTAACAAGGTATTTGAACGTATTTTGCAGAAAAAAACATGATGATGATTTATGACATGATTTATATGTGTAAGCAGAATATATTAAATGTTTTATAAAATGTCTGGAGGGGCACTTAAAACAATCATATACTGATCTTTGTTAGTCTGTTGAAGACTGTCACTCCAATGAACAAACAAAACATTAAATTGAGCTCAATTGCTGTCAAATTGTCATTGTTGCTGGGGAGTTGGGGTTTAATAATGTGATTTTGAGAGGAAGAGAAACAACGTAGATGTCACTTTCCAGGTCGAGCCCAGAAGAAAACAAGCTGATCTTCTGTAATGGGGTGGTACTTCACCGTATGCAGTGTGTCAGTGGCTTTGGGGACTGGATCAACTCTATCATGGATTTTTCCCAGAGTCTTCACCGAATGAACCTCGATGTCTCCTCCTTTGCCTGTCTGGCTGCACTTGTGATAATCACAGGTAAGACTGTGCGGCACACATACAATAGTATAATTTACTGTACTAAAAGGGCAGAGGACGGCTTTTATGACAATGCCCCTGTTCTACAGATCGGCATGGACTTAAAGAGCCCAGACGCGTTGAGGAGTTTCAGAATCATCTAATCACCTGCCTAAGGGACCATGTGACTGTAGATGAAGCAGAGATGAGCCGGCCCAAACACAACTACCTTTCTCGTCTACTGGGCAAACTCCCTGAGCTAAGGACCCTCTGCACCCAGGGTTTGCAGCGCATATTCTACCTTAAACTGGAGGACTTGGTCCCTCCTCCACCTATCGTAGAAAAGATTTTCATGGATACCTTACCTTTCTAAAAATAAAAGGACAGAAAAATAGTAAAATCTAAGAAAAATGATATTGTACTGAACTGTATTGAACCTAAACTGCACCGGCACCAAATGTTGGTCGAATGGCACAACCAATGGGACTCTTCAGTTTTGAATTTAGTTGTCGAGATGGCCAAGGTATCACTCCTTATGCACTGACTGACTTATCTGATTGTGGCTTTGGGATTCCCATGGACACAAGGGACATGGAAGGATTTTTCTTACTATAGTTTTAGTGCTGACAGCATTTGTCAAGTGGCTTTGCTGCTATGCAAATTGGTTGAGAAAATATCTTCACATCCTTAAAGAAAAAAGATCTGGGTTGTAATTCCTCTTAAAGTACGTTTTCAAAATGGGGTTTTCTTCTCCCTGTAAGAAGTAAATATGTGGATTCAAGTAAATCCTCTTAATTTAATTTTCTTTTTTACTTAATTCCTCTATTTTAACTTTTCTATGCCATAGCTAATGTAGGTAGAATGCATTTGGATGCTCAGACAAAACAGAAACTTATCTGCCCAAAGCTTAAAGTTACCTTAAAAACGATTGTACAAATCTTACAGCCTTAAACTTCTAAATGAGATACCATACAATTTTACTGCCAATCATTTTCTTTTTGTGCAGTTTTTTTCTGGTGGCATGACCCTTTTAGCATATTATTGAAGTGTTAAGATTATTTAGCCATTAACCAAAAAAGATATTGCCAGCAGAAAGACAATGTTTAAAAAGTGCCTTTGAAACATTTCAGTAAATATGTTAAATAGGAATATATCACAGACCAAGACTCCTCACAATGTGTACATCTCTTAATTATTAATTTACTATTCAGTCTGACAAAGAGAAACTCGCAATACAGAAACTTAACACAGAACGGATCTCTTAATAGTCACAACAATGATCCATGTATATCAATAATATTAATAACAATTTAATTATAACCACTGACAATGATAAATAGGAACTGTTGGATAGATAGAATCATTCAAGAACATGGCCCTTTAGCTTTGTAAAGTTTACTTTGTGCATATTTAACTATGTTTCTGTACATATTGCCTTTCACACCTTTCGCGATTTTATCATATTATTGTTTTAATCTTTTTAGAACCACCTTTTATTGATTTATTGAGCGAGGAAATATGACAAAGAAGACGAGCAGCTAAGAGCATTTCAGTGCTAACACAGTATACAGATATATTTTTGTTCCGCTCCGTTTTCTTCTTACTTTTCAATATTTGTTGGTAAAAGATGTGTATACAGACAAAAATCCTTCTTATTTGTGATTTATTTTGTAATGTGCTACCATGGTATATGGAGAATGTATTTAATAATAAAAAATAGTAAAAACATATCCATGATTCATTTAGATGAGTGATCATTTTCAGGAATACCAGCAAAATTCTATTTAAAAAGCCATGGCTTCTCATAATTTCATTATTATTGTGGAACCTTACTGTTTTCGACTATATCATCTTTGCGCAACAGATTTTTGTTTGCCAAGTTTCTTAAGTATCTAAATTACACTGAAGATTTTCCTTATTCATTTAGTCAGTGGAAAGGAAAGACAATATAAGGTTTAGGCTTAGATAACAAAATAGAAGAAACTCAAAGTGGACAGCATAATACAGACAATAGTATAATAATATGTTATTTTGTTAAATGTGACTGCCCTTTAGAGTTGACACCAAAATGTAACATGCATTTTGTCCAATTATCATATCTATAAAACCGATTTGTTGAATACGGTGTTAATATTGGCTTGTTACCCATGAATGCAGGCTCTATCCAAAGCCACTTGCAGCCACAGCAGACTATGAATATAGCACTGCATTTAGGTAATACCCAGTGACATCTGATCCAGC
>CM030173.1:32887046-33027046 GCA_017639675.1 Aplochiton taeniatus
AGTGACATCTGATCCAGCACATGTTTTGGTCAACTGGACAGTTGGCAGCTGGAGTGGAAAATGGGAGTAAGATGAGTAAAGTGGGGCGGGGGGGGGGGGGGGGGGGGGGGCGGATTGATGTGTTCAATTATCTTAACCTAGACCCAGATAAGTAGAACCACATTAAATCAGAAGTCCAAGTACTTTAAATTCTGGTGTCTTTTTTTTAACAGTACAACATAGTACAGCACACTTAGAAAATTGACACTATTTTCTCTATTCGGGACTGATGATAACCTTCTGCCTGCTGATTGAATGCATCGTCATATAGAGCTAGGGATGGGACTAGAGCTAGAGTTTCCTTATACCCTGCACATGTGACACAGAATGTTCAGCGCTCTAATTTGTGACACAAATGTCATCAGTGATTTCTTACACATGCCACTGTGCATGATGAGGCAGAGCTGGTGCACATTTCCCCCACAGACTGTGAAGCTCAAGCTTTAGTTCTGGAGATTCCCATACATAGATATTTGGTCATGAACATATTATTTTTCACTGTCCTACAATAATATTATACTGGAAACCTATTGCACGCCCTGGTGTTCCAGTGAAATTTGCAACCCAACCGAACCTCAATTATGCCTCATCATTCTGATTCCTTATTTGCCATTTTCGATCCAGATTTTCCCACTATAGGATGTCTACTTAATTGGAGAGCAAGTTTTTCTTTAGATTGAAGCAACAACTTGAATTATACATTTACCTACTACCCATATAAATCATGCATTGTGCTATATGGTAAGTGGCCTGTTGAGAACAGAGCTTGAGAATGAGAAAACGAGACATTGTCATATTATAGAGAGAGAGAGAGGGGGGGGGGGGGGGGGGCTGTATATGACTACATGAGAGGTTGTTTAAGGCTCCGTGTGGACTCCTGTTCCATAATAGAACCCCTTTACTACACTTTTTCACTCCGTGTGCAAAAAAAAGAAAAAAATTGAAAAGGACAAAAATGCGTTCTGTAATTGTCATGTGGTTTATGTTTTACGGTAAGTAGCAGCATTTGCTCCTTTCTACATGTAGGGTGGGTAATGTGTATTTGTTGCAGTACATGTGTGGAAACCCCTCTAAGTTTATTTTTAGCATGCCATTGTTGAGCCATGGAAACCTCAGTAATTGGATCTGCTCCCTCCTACTTAAAGCCCATCGATAAATGAGTTGGCAGGCTTAATTTCTCACGCCATTCATTCATTCACGCCACTGTATATCTGATATCACTTTCTCAAGGTCAAAGTTTCCTGGGGATTAAATTCCTAAATGAAGGGTAAGCTTAATGTGTTATAGTTATTTCTAACTTGGTATAACAATTAGAAAATAAAGGTTTGCTAGAGACATTTCCAAGACAAGAGTGGTTGCTACAGTACTCTTAAAGATGGCAAAAATTATTATTATCTGCAGTTTAAGAAAAAGGCATCTTGTGCCATAACAATGCCTTCACATGATGGGAGGAAACCAAATTTTTTTACTGAGATGATATTACATCCCTGTACTGTAATGCAAACCAAATATTTATCTCTGCACACACACATGAATCCAAACACACAGGGACAGGCTTTCACATATGCGCAGTATACACAAACAGTGTGTATTGCAAACTTGCTTTGATCTTGGCAAATAAATTGTCATTGGCAATATTATTCACTCCCTGATACACAATATACACCCTTTACAAACAATTCAAGTGAAAGTGGAGCAAGGGCTCTGTCTTAGTGTAAATCATGTGTTTGAAAGGGGATGTATGAATGTATGCACCTATTGCTAGTTGGCACAGATTCATAAAAGCTAGAGCATCTCAGACTTTAAGCAGAAAGTGCACCATAACTAACAAGTAATTACAAGTATATGTCTTTATATTTTACCATTTATATAACACCATGTTTGCCCAGAAGGGATTGGGCACTACCTCTCCTTTGGACACATGAGTCTGCATGGGCTTCAGGTCTTAAAGGTGTTAACACACAGGCTCCCACGTGACGTGGAAAATATAGAAGTGCTATGACAAAGATGTAGTTCTTTCAGTCCAAGGAATGATAGCACCCATTGTTTGAGAGGGATCAATTTCTTACTTACAACAGCTCTGTGGAACAAAAGAGAGGGAGTGCACACTTTTTAGTATGATAATACTAGCCCACCGTCATAGATGTCAGCAACAATTCCACAGCTGATTATATTTGCTCTTGTCTGATGGTCTTAAGGACAGGAATCACTTAGCTTTTTTGGTATCAATATCCATAACATCTTCATGACTGACACTCCACCTAATCCTTTAGCATAACCACAAAGCAATGGTTACAATGGCTAAAACCAAACACAGCAGTTATTTTCAGGTAAAGAATGAGCCCCTACAGGGGTAAAAAAAATAATAATAAATGCTATGGAGCCAATTTTCACCATATGTGCCACTATATTACAGTTGTGGCTATATCTGTATAAATAACGTAATATAAGTGTAATGTTGTCTAACAAATACTAAGAAGCTATCCTTGCTCTTTTGCTCAGACTGTTCATCAACTACTACTAGGCTGTGTACACGATGACCAGAATTTTATTGTAAATTACAACTGTCCAGATATCACCTTTTAAGCAAACTGCAAAAATCGGTAACTTGTTTAAAATAATGCCCAACACTGTTCATTTCTTTACAGACAAAGAAATCCTCCAAATGTTTTGCCTTTTTCACGTCCCTGTTCATTATATTCTCATCTCTATGATGGTGACATGTTTGCATGCGTGGGCATGGGAAATCCTGAATCACATATTAACATTATCATTTTTACTGAATGGGTGTATTTCACATATTTTGTGGGAACTGCTTTCCTACTGCTCACATGAAGAACAGGGCACATTGTTCACCCAAGAAACCACTGCAGTGGATGACAGTTGTGGAGAAAAGCCATGAACAAAATGATTTAAAGGGGTCACTTCTATTCAGCATTGTCTATTGCTCCTGCTCCCACTTGACATGGAATATCTTCAACTTATTTCATCTAGTCAACACACACTCTATTATTTCTTAGTAGCATTTAATAATTCCTTCCAAGTTCACTCAGAGGAATGCATTTTATAAAAGAAAAACAGATTAAGACAAAAAAAAAATGTACAACAAAAAAATGCATTGTGATGGAAGGGGCAAAGGCTTGAGGGAGACTCGGTTCCATAAGACTTGCAGGATATAAAGAGCACTAGCTCGGTTCCTTAAGACTTGCAGGATATAAAGAGCACTAGCAGTGTGTTAAACAAGTCGAATTGGCCAAAGTTAAGCAGGTAGTTATGACCAAAAAATTAAACCTTGTAGAAGACGAAAGCATTGTCAAAGTTACTGTTACACATAACATATTGAGCTGTGTCATCATCAGAGAGCCACAGAGCTACTGGACGGACACATGCATATCTGGTCTACAAATCACACACCCTTCCACTCCAAATAGAAAAGTAATATTTAATTTTATTTGATGGAAATCACACAGGGAAATGCAACTGTAAAGAAATCCCAGTTATTGGATACATGTGTCTGTCGACAACCAAGTTCATAGGAACTTGACAAAAGCTGCATGTCTGAAAGGTAAATCCAGCAATAATTACTGATCACGTTTGCCAGCACAAAACTCAGATGCACTTAAGACTGAAAAATAATGAACATGATAAAGATAGTAAGTCTAGTGTACTAGACCATAGATGCCTTGACGGTGCACACTTTAGTGTTGGTTTGTCCAACAACAACATAAAATCCTGAGCAAGACCTACTTGGAAGTGCCTCTGCCATTACAAATCTTCTCCTGTGTTGCTCTGACAGTGACTGATATAGATCTTAGAGAGAGCCTAATATATGGATATCACATTTCCTATAAACTCAAGAGACATGATGTCCCCTAGATGCACTATGTGCTTGTATAATGCAGTGTTGAGAAATAATGGATACATGTGATGTGGCATAATTGAAATAACCATTATCAAATTGAATTGAAATTAAATCGTTTTTGCTGGTGGAATAAGAAGCCTGTTAATTGCTCCTAAAAAATCTAGCAGTTATCTCACCTATCTGCATCCTTTGTAAGAGAGTATATTCAAAGATCACCTTTCAAGGAGGGAGAGATTTAAAAAAAAAATTACTGGAATAAATTTAGCAAAATCAATTAACAATAACGACAATGAAATGGATTTTCACACAAGTTTACCATTTTTTCTTAACCACATCAGCTTAAATCATTGCATTTACAAATACAATCAAAAGGTAAACTGAGGGTCACTGTGCAATGCTGACCTATTCATGAATAGCCTGTGTTGGGCCATTCGGATCACGTGAGCGCATAGTGTTTTTCAGTGAAGAAAAGAGATCAACGGTCAGTGGTTAATCAAGCTGATTCATAAAACCAGTCTGAATAAAACCCATCACACAGTGTAGGCTACTTTTTAAAGCTTGAGCAGGCAATTATATCAGGAAACACCGTTTTTTCATTGTTAATAGACTCTCTGAGCTATCATCAGGCCTACTTCTAAACTAAAAATCTACCTTCTCTCGAATTCCAACGTGTCCAAATGTTCTTAACCAATCAGAATTTGTGTTCCTCATCAAAAACCTGTCAATCGCAAATACAAACACTGTGGACTGGACCCTCAACAGAGAAGCTATTCTTTTCACAGGGAGGGAGTAGAACGATGTCCATACTTACAATCGCTAAGCTAGCTAGCTTTAAACAAATATTATTTTATTTTGTTTATTTTTTACTGTTACCTAATTCACGTTTATCTGTTTAACTTCACAGGGACTGTCCCTAGACCCTGATTTATGGCAGAACTACAGGTAAAATTACCCCCCACCCCCCCCACACACACACACACACAAAAAAAAATAAACGAACATTAAAATATTTTAAGTATGGGTTACAATGTGTTGGATACTAATATAAATCTAACAACTTCTCTCCATAGGCCGATGCCTATTTTGAGATTTGAACAGTTTTAGATTGACCACATTGCCCTTTGAGATGTTTGTTGACCCCTCCCTCAACCCCACAACATATTTTGAAGAGTCGACCCCACAGCTGTTGCGCTTTCCTTTTCTGACCTTAAAATGTATTTTGATCGTACGTATGTTCAGATTCGCGTTACAATCATTGACAGTATATTACGGTTACAATCCACTATTATTTGACGTCATGATACCGCAAGCGCTTACTTGACTGATTGCCTCCAGAACGATGTATTGCTCATTGGCTGCCCCCTGTGGGCTAGTGTACTTGTTCTAAAACCATTTTTTCTTAGCCACTTTCCCAAATATGATTGTTAAAGTTGTCTGAACTGTATGTCTGAAACTTAATATCTTTATGTGACCACCCACCCCCTCCCCCGTCCTGTGTGGGTTCTTCCATGTCTTGCTCATATTTTTCAAGTCATGCGCTGCTAGCTAACCAGTAGCTACAGTAAGCCTGGCCCTAAACATGGCGCTGTACAAGAGAGGGGTGCAATGCTGTGTTACATCGATTATGCACTGTCATTACCCATTTCATGGTTTAGCTGAGTCGACGACAACTAAACCGATGTTACCTCTCTCAACAATAAGGTATCGTAACATAGTACAAGTCGTTTTATTTTCCAGAAAATGAATGCAGGTATTGAATATATTAGCTTCGGTCAGAAGCTAGCCAATTGTACGCACATAGCGCTGTGGTTAATACCTTTTCCGGTTTTGCAGCTTTGCCTTCAATACAAAAGTGCATACAATTTTGAAATATAACTTAAACGCAACTGAATGCAGTTTTTGAGTGTATTAATTGTTTTGATATATTATACAGATTTCGTTGACATGTCATGGATGTGGCTGAACAACTTACAGACTGAAAACTGCAATTGAATATGTTTCAACAAGCTCATATATATTACTAGGCCTGGTGCTTTATATATCTCCTCAATATCTCCAGTCCAGGGCCAGCCTCGCCCTCAGCCACTCAAGTTAATGTATTTCTATTCTGTGTACCATTATTATCAATAGTGCTTTATTCTGCAGGGTTTACTCATCGTCACAAGCCAGACTTGGTATGTTTCATAGAGCTAATGAGAAATATGATCGGTTTCTCCAACATAAATTTCCCGAACTTTACCTCCTGTATCATACTTTTATGAAAGGTAAGCCCCCATAACCTTTCTGGACACTCATCGCTCATCTATATAGTTAACAAATATGGTATATTTATGTGAAATAAATATAATGCATATTAATATCGTATATGTATTTAAAAGTGATTATTAAAAAATGTTTACGTATATTAAGGGTTCAAGCTTTTGCTGGAAGAAATTAGAGAGATAAGGAGGATAAGGATGAAGATGCTCAGCAAAGATATTGCACTCAGAAATCTGCCTTACCGTGAGATGAAAACTCTCATGATGGTAAGTTATTAACACCAATTCAATTGCCTAAAAGCAATAACAAGCCAAAAACAGGTGAAAGCTTCAATTCTCCTGGATTGTTTGCAATGTTTTTATGATGCTCATTTAAACTGAGATTTCTTTTCTGTCCAAATCTCTTCAATCAAAGTTTCGCAAGGACATGATCAAAGCCATTCCTCTGGTGCTAATTTCTCTTCCCCCTTTTACGATCGTTTTGGTATTTACCCTCATGTAAGTTCTCTGAGAAAAAAAACGGTTGAAGGTACAGTTGGTTAAATGGCATCATATTAGGAATTCAACAACTTTAGCCAAATATAGTTTTTGGTGTAAAGAAGGGGCACCTGGTGTGAACCCTTTTTGCAGTTAATACTTAGGTTTGGCACTGTATGTACTAGAACTGTGAACAGTTTTGCTTATTTTCTTGTCACTTTAAAGAACAAATATAGAAAAGTATTTTAAGGACACCTAATGATAGCTAATAACTTCAATTTAAAAATAATTTCAAAGCATCATAATAACAATCATTGCTGGTAACTCTTAAATTTAAACAGTGCAATGTTCATTCAGGGATCTGTAAAATGCAAAGTTCCAATAAACAGAAGTTTAAAAAAATGCTTTGTGTTTGTTTGTTTCAATTGTAATGTAATGTTTGTGCCTCACAAGTATTTGTCTTATTCCTAGGTACCTTTTTCCTCGTCAGCTCTTAATTCGTCACTTGTGGACTCCACATCAGCAGAGGGAGTTTGAGAACCTGTATCACGAGCAGAGATTCCGACATTGTCAGGAGATTTTGAAAGGCATGGTCTGGACCATACCTCATGTCAAAGAATGGACCCTACGTTTCCATCTTCTGAACCTCTGCAGCAAGGTTGTAGCGTTATTGATGTTGGTTACTGACCTAAGAAAGAATAAATGGTTTTGTGTACCTCAGACAATGCACCTTTGCTCACAAAACACACTCCATTATAAGGTATTAAACAGACAGTAATCAAAACTGTAAACAATGTTTGCTTGAGTGGGAGATACATACAGGACTGGAATATGGGATATTTATATTTAACTTCTAACTAGTTTAATTTTGCTTGGGAACTATTTTTATGCTATACAAATGGCCAGTTAAGACCGTTGATTCAAGAAGCTATTGCTTAGAAAAAGTAAGAGAATAGAGTAGGATGGAAGTGACATGGTGTGCTTTACAGGTGCAGAGTGGGGCTCATCCTTGTGTGGAAGACATCAATGCAGTGCGGGGTGTATTCTCTGAAAATCCCTTGGGAATAGCAGCCATGGACTCTGGTCACATGGTACGAAGATTGGAACACGTTTTATGAAAGGACAGGAGATCAAGTTCATTACTGTTTTAAATGCTGTTATATTTTAACTTACCTTTTTCCTTTCATCATGGATTCATGTCTTTTATTTTTTATGTATTGTCTCTTGTTTATTAGTTCTTTACTGGTTTGACCATAATATGTATCCAATTGTCTGCTTATTTGTCATTCTCCTTCTCCAGAGGCTGTTGTCTGCACAGCTCTTTCTTACTCCTTGGCTCCCAGGGTTTTGGGTCCGACGGAGGTTAAAAGCCAGAGCATTGGACCTGTTTTACTTAGACAGGGCTCTTGTTACCCTTGGCCAAGAGCAGTTAAGCGATACTGAGATTCACCAGGTTAGAATCTTCTGCACATGAGTTTTTTCTGGCCAATAGACACTGTTCTGATTTATGTTCATTATTTTACCATCAAGATTCACTTTATCTACAGTTTATTTAACCTTGTATATTCAAGAAATAGCTTTTGCATAACTTGGAAGTGAACGATTTCTCAATGACGTAAACAAACCTCTTATTTCAGGCTTGCTATCTGCGAGGTCTCAATCCCTGCGGTCTTAGCTCAAGTCAATGTCGAGAGTGGCTACTGCAGTGGATTCAGCTGTCAACCCAGCTCAAAGGTGGGTCAAGGACAATTCAGACACTCCCCATACTAAAAGGAAACCTTTAGTCTCTTAACAGTACATTTTTATCATCTCACTTCTTAGCTTTCAAAACACACCTGTTTTATGTGCTCAATCTTATTATTCCAGATGCATTTTTTTGTATTATAATGTCTGAATCTAGTACTAGTTCTTTCCAGATATTTTCGTTATTTGATGTTTTTTTCCAGAATCAGAAACCGCGGCACTCTTGCACAGCATTGTTCTGCTGTCAGTGAATTATCCCCGACCCTGACAAGAGAAAGAGAGAGTGCAACTAACATCAAGGCAGCTTTGTATTTTATTTAGTCACCCATCTTTTCTCAGGCTAAACAATTCACCACAGTTTAACAACATTAATGACAGAAACAACTTATTTTTCAATTATCTTAAATCGTTAACCACTGTGAATTAAACCGACTTTGCAAATTTAAAGGAAAAAGGGAAATACATACTGCTCGACAAAATATCCAAACGGGGATGGCTCTGTTGGCCACTAAAAATACATATACTAAAGCCAGCAAACCTACAGGTTGAAGCAACCCTGAATATTCAACAACTGAGGAAGGAGATCATTACATTCTGTACCCACACAACTACTGTTTCAGGGTTAAGTGTCTGTGTCAAGGGCATATGGAAGGGTGTCATATACTACTATTCCAAAACTTTTCTGCAACTGCCTTTTCAGTCTCCAGAAAATATTTTCATGCTCTTCCAGAGGCTTGACCTTGGCTTCTCTAGCTACAACACCTACGTCATCCAGGTTATGCTACATACTAAGGGATTTGTTCTAACCCTTAAATGGACTAGTTGCCGAGAGAAACAAATCATTGGGCTATACAGAACTGCATGTAATTATTGTGGGACACATTGTAATTTTTCTTTAACATATACAAGTTGTATATGTAGCTTGGAGACTTATTTAGAAGAGGCATTGCTTTTAATATTACCTTTTGTCTTAACCTTTTCTGATGTGTATATTATTAATAATCATAAGCATGCGAAGAGACCATTGTTCTTTTACATGCCAATTGAGTGCATGTAGACTAGAGGGACTAGTTCTTCCAACATGCAGGTGCTCAGGAAAGTTTGACAATTATGGGTCTTGTGTATGTGATCTGATGCTTTTATTGTATTGACATTTGTATATAAGTATTTGTGTGAGCTAGTAAGTTAAATATAAATTATAGTTTTAAGTTGTATGTTACTCATACATTGTAAAAGGAGGGCCATGGCTATCACACCAATCTTGCCTAGGTCACTTATTCAGGTAAAACTGGTCATATGTATCTTACTTTTCATGCAAAAATAAAAAAAAGCTGTTTTTTTATTTTATTTTTTTATTTGTATAGTGGTTCATCTCAAATGTGCAATTCTGAACTGCAAGAGAATACATTGATTGTCAAATGCATTAAGGATATGTGACCTTTTGATTTTCTTTAACCTGTGGTAACTTTGTTACATTTCTTTCAAACGATACAATGATCATCCACTTCTTTAACTGCTAACGTTCTTCCCAGTAAAAGAGATGACCCGGTTATAGTAGCCTAATGGAACTCGTTTCATACAAAAGTTCCTGAAAATTACTTAAAAGGGAAGTTTCTAATTCACGCTTATAACGTCACCAATTCGTTCGAGTCACATACACTGTCAACCCTTAGGACTATAGTATAAAGTATACTTTGAGGACTTCACTTCTATCGTTGGTAAGTAATAGCAGAATTCATAATTTCCCTGAGAGCGAGTATCATGGACAGACCCATTGCAATGAGTAATAGCCGAACATTACTTGCTTTTTTTAAATGCGTCTTAGTTCTCTTTCCAAATGTGGTTCAAATACGTGAAACTGCCTCTTAGACAAAACGTAAATCGAACAAATTATTTTGTCTTTCTGCTTTGTGTTCGATGATTTGGGTTTGTTTAAATTCTTCACATAGGCTCAGCCTTTTCTCATCATTTATGAATGTTTGTTTGCAATCTGTTGCATGGGTTTAATAACGCGTTTTCAATACATTGGAAATTCTTCATAGGCCATATTCTCATAATTTATAAACGTTCATAAATGAGGAAAACACACCAAGAAGCTCAATATTGTTGAATACAACTCGCCATTAAACCCAAGCCATCAAACACAATAGCAGAAAGACGAAAGAATTCGGTAAATTTGCGTTTTAGCTTATTAAATGTAATTAGCCTAAATGGCTTGATTTCCTCCTGAGGATTTTCACTTCCGTTTTCCCTGTTATTAGGCATACATTTTCATAGTGTAAAAACCACACAACTAAACAGTCAAAGAAGCGCCCACCTAAAATATTTAATACAAATCAACAACTTCAAGTCAAAGTAGCTTTATTGTCAATTTCTTCACATGTCGAGACATACAAAGGAATCGAAAAGACGTTTCCCACACTCTTGCGGTGAACATATAAAGTGCACATTCAAAACACAGATAAGACATATATACTAAAGCTAAAAGATGGCCAATCAAATTATATATAAAAAATATGCAGAAATGTATAGTCTACAATGTATTGCTAGGGGTAGCAGCATATGTTACTGTAAGTTTGGTTGTAGTATGTATAAGTTATGTATAAGTTAGGTTAGCAGCATAAGTTGATGTATAAGTTATGGTTGTGGTAGTGCAGAACTACCAGTGCAAAACGGCAATATGTTAAAGGCAGCAAAAAACATCCAGTATGATGTGTACAGGCAGACAGTGCAAGTAGGACAGTAAGGACAGCCAATTTCCAGTCAGTTTGGTAAATGGCGAACATAATAAAGTGATAAAAGTGCAGGATACAGTTTGTTGCAGAGTCCTGAGTGGTTTTTGTGTTTGTGTTTGTGTGTGTGGGGGGGGGGGGGGGGGGGGGTGGGGGCAGATGGTGATTTCAGCTGGGATTCAGCTCGTCAGTCTGGAGGATCTGGCTGGGGGAGTGATGGGAGAGAATTCAGTTTCCTGACAGCTTGATGTATGAAGCTGTTTCTGAGTCTGGCAGTGCGGCAACGGAGGCTTCTGTATCTTCTTCCAGAGGGCAGGAGGCTGAACAGACTGTGTGCTGGGTGGCTGGTGTCGTTCGCAATTGAGGTAGCTTTCCGGGTGAGGCGTGTGATGTATGTGTCTTGCAGGGAGGGGAGTGGGAGTGGGGCACCAATGATCTTTCCAGCTGTGTTCACAATGCGTTGCAGCGCTTTCCTGCTGTGTGCAGTGCAGCTACCTCCCCACACAGTGATGCAGCTGGACAGGATGCTTTCAATGGTGCCCCGGTAGAAAGTGTTCAGAATCGGTCTGGTGACTTTCGCTCTCTTGAGCTTACGGAGGAAGTAGAGGCGCCGCTGGGCTTTCTTCGCCAGTGCTGCAGAGTTGGTGGCCCAGGAGAGGTCCTCACTGATGTGCACCCCCAGGAATTTGGTGCTGCTCACTCGCTCCACAGCAGCACCATCGATGGTCAGTGGCGGGTGTTCAGTGTGGCTTTTCCTGAAGTCAACCACAATCTCCTTTGTTTTACTGACATTCAGCAGGAGATTGTTGTCTCTGCACCACGTAGTCAGAAGGTTGACCTCCTTCCTGTAGTGGGTCTCGTCGTTCTTGGTGATGAGACCCACCAGAGTTGTGTCGTCTGCAAACTTCACCATGTGATTGGTGCTGTAGGTTGGTGTGCAGTCGTGAGTCAGCAGGGTGATATCCCTTACAGGACAAGATATCCCTCATAGGTCTACTTCTAGGTATTGCATATTATCAGGCCACAAGTAATCATTTAAACCCAGAGTATGATGTGATGGATTGATACAAAGTCTTGACATCATTTTTACAGTGTGAGATCCACTTGTTATTATGGAGGAGGCGTACACGGAACTATATCGGGAGTTTATCCGCTTGAGGTCGCTGTGCATAAAACAAACAGCTCTGCTGCAGAAGCTCATGGACACACTGCAAAGTCAGCAAGGTTACTATTTCACTCTTTACTATTCACAATATGATTTGATTTAAAAAATGAAAATATACTGTAAGGTCTCAACGTCCCAACATTGACAATTGCATATTTATTAGACTATTATAAGTGTACATGTAATGAGGTTCACTGTGGAAACATGGTGCAATTATTTGTTTACTACAAATATTTAAATCATACCTACGTGGGTGAAGGACGCATGAACTTATAATAGAAAAGTAGCATAAACACAATGTTTAAATACACATGTTTACTGTCTTCTTTGCAGGGGTCTCTGTTCCTATTCAAAGTCTTAGTGACATGGCGTCAGTCCCAATCCAGTTTAAGCAGGAGTTTGCAGGGCTTCTTATCAATGTTGGGACAGAACCCCAAAGGACCACAGCTCAGAACCCTGTTTCACACTATGTTGTTGCTCCGCCTAGTAGTGTGGCCACAATCTCTGATGTCCTGACAGAGGATATGGGTAGACTTACTCTTGAAATGATTCATTCAAGGGAGGAGAAAAAGGAGATCTTCAAAGCGCCCCCTTATTTAACCCTTGAACCCCATGGCTTTAGTGGAGCTATGGCTATCTCTAACGTCTCAATAAATCAGATGAAAGTTGATCCGCTAGCAGGGGATAATGAGGTAAGAGTATGTGTGCCCTTCAACATATAATTTAAATTTATTCAGTTGTAATTTGGACCCCTATTTCTTTTTATTTCCCACCTCTCATGCACAGGTAGTATGAGTAAAACACACAATCTACTATCTAACCTTGTTAACCATTGGACTAGACACCCTGCTAACTTCAAGCTGTTGTATGTCCACTTTTCTGTTCGCCTGGTCTCCCTTGTCTTAGATGCCTGGGTTGTGTGATTCCTTCCTGAACAATGAGTTTCTGAGCCAGTGTGGAGGAATATTAATGTCAGAATTGGCACTGCAATCTGAAGTGTGTGAGTTCTGCCAAGCTGTATTCCCTGGGCAGACCACTACCAGAGGAGAGTTCTTACGACACCTTCACTCGCACATCACGTAGACTTGGATCAGTCTTGTGTACAATTGTTAAATATATATACTTGCCTAAATTAGCTTTTCCTTGTTCAATTTACTTCTCTTTGTTCAAGTTCATTGACGCTTGCTTACTAAAAGGTGGTTCAAAATGCATTTTGATGCTTCCATGAAAACCTACAGCAGTATAAAAACCATTTTGCTAAAGCACTAGAGGGCACTAACATTCTATGCTGCAGAGCAGTCTCTCTTATCAATTGTGGGGATTTAATAAATTAACTGTGTCATAAAGATGTTCATATATTAGTCGTGTTTCAGTTTGTTCTTTCAATACTACCAGCCATAGTTTGTTAACAGTAAATTTTTCATGTTTGTTGACATTTGTAGTTACTATAGGCCAGTTGAATACATTCGTGTAGTAAGTGTACTTTAAACAACAATTAAAGCGAAGCAAATAGCTGTCAAAGCTGCCATGAGGTTGACTTGCTTTCTCTATTTAGTCGCTTCAATTTGGTACCAGTCTGTGTGTTGAAGACTGAGGAAGCACAGACTTATAACTGAGTAGAGCTTGTGACATCACACAAACAGGTGAGTCATGCATGCATCGTCTGTATGGGATTAACACTGAGCCGGAAAGAACAAACAAGTCAACTACGGGGGAGGTGTTGATGGTGTGGGGAGAGTGGGAATATGACTGCTTGGACTTGGTGTATCTCTTGTTAGTTTCAGAGAAGCTGTCTGTGAGGAGTTACATTTAGATTTTGGCATCAGTAGAATGACGCAAAACAAAACTGTGACCCTACATCTGAAGCACATCAAGAAAGTACATCAGT
Organism: Aplochiton taeniatus; assembly: GCA_017639675.1. Lineage (NCBI taxonomy): Eukaryota > Metazoa > Chordata > Actinopteri > Galaxiiformes > Galaxiidae > Aplochiton > Aplochiton taeniatus. The sequence goes on from CM030173.1 coordinate 32,901,211, forward strand.
CAAACTTAATTAATAATTTGAATTGTTAAAAGGGAAGGTTGTACAAAACACATTCAAACAATAAAATAGCATTTATTGAGCCTTAACAAAATAAATAATCTCTTTTACAACAAACACTGAGGGGGTTGTCTACAGGTAACTACAGCCTTGTTTGCACAACAGGGCTAACCAGGATATACATACAGTACAGGGTAGGTGACAGGATGGGTCTATATAACATATTTTTCATTACCAGCACCATTTCTCAATAATTCTTTATTCTGTGGTGATTTGGAAACAAAATTGGCGCACACCATGTATAGCACTGTTGTAAAAATGTTATTGGTGTAATATAAAAAGGCTACCTAGGTTTTGCCTTAGTCCTATGTCTTTCCTTAACATGCTGCTGTTCATCAGAATAATCTTAACTGCATTGTTTATTCCAGACATTTATATGTTCTTGCATGTACATTGTAATGAAAACATGTAGTGTGTGAATATTTACTGTATCAAAAATAAAGTGTTGTATTATAGTTTTCATTACACGGGCATTAATGACTGTTTTCCCTATGTAGCTCTGAACTAGATATGATTCAACTTGCAGTGTGTGCATGTAGTTTTATATCTGTGTCCAAAACTGCATCCACTGAGGGTTGGGTTTGTTCCATTTAAAACTAAATCTTAGAGTCTAGCCATTTTCTTTTGTATACAGTTGGTTTGACATTTTGTTATGTTCTGAAAATGAGCATATTGGTAGTTCTGTATTTCTAACAATTTTTTAAATGTCCCCCTAAATGAAAATCATCATAATCATAGCACCACAGATGTACTGTACCTGTGCTGTACACCTTGATCTAAACCGAAGGGTAATTCATACGGTGCAGAAATCCGTTTTTTTTTATCTCTATCTATTGAGGCCACATGTTTGAGCAGGTTCATATTGTCTTTCCCTGAACAATCAATAATGATTAAATTACGTTGACTCTGGTGCCCAACTCCCAACCCCAGGACCCTCCTGGTGTCAGTGATAAAACTAAGAATTTACATGCGCAATCAGTTGCAGCACCATGCTTATGAGTTGAGAGAAGTATTTTTACTTTCTTCCATGGTCTGAGTCCTCTTTGGTACTGCCAGGGCTGCTACTTCTGCATGCTGCTACTGGACCCCTCCTGTCGGCTTTAACTTCATAGTCTATGGATGACAGGTTCACTATAAGGTAGAGTCAAAGAGACAGCACAAAACAAAATATATTTTGAATTTAAGAGTTAGTCACATTGATTTAGTTGCAGATATAATAATACTGTAGGTCAACAAAATAAATAAAAATGCCTTTTTAGGTCAGGAGTCATATACCTTGGTCTATGTTGCAGAAAGACAGACAAACTAATTGTGGAACATTCAATTTGATGAAAACGACACCGGAGATTTGGGGTGAGTGAGAAAAACAAGGTGAAATGAGGGATACTGACGTCATATTGAGATGAAACATGTAATTTTCGTTAACCCCCTACCCTTCTGAAGTAGAAGGAGAGCGATATAAAAAGGCCTGTGCCATTTCCCTGCCCACGGATTTTATTTTTGTACGCTGTCGCTTGGTGAGTCAATTCAACGCCCCTCCAATTACCTCCCACTCATTCGCCCCCTCTCTCCATCTATCCCGCCCTTCAGCCCACACGCCTAACACACTCTGACGTCAGCTGCTGGTGGGGGAGGAGAGAGGGGGGTTTCCAATTTTACCACCTCCATTGCACTTCCTATGCCCCCCACATCTCTTTCTTTCCCTCTGTCTTGTTATTTTCGATGTATTGTCGCAGACAAGAGCTACTGTTTTTTTCCGTTTCATATCAAGACTTTGAGGGGAAAAAGTGAGGGGAAGAGATAAGCCAGATTTAGCAAATGTGCAAGCATATTGTATTTTTGTAGTCAAATATATTTAAACAAATTATTCTATGCTTGCTATTCTTCTCTCTCGCTTTCTTTTTGCTGTTATCTCGTCTGTATTTGTTCAGCAATATTCAACAAGGCACGGTGGGAGGCGACACCTTAGAGATAGTGACTCAATAGGGTTAATGAAAAGCCATGAAGCAGCAAGGTTAACAATACTCTATCTAGCACCTTAGCCAGATTAATAGTGAATACTTGAAAGAAAATGTACTTAAGATTGTTTACAATGATCCTTCTTAAAGAAAGATTTCCCTCTTATTTGAAAAATAATCTCAAAGGATTTAACTGTGTGAGGACTAAAGTTTTGCTCAAACTAAGTTTTAAAGCTGTTATTTAAAAAGTCACCTGTAGAATGTGTCCCCTCAGAACCTAGGCTGATCTTGCCAGCCCGATCATGGGACACCATCCTAGCCAATCGCAGCCCCTCATCCATGAGCGTTTGTTGCATGAGATGGCGACTCCAGGTGGCAGGGATGGAGGTGTCGGGAGGGGGGCAGGGGGATGGAGATTGGTCGCACTGTGGCGCTATGTCTATTAGAACAGACAGGATTTGGTGTCACTTCTTCACTTAACAAGGCTGACAATATAGAGACATTGTTCGGCATAATTTCTTGTTTTTACAGTGAGTGGGACTGATATTTGCAAAAACACATACAAATGTATTGGGATGAACAATCTAAGAGACAGTTAAAAAAAATCGGAATATAAATACCTTGTGTTATGCTGTCCTGGCTCTCTCCAGACAAACTGTCATCGTCAGCCCTCTGGGCCACACCCTCTGACCCCTCCACTCCATGGAGAGAGGACACACTTTCTGACACAATCATCTAGCAGACAACAAAGCAACATGCATGGATTGCCAGTCAAATTCTGCTAAAGCATTAGTTGTTGTCTATTTGATTCTATATTCATAAAGAGTTTATCAAGCCTCATTCTCTGTTTTAGAATGACCACTCACTCACCTCATGTTTCACTCTCTTTTGAAAAGGTAAGCAGCAATCTTCTACACCTGTTCTGTAATGAGAGACAAAGACATTGTCATGAGCTTTGTAACTTACATTTGAGTATTTTCTCATTGCTTCGATTTGATAAATGTTTTCTCAAAGTTGATTATTGTTTTTTTCAATTTAAATCTAAACAGCATATATTGCTGACTGGTACATAGAAAACCTGACTTAATTGGGAACATTTTCCAATACTGATGTTTTATAACCCCAAGATGTTGGTTGCATTTCAATTTAGAAGAAGTATCATCTGTATCAACGAAACTTGCACACCTTTTTCTTTGATCAAAAGATAACTGCACAGAGAGGGAGGAGACGTGATGGTTAGTAAATGATAGTGAGAAATCTCTACATTGTGGAGTTTGTGCCCTTACCTGGCATGCTTTAGTGTGGAGGTGTAGGCACATTCTCTTGCCACCTGCCTTGCTAAGGAAAAGAGCTCCACACGTCTCAGCAAAAGGGCATTGTCACGCATACAGAACTGGGCAGCGGCTTCATTGATGATCAACTGTAAAATACAGAATACATTCAAATAGGACAGTACATATTAAAATGCTGTGTTTGTGACTTTTGGCATATCATTAGTATTCCAGTAATAATCTTCACTCCTTGCTATAGCAGTAAACAATAATGTCAAATCGTATTGTTCAGTGTTATTTTTGTTCAAAAAATTCACCTCATGGTGTGTAAGCTGTTTGCCCTCCCTCCGCTTGGAATCAAAACGCCCATAAATGAGACTGTACTTGCGTATCTCCTCCTCTTTGTTAACATCCTGGGATCCCATTTTAAATATATGACCAACTGTCTTTGCTATCTTCTTATTCATCCTAAGCAGTGTCTTCACTTCGCCAGGGTCTGACCTGGGTAGAGTCCTGAGAAGCCTCTCCACACTCTCTCCCACTGCCTGTGCTGTTACTATGTCCAGCTGCCCCCCAGGCCAGGCTGAGAGGGGTGCAGGAGAGAATGATGAGGATGCAGGAGGTGTGGAGGGACCTTTAGGACATGGAGGGAGCAGAGGTGGGCTGGGCTGGTCTTCTTCTACCCCTGACACGGACACGGAGGCACTGTTTCCATCTGGATCAGAGCCAAGCCAGTGGGAATCCATAGGAGACAACTTGTCCCTGTAGTGCACGTCTAGGGGCTGTGGGGAGGCCTGGGAGCAGGGGCTTCTAGGACTACCACTGTGTAGCGGGGTCAGGCAAGCTCGGTCTTCCCTTTCACAAGGTGACCCTGGCTGGCCATTACTCAGGGACTTGCGTGTCCCTCCTGCAGAAGACCCACCTGTGCCTGTGCCATCAACTTTAAACAGTGGGATGCCTCCGTGAGGGACATTAGTAAGCGGCTGGTTAAAGAGGCTTGGGTTGGCTGCCCAGTCACGAAGGGCTTTCTGCAGGTCTCCTCACATGCAGTGGTTTGGTAGCCATACCAACTAAAGCCATGATCTCCAAGAACTCTTCTTCTGCAGCTTCACAGAGCTGCTGAACATCATCCCCACCCTGCTGGATAAATGTGTCATAGTAGGCGAGTAGATTAGCTCTCTGCAGGACCCTATACAGTTGCAATTCTCCCAGTGTGCGTGGCAGGGACATGATTCGGGCCTAGAATGGGGTTAAGGGAACCATGAATATAAATTGACAAAACATTTAAACACTTTCAAAAATATTTCTTTTTTTTATTAGATTTTATGAAGCAACATTTTACGCTGTAAAAAGGTTATACTTTTTTCCCAAAGAGACACATCTCAGAAGTTGTATACATGCATTTACACTCATAGGCTGCACAATTTAGCCAGCAGTGACGCATAGTTAGACTATATAGTCATTCTTAAGGTTTACACACATTCAAATGAAGAATGATAAAGACATACAAAGATTGCAGACGCCGTAAACAGGTTAGAAAGAACCCCTCTCACCTTGCTCAGTTCCGGCAGGTTAAACCAGCAGAGAAGGGTCCAGTGCGCGATAGAAGAGCCTACAGGGTATCCTTTCTACTTCAGCGCTCTCGCTGCGGTTCACCATTGAATATAAATATATATACACATATTTTGGTACGATCTAATCATAAAACAGTTTCACGTAACGCAAGTGCTAAACTACGCGAACAAATTGTTGCATAGGCTGTGAACCAAATAGTTCATTGGTAAAATAGGCTACTATCTTCTTACCCCTAGCCTTTGTGTTTTCTTTTCTACCAAGAAACGGTGTAGTCATCAGACAAATCCCTGAGCATATCGTAACTCGTCTGATTTCGTTGGCAGAAATCCTCCCCCGGCGCACCGTATTGGTTGCTGGCTGCCTTTTTGCTGGTTGTGTGGGTGCGAGAAACCTGGGGGCGGACTACAGCACGCCATCTGACCGAAAAAGAGCTTTCCTCTCCCGGTACGGAGGCGGCTTTCAAATTGGCAATGTGGGAGGCGAGGGTTTGAAAGACCAAGATTAACTCTTTCAGTACACTGTCTTACGTGAAAAAAATGTTATAGCTGTTAGGGAGTTAAGCATGTGCTGAGGGAGGCAACGTTTTGAAATTCGTCAGTGCAAGGCTTGAAGACAATTGCCCCCCCCACCCCCCAAATTGTTATTTTTTTTTTACGACTATTCAGACAGCGTTTCTATTGTTGCTGTAAAAGCTTGGCGTTTATCAGCCCCGGTAGTGTAGGCAGTCCTGTAGTGTAGGCCACCTGTAGGCTATGCGTTGCCTTGCTTTAGAGATTCTCCTCATGACGCAGATAATAGGGATCCCCTCCGCGATGATGCAAAAGGCATCGTCCAGTTTTCTATTATATGAAAAATGGACAACAAAACAGAACACCAAATTTCTTCGAACATAGGGGATGTGCTGTCATCCGTATACTTCTTGAGAATGTAGATATCAAAATGAATAATGGCGTTTCAAACTTTTGACAGGTTTTGCCAAATGAACAACTTGAAAACCCAGTGTAGTAAAATTATTATGTAGCAGTTCTAAAGTAAAGCTTATAGGGTTTCATGTGCAGGGCATGGCTTGAGTGGTGCATAATTGCTAGATGCAAGCCACTATGAAAAAGTGTTACAGTTTAAAACAGTGCTGAAAAGGAATACTACTATACTACACTACTATTACTATTCTATACTTTATAAAGTATAGAAAATAAGATTTATGAAAGCATTACAATGAAATGAAAACTGCCACCTAGGGTGACAGCACCCAATTAAGATAATAAAACAAAAAAGTAGTTATACTCTTTGCCTAGTTAAGTTGCTCGTCGTGAACATGAAAATATAAAATAAGTCATACTTAGGCCGTACTCTTAAGATAAAATAACATAAAATGGAGGAAATTAGACTAAAATAGACTATATATAAATAATGACATTGTCTTGTCAAGCATTTCTTGAACCTACTTGAGCCATGCTCTAGCTTCTATTATACAGTTCAAAAGGATACCAATCCATTTACATGTTTCAGTCAACGGGAGCAAATTTCTAGAAACCTGCTCATTGCTCATAAAAGGGGTAGAAAAAAAATACAAACATTTATAATACTAATTAATACTACTGCTATAGCATCAGATTTATATGCTGTACTTGTGACTCTCACATTACAATCTTTAAATTACAGTAAAACCTGTACACTGAATGTGCCAAAGCATTGTTGGGTTCATGGTTAAACTGTATAATTTGCACAAAGCACAATTGTCTTTCCGCCATCTGTCCCCTCCATTGAGCTAAAAGTCTACTCCAGTGCTATTCGGGCTGCTAGTGGGTGGAAAAGTATGCACTTGTACCACATTCCCTATTTAGACTTCAACTAACAAGCATGTTGTTCTCATAATACTGGTGTATGCCTCTTTCACACATCAAAGCAGTCTACAAATGTCCCTGAGTACAGGCAAGGTACTGTGGCAGGAGCCTTAGGATTATTGAAGTTGGTCAAGTTTGACAGTGACTATTATTGTCGATATGTTTACAAGTAATCATCAAACATGATGGAAAAAGTTTAACTTGTTTTTTAAACACAAGGATACACAGTTTTCATGAATCGTTATATGTTTAATTAATTTGCTTGGTTAAACAATAAATTCACTTCTTTAATAACAACTGGATTTAAACAATAAAGTGAATTCAACTAACATCCAATTCTGCTAATCAACCCAACTTAAATTCCTAACCACAACAGCAAGCCTATCCCGGCTGTTAAGCTAGGGACTGTCCTTTTCAAATTTCCCTTACTAAGCCAAATGGGTTCTGTTCACAGAGGTAAATCCTTTCATGGGTGCTGAGATTGTTTTTATTCCTGCTTATAAACGACAGAAGACTACATTATGTATGCCGGGTTATGACCTGAATCTGTATGAATTTTAGTTGTTACAAAATAAACAAATCAGAGAATAGCTGAAGTCTACACCTACTGGAACAGATTTGAGCTTGTCGGTTTATTGCCTTGGCATGGCCCAACTGGTCACCGCAAGTATTGGTCAAGTATAGCCAACTGCACCTTGGTTTATATGACCTGTGTTGTCCCCAAAGGTTTATCATTTTACGTCGCCGGTGGGCCAACGGGGACCACTATGCGATTGGTTGAATAGTATTCAATACTTTGTCATGTACAGGGCTATCTGAGATTTTTAAGGTTTAGGTTAAGGCTATGATGAGCTCCTACCGAAGAAACTCCCCACTGGCTGGCTGGTGTCCACATCACATTCCTTACGGTAGGCCCACTGCAGATACCAATGACTGTTTTAATGTCTCTATGTTCGGACAATATGGAACAGTTTCCCGAATCTAGATTAAGCCAAGCCCTAGAATAAATCTCACTGTCAATTAAGATCCTTTATAGAATTTATTTTTAAGTCAAGGATTTGGCTTAATCTATGTACGGAAAACCCGCCAGATTGAGCGCAGTGCACATTAGTTGTTGTCATCCGGTTTCATCTAGAACTCGGAGAAGAAGAATACCTGACCTCGGAAGTAAAAGCAAACAAGGACAAGGTTTGCTAGTAGCTATATATCTAGCTAGCAGGCAAGCTACCTACCTACATCATCTGGACTTTAGTGTATACAATCTTTAATCTGTGAATATACCCCGCAAGCGAAATAGCTAAACTGGCTGGTAAATAGTGCTAACTTCTCGATTTGAACAACAACTTAAGGATAGTTAGCGGTTAAGACTTGGTCTAACTGTGTAATAAGTTAGCGTTACGTTAGCTATCGTGATCAAGCTATCCATATATATTTTTATAGCCTATTTAAGTAGCAAAATGTTAGCTAGCGTCTGAGTTGGCTAACGTTACGAAAGGAAAGTGTCCACATAGCTTCAGCACAGTGCCGACCAAGTCCAGGGCAGGGCGCCTTGCTAGCTTGCTATTCTGTCTGCTTTGTCACATTTTTTGGCTCAAACGAAGTTCGCATTATCTAGCGAGTGAGAGTTAGCTGACGTTAGGTCAATTCCTGTTTCTACTGACCATCATACATGAGTGAATGTCCGATAACGTTAGCTACAACCGTGGCCGATCAGAAATGCTATTGCACAAGTAGGCTAGCGGTCCACACATTTAACAAACAACGTTACCTAGTGTCATGTAAAAAGGGAAAAGTTAGTTAGTGTCTAGTTACTAACCAACTAACATAAAGCCGTATGTTTAAGTTATTTATCGGTGGAACGGTGGCTTGCACATTGAGAGGAAGCTATGGGTGTATTAATTAGTTGAACCTGTCTTTTCAGAAATCCTGATGCAGGTGGAAGTTTGCAAGACTGAATTTTTTTTATTCTTAACAATCATCAGCATATGAAATGGCGTCTACTTTGTGGCCTCCTAAACTCCCTTGCGTTTTACCTTCTGATGAGTGTTGGGTGAATATCCTTTTTGGGAGAATGACCCACTGCCACCACCTTCCATGAGATTGGTCTTTTCTAGGGCTTTTGGTAACATACTGGAGGGACAATGGAGAAAGATGTATCTGTGCGTGAGATGGATTGCGTGACAGGAACTACAGAGAGCCATAACAACTTGTCCTACTCAGGTGTTCCCCACTCATCTATAATGTTGAAGCCCAACCTTGAAGAAGCCATGGGGGATACAGAGGACTCTGAGCAAACGGTTTTAGAAATCGACATGACATACTTACTAAAAATTAACCCTCAGGATACTACAGTCACGTCAGAGGACTCAGGAAATACTCAAGAGGAGGATTATGTAGCACCAGACGCCAAAGTGGACAGGCAGGAGGTGTCACTAGAGCAAGTTAGTATGGAGCGGGAAATTACTTTGGGACAGGAAGAAATGCAGGATCTAGAGGAAGAGGATGATGATGATCAGTTTGGAATCCAAAATAAAGGCAGAAAAGAGCAGCACCTGGATGGAGAATCTGCTTTGAGGAGCTCAGGAGCTGGAAAAAAGTTCAGATCCCGAAATAATGGGGGAGGGTCAGTTATAGAACAAAACATTGAGACAACACCCTCTTTATTTGCCAATGCCCAAAAGCCTTCCCTGGTGTCAAGTGGTGGAAGACACAAGCAGGCTCGGAGACGCAACCACCATCACCACCAGGGCCGTGGACGCAGGCGCACAGGTACCCAGCTTACCATGGCCTTTAGAGAGATACTGTCGGAGTCCCTTAGCCCCTGGTGCCTCTCTTGTATCCACATGGTGGTTGAGCTCATCGTTACATTTACACACCATTGTGGGTTATATGTGGAGAAAGGAGGAGTGGCATTACATGACTGTGGGTTGCTGCTCCTTGCAAAGATCACAGATATCCCTGGAATGAGGGCAGACGCTGAACGCATGCTAGAATGGACGAGAAGTGTGGGAACGGTCATGGTAGATAAGAGTGTAAAGTACGTGAGGTGGCTAAAGCAGACATCAGTATCTTGCTTTGGGGTTCTCTGTGCAGTTGTGCTACTGGGGACCCAGTTGGCAAAGAGTGTATTTTTCCGTCTGGGTGGAGAAAGGGGCAAGAAATTGTGGCTGTATGTGCAAGACTCTAGGATTTGGAAAAGTGTGAACTCCCTAGTGGAGCGAATCAGCCTTTGGTTCAAGAGAAGAGGCAATCAGGTACCCTCTGCCACACCGGAGTCCCCTGGTAAAGCAGGAAGGTGGCTGTCAGGTCAAGAGCTGGAAAGATTACTGGCTTTAGCTCAAGTACCTGAGGAAGAATTGGACCCTTTCACAGTTCTTGGGGTGGAGACGCACGCTACAGAAGCTGAGCTAAAGAGGGCCTACAGACATTTGGCTGTCCAGGTATGTTGGCGGGTGGGCTTAAGCACAGTTAATCCCATTGATAGTGATCACATCGATCTGGGACAAGAGGAGCAATATGACAATATATGCAGTTGAATACAATAACTTTTGAGTTATTTTTTTGGAGTATGTACATTCATCTTTCTGCAACAGAATGTTTAAAAAAATTATAATTAACCAAACCTAATGATCGTGTCAGTATTTGTATCAACTTAATTTACTTAAGTACTTTTGCCTTCATATCCCTGTGTGCACTTGCACAAAAAAAATGAAGTTCTTTCTAACTTTACTAAATAGTATTTTGTATTCATTACATTTAAATAAAATATTGCAGCCCAAACCTGTTGCATTCAGCCATGCCGTGACATTCAAATGATGTGGGCTAATTAAGCCTTAAATGCATTAGGGTGGTTTAGGTTTTAATCAAGAGAAAATAATTTTTATTTTAATGCATGCAACATCCATTGCCGATGGATGCAAATTCTTCAAAAACCATAGGCGTTGAATAGCACATTTGCTGAATTTTTATGAAGTTATATATTTTACCTGCATAAAAATACCAAATTATCACTCAGCACATTTATAGTAGGGGTTACACACATTTTCATGAGCAATAATAGTTGGCAATAATTATCACTTGGTGAAGACAACCTTGATTTGTGTGTCTTTTCATTACTTCACCCCATTTTCTTGTCATCTCTCTCTAGGTGCATCCAGACAAGAATAAGCATCCAAGAGCTGGTGAGGCCTTCAAGGTCCTGAGGGCTGCCTGGGACGTTGTCAGTAACCCTGAACAGCGGAGAGAGTATGAGTTGTGAGTATAAACTGATTGCTGGCACAGGACATTGAGAACTGTCATATCATCGATGTTATAACTACATTGATTTCTAGAGGAAATCATAGCAGTGTGTCTTAACTACATTAGCTTTCTTCACAGGAAGCGCATGGCAGCAACAGAACTTTCAAAGTCCATGAATGATTTCCTGACAAAATTGCAGGATGACTTGAAGGAAGCAATGAACACCATGATGTGTACCAAGTGCGAGGGCAAGCACAAGTATGTCTGACGGTCTCAAATCAAACCAAATATCCTTTGTCAACACTGCACCATTCATTTTGTTTTGTTTTTGTCTTAAATTATTATAAATGCATGTCGATTTTTTGCCAGTAAGCATTTACACAAATATGATCAATTGTGCATGTTCTTTTCGTGAAGGAGGTTTGAGATGGATCGGGAACCCGAGGAAGCTCGCTTTTGTGCCGAATGCAACTGTCGCCACAGTGCAGAGGAGGGAGACTTGTGGGCAGAGTCCAGCATGCTGGGTCTACGAATCACATATTTTGCCTGTATGGATGGGAAGGTTTATGACATTACAGGTATAGTCTGGATTTTGTGTATGTTCTCTTTCGACATTTAACCTGGCAGACCAAAACTGATGGATTGTTTCTCCATGTTGGTAAATTAATCTAACCAACACGTTCACCCTCCAGAGTGGGCAGGCTGCCAGCGAATAGGCATCTCTCCTGACACACACCGTGTGCCCTACCACATCTCCTTTGGCTCCAAGAACAACGGCAGCTCGTCCCGACAACGGTAAGTCCCCACAGAACTGAACAGGTTTTTACCACAATGCTTGGTGCTATAAAAATATATGGGGATGTTCTGATGTTAAACAGGGTTACTTTTTCTTGTATAAGCTGATAGCACGTTGATGTAGTTTTTCCGGCTTGGGAATGCCTAACAATGGCTCTATCAAAACGTTTGTGAAAGTTGAGAAATGTTAATCTTTTGAGTAAGGTCTCCTTATACATTTTAATGTTGTTGTGTAGCAACAACAATGTCTAGAAGTAGCAAGCCTTTTGGCTTTAAACTGTTTGATAGATTAAAAACGGCCTAATGTTTTTTTCCCTTCACAGGACAACCTCAGAGCCACCCCCAGGCCCAAGCAATCCTGCTGATTTACAGGACTTCTTTAATCGCATCTTCCAGGGCGGACCTCCAAATGAAATGGCTGCTAATGGGGGCTTCTTTCCCCCTGGCCCTCCTCCTCATCCCCCTACTGGTGCTGGACCTAATGGACCTTTCCCCCCTCCTCCTCAGACAACATTCTTTATGCCAGGGGGACATCGTCCAGAGCCCAGTGAGCCCTGGGCTGAAAGTGGGAAGCCCCCACGCAGAAGGAAGAAAGTCCGCAAGCCTTTCCAAAGGTGAGCAGAGCTGACATCTTGATGCACCACCATTGTAACACAGAAACTCTCGACAAATGGTGGCACGTTTGTCACTGGATTGTGGGCATGCTTGGATCTACCCTACATGAGTGGAACTCAGGAAGATTTATGTGAAGGCTGCCACATTGAAAGACAACCCAGTGGCATCAGCCATAGGTGATACTGCACTTGAGAGAAAAAAAGAGATCTATTGAAAGTACCTAAGAAAGGGTTAGAACATTGATGTTTCTTCTGCCACTCTTTTGACTTGTTATGTAAGACAGTATCCATGCCATTGAAATCAGTTAGAAGCCTAATGCTGTAATGATTTAACTACATTTCCTGTCAAACTTTCCGCTAAATCCTGCATGTGTTAATTGTCACATGCAATTTGGAACTTCTGTTATGTCACTTTTTTAGCATATTATTTTGAACTCTGGCTCCAAATATCTGGTTTTAAATCTCAGATCATATTTTTAGAATGGGTATTCTGCAGATAAGGCTAATCAGTGATTATGTGGGCAGCTTCCCTGCTCCAATGTATGTACATTAATCTATACACTCCTCCACCTGTTGCCTTTTTGTGGTTAAGTGAAAATTTGAAAGTTTGTCATTTGATCACTCGCTTTTCAGAAATCACGTTGCTTCGAATTAAGTTAGTGAAACTTGTAATTTATGTTGAAGTTATGTTGCTAAAGACTGCGTTACATCATATATCCCTGCCAAATGTTGGTATAAACTTGGTACAGTCCAGTGAACTTCAAAATGCAATGCACATGTCCCTCTTTTCACATTGAACCCCAGAAATAAGCACTTTGTCAAGGCATCACAGAAATAAGTATTTTGAAAGGTGAAGTTGAAAACCTGGTTGTTACTGTCAGTTGCTCTGTGTACTTGTCTGTTAAGTATCATGGAACGATACAGGATTTAAAAATAAAATTCAAAACTTTATCTAGTCAATGGATCCATTGTGGTCTAGGCATTTTCTCTCTTAAAAAGGTGATGTCCAGTTTGAAAAGGGCCCTTGGCAAAGAGGTGGGGGGCAGGGCTAGGTGTATTGCTGAATAGCTCAGTTAACGCAGATAACTGGAAATTGTTGTCTGATTTCTAGTGTGTTGCATAATGTGTTAAATTAAACTGTCATTGTTGAGTCTTGGTATGGATATCTAGCAGTCAACTGCTAGTTAACTATATTTATATTTTTCAATGATCTGTCTAATCAAGTCAACCCTATTCTGACAAACATTCCTTGTAACTACAGTTTTGGTCACCCACTTCTGCTTCACCAATGGGATAACATTTGTTCAAAGAATCTATGAGAGTAGTTTTAAAATGGTGAGAAATCATTTCATTTTCATTTTAAGTTAACTTAGCGGAGAAAAAGGTATGTTGATAAGTTACTACTGCCGTCCCACATTAAGGGCAAATTTATTTGAACCTGAGCCTTGTTGATCAGGACAACATACTGAGAAGCTTAAATATTTGACACTAATGTATATTAATCTTATAACATTCTTTGATTGGTTGGAAATGTTTTTGGATAAGTGGGATTAAGCCAAGTTTTTGCAAATGTTTATTTGATATTCTTGAAGCGGAAATGTTACCTGCAATTGCTCATATATGTAGCTTCTTTTCATTGAAGGACTTTATATTTGATTTATTCTGAAATGCTACCGCTTTCTATAAATGTCCTTTATGACTTCAGAATGTAAACTATGGGAACAGGAGCAGTTTAAAACAGCATTTTTTTCATTTTCAATAAATATCCCCGGAATCATTTTCTTTTAATTTCAAACAGAATATGCAAAAAAAAAACAAAAAAAACAAATACGTGTATTGCAAAAATATCTGACAATCATCAGGGTTTAATGTGCAGGACAACTAAGGTATATTTGCCAGTTTATGAACAACGGTATGTGTTAGTAAGAGTTACAACGATGAAGCATCACTGTTGACCCCCCCCTTCTCTCTCTCTCTCTCTCTCTGCTCTGTCCAGTTTTCAGAATAAAGTTGATTTGCTACTAACAAATGTTATCTGTCAACTAATTACCTTTCTATTAATCGGTCACTGCTGTTTTAATTGTTTACTCATTTAGAAATGTCTGTATCTTGAGTTCTACATAAGTGAACAATGTCAAACAGTAGGGACACTAACCTTAATCATATGATCTAATCCTTCTATCCACAGTAAACAGGCACCAAACTTGTTTTCATTATAACCTCACAGAATACACTTATTATTTTATGTAAATTCACTATGGATTCTATATTTAAATACCAACAATTTTTGCTGAAGCACCCTGGAACTGTGCACACAAGGATATACAAACAAGCACATTTGGCATGCTGGATACATTTCATTAGTAAGACATTGGTCTAGCCTAGGGAAGTATGATAAGAGTATTTTATTAATGGTTTTTGGATAGCCCACCAAAGGATTGTTCTGGGAGATCCAGCTGCGACGTTTTCCACTGACCTTGCAAGTATTTTCTTCCGTGATAGTTTACAGTGTTAGTTTCATAATAATAGACAGACACCATTTTAACAAAGTACACTGTAGTTGAATACACGTTAACATTCCATGCACTTTACTTACCAACAATTGCATATAAGTCTATGTAACAAATAACTTGACTGGTTAAAACATTACCTTATTGACAACATTAGTTAATTTTGTTTCAATTGCAACCATAGCTAGAACTTGCCTTTAAGTTCACCAATAATAGTGTAGAGCAATTTGTAGTCTAAATAGGCCACCAAGCCCCCTTGGTTGGCCCATCGGTCTGCCCCCAGACTCTTCGTTTGAGGTTGGTGATAGGTCAGCTCCCTACAGCTGCTGCCTTTCCCAGGGGAGAGAGACTTGGCCAAGTCCACCACCCCCCCTCCAAGGGCCCGAAGAAGGGCATGGGGGGCGCACGAGTCCCACTTGAAAGTGCTGCCCTCAGACAAGACATATACATCTGCCAAACCCAGTATTACACACAAAATCTTGTAGCCCGCTCCAGACGCATACATCAGCTTGTCTGGACCACAAAGTGGGGCCAGGGCTTCCTTCACTGCCTGTTTCTCACTGGAGCTCAACACTACTGACAGGCCTACTCCTTCTTTACTCATAGTTGGTCTGTCTTTAGGCAGGGATACTGAGCAGATGTTGACACTCCCGTATGACACGCCCCAGAAATGCTTCCCTCTCCAGCTGTAACAAGCATATCATTTCCACAAAATGTCAGAAGAAATAGGAAAAACATGTTTCGGTATATAGATCGAGCATATCAGGGATAGCTTGATTGTATGTACATGTATGTACCTGCTACATGCTGGGTCTTTGTGGTTGAAAGGCTGGTTGATAACACCCATGACAGGTTCTCCGGTTTCCCGGAGGTAAACCCCAATAAGAACCAAAGCACACTGTAGACCTGAAGGACACAGGTGGCCCTCTTCCAATACCTCCTCACGGCCCTCAATATACTGGCTAGTGGCATCTAATAAGAATAGAAAATATGAACAACTTAATGCTTTCGGATTCAACTTTAGTGTCTACCAAGATATGCCAGACTAAGTTTTTATTTGGAAGCATAGTGAAATGGAGTTTGTTTGCCACCGTCTGGCCATTAGTATTTATCTATCCAGAAATGGACACAAAATTAAACAAAGAAAATGGGCACATGTCACATTATAAACATGTACACTACATAATAAAAGATCCGATCAAGAGCAGATCTGCTGTTTTTTCATTATTGAGTAGGCAAGGAAAGGCAAGGCAAATGTATTTGTATTGCAAATTTCGAACTCACAGGCAATTCAAAGTGCTCTACATTAGGGAAAGTGGACACATACAAAGCAAGGAATTAAATATTAAGAATACAATAAAATATAAAAACAACAATAATTAAAACAGAAAATAAAAAAAATGAGTAAGTCGGACTACAATTTTAAAACAATTAAGCAAAAAGCAATCGAAAGCCGTTTTTAATCTGGGTTTAAAACTAATAAAGACTTTAAGCAATTCTAAGATCTTTTAGAAGTTGCTTTCAGCTGTTTGTTGAACATTATCTAAAAGCTGGGTGATGACAATAGGTGTAAACGTCATGTGTTACCTATAGGGTCGATCCAAATGCCCAGGTCAGAGGTTTTTAGGGGCACATCAAGGCCCTCAGTGTCGATGTCTGTAATCATTGGGTCTTGGTGAATGGCCTGTGCCAGTAGAGATGCTGCTGTTAGGTCACCATCTAGGACAGTAGCTAGGAGTGCTGCTGTCTCCTCCTCCGTCACACACACTGTAACTGTTACAGTCTCTCCTGTATGGGGAGTAGGGGTGGGGGGAAACAGCCAGACATGTTTAAATAAAGTATAATAATGTAAAGTGTTGAATTTTTTATAAAAGAAAGGGTGTGTAGGCTATGTATAAATGACATTGCCATGGCTGTTATTTTACTCATAATATACATATATTACAAACCTAATCCATTCTCAAACTTGTTAGACTCCTCTCCATGTATGAAGCCAACTATTTCAGGAAACTAAACCAAACAGGTTAGGTAGCAGTTAATTAACTGAGTAATTTCCTGCAAGGAGCAATGGAATGTTCTACAAATAAAATGTCTTGATAGTGTTCGTCTTAGTCCAATACCTGAGCTCCAACCTCATGCCGAATCATCTCCTGAATCACAACATCGGCAAGTGTCTTAAAATCCTGGACAAACTTCTTGTTTTTGTCATCCCCCATCTTCTCTTGAACAAGAAGCTGAAAAAGGTGGCCTTCCTTCCTGCAGACCCGTGCCACATTTGCTGCTTTCTCAGCCACACGTAGCAGCAGTCGTAGCAGATCAGCCATACCTAACAGTTGTGTGAAAAAGCCTTACCACAGAGTGGTCAAAGGGGAGGGGAGGAGAGGAAACTGCCTCTTGAGGTAGGCTAAGATGGCCTAATTTAAAGAAGGTTGATGTCCTAATTCGTGTTTCAAAGCCAAAACGCTACTATAATTTAAATACAAAATATTATCAACCCGTTTAAAACGTATGCCTATAAACTACAAATCGGATTACTATAAATAAATAAAAAATATTCCAGCATTATATGGATCCAATTGCTTGGTGCACATAATCATCAACGTCTAAAGTCTATTATTACGGGGACCTGGAAATTCAAACAAAATATCAAGTTCACCTAATTCTAATAAATGCGCGTATACAGATGTCCTATAACACACTTACCGGAAAAGCTACAGGCTTAGGTTTTTGTTCTCTCTTCGCTTACACTACCATTGACAATTGGTATTCAAGGTTGGAACCACCCTCGTTTCGCAGGTGAGCTGTAGTAAAGCTGTAGCAAAACACAGAGTTATACTTAGACCGTTGAACATTAGGTTTACTGTTCTTGTTTCATTATCTCAGTGCAGATGTTGTGTAATAGCAGTTCCTACTCAAAAGAAGTCTTCAAGCTACTGCGAAGCTGAAACTCTGTTCCAGGCCGTCTGACTTGTAGACGAAACGCCTACTTTGGGCTAGCTCAAAGGTTAAATGACGTAATTTATAAACAAATGTCCAACTGGCTGATTTGATCTCGTCGACATGTGGTCAAGTAAACGTCCACCCTGCGCGTTCTGAAAAAGTTGTTGTCAGGGACGTTTATAGGATTTGAAAACATCAGGGTTTAGGCCAAAACATCTGGGGCTTTTGTCCGATCTGGCAGGAGGGTCCGGTTACCCCTCACATTCACACTACTACTGCTGTTAACTTGTAGTACCCTTTTCCCGTCTTGAACTAAAATGAATCAACCTAAATTCATACAAATAATATGAAATGTACTTTACAGACCCCCCCCCCCCCCCCCCCCCCCCCCCCCCCCCCCCCTAAAAAAAAAGAGACTTAAAATCCCACAGCACATGTTGTGAGACCGCCTGACTCTCGCATGACGTATACAGGTAGACTGCCCGCAACAGCCCCCGATAGACAGTGTCGGCAAAACGTCACTTAAGCCGCGCCCCTTTTGGAAAGAAAACAAACCAACCTTACATTTCTTTCAATGAGATTGTAGAAACATTTTAAGATTAAGACATTTCCTGCACCATGCCAAGATAATGCTGTGTCACATGCTACAAGTTCCTTTTCAAACACATTAAAGTAATAGGGCCCTACATAAAGGCAGCATCATAGTGGGAACGTTTCCAAGGTTTAGGCCTACGTTTTGTTTAAACTGCATAATTTTTGTTTGAAAGACAGAGATGGCAAAAGTACACACATCCTTCACTCAAGGAGATGCACAGATACTTGTATTTAAAACGGCTCTGGTAAAATTTGACGTACTCACTAAACTTTACTTTACTCAAGTTAAAGTAAAGAAGTATGGGCTCTGACATGTAGCCTACTTAAGTAAAAAGTAGTATTTGAGATGAGGTGCCGGCGCGGCAGTTGCTCTCAGCTGACTGACGCCGCCGGCACAGTTTAAAGGATTATGAACCCGTTTTCACGTTTTTTTAAATCAAGTGATTAAACAGTGAAATGTTCAGATTTTAGTTACATGGTAAACATAAGTTAGGATTGCTAAAGTTCGTGGGTAACGTTTCTCTATCATCACGCTCGCATTGTTTTAATGCTAGTGGAATAGGCTGCATGTAGGCTACACACATGTCAAATCGCAATTTGTTAATCAAAAGACAAAGCATATTTTAATAAAGTAGCCGGCTTGAGCAGCCGGCGCTTATAGAAAGCTAATGCTTTATTATGATATGGGCCTGGACGTTTTGTGTGCACTAAACAGTAGCCTATGAATCTCAGCTTTTCTGGCACGCTATTTTGCGTGGAATGCTCGTGTGTTTGATCGAGGACTCTGGCATCAAACACAATTCGACTTGTCCCTTTAGCCTACATTAACGCGTAGACCAACATTTCCTAACGGACATGCCATAATAATCTGCAGCTTGTTCGTTCAGTGATCAGTCAAAAGAGCAGGCGAACTAAAGAGGGCATTTTATTTCACCCTAAGCTCTACCACATCGGCATCGGCGAAATGTTGCAATTGTAACAAATTACAGAAATTCACCAACAACGCTTGTAAGAAAATAGTGTTTTCTATTATGACACTCTCCAGTTTTGTCGAGAGCTAGAGGCGGCACAAAATTTGATGGATGCGGCCGCATCGTAACTCTCTATGCAGGAAAAACCCTGCAATAATGATCACGCCACCAAATGTATATTAAAACTAAGGTAACGAGCCTGTTTTGCAAATGTAAGAAGTAGGAAGTACAGATATACGTGTTAAAAATGTAAGTAGTGAAAGTAAAAAGTTGTCAGAAAAATAAATAGTGAAGTAAAGTACTGATACCAGAAAAAATCTACTTTATTAGCCTACAGTAACGAAGTATTTGTACTTCGTTACTTCCCACCTCTGGTTAAAGATAGTTAAGTTTAGTTTATTTTCATATCATATACATAATATAAAAAGAAAGATGCTTTCCAACCATCATAGGATGATGGCACTATGTAGCCTATGAGGCTGTAATTTCTAACAGATAGGCCTACTGTTAAGCTGCTTTGACGTGAACATCAGGCCTTTGGAATGGGTAATCTTTCCACTTTCATACATTTTTCACTTAAGTATTCAATATCTTTATTTATTTATGGATCTGCAGTTTTGGTGGACACCTTATTGCAGGCACAGGCAATGCTTGTACATGCCACACTTGTGTAAACCCAAGCGGCCAGAGGCTTCCAGGTTTAACTCTATTTTGGATGTGTCTCATGTTTGAAATGTCTTTTGGATTACAAACAAACATACAGTGCAGAAACAGCCTTTCAGTATGTGGAACGAACATTTATTAGTTAGGCTGATTTAATTGAAAAGAAACAACTCAGACACACCGTATGTGGACCATCGAACATAGCCTAGGCCCTATGGTATGACAGGTATGACACCTTGAGCGTTTCGAGCTTTTACTTAGAAAAAAAACAGAAATTAACTTTCAATTAAAGTCATTTCCGGGTCACTTCCTTATTTTTGTGTACATCTATGGGAGATCATCTTGGACTAGCTAATGATGGTATGGCATCCATTATTGTATAATAATTTCCACTTTGAGAGAGTGGTCGTTTATCCTGCCTTGGTAATTGCTAATCTATTTGACTTGATTATATAACGCCTTAGTTTTTACGAGGATCCGTCCGTGGAGGAAGCAAGGTAACGTGTTAGCATGCGTTATTTAGTAAGCTTGTAATACAAGCTTGTATTATCTTAAAGTTAAAGCTAGTACTACTAGTGCTAGGACTGGATTGTCTGACTAGTTAGCAAGTGAATGTGAGCTAACATAACGTTATCTATTTTAGTTAATAACTTCTTCTGTTTAATTTAACTGTGGTTGGCATCCAACCTGATGGTGCAATCCCTCCACTAACCATTTGAAAACGGCTTTAACTAACTAACGTTATCATTATGAATTGTTATGATATTTATTTAAAATAAAATTGTGTAGCATCGTACTTGCTATCTATAGACATTAGCTAACGTTTGGTTTGGGAACTGCTTGGCCTGTTAATATACTCTAGACTAGAGTCTAGTGCTTGCTGTGTTGCAACTTGAACTTATGCGTCAAGCCCCTACGGCCAAGCTTGGCATGTGATGTGAAGGTAGAAGGAGTGCTAGCATCATACTTAAACAGTAAACAAATAAATAATAAACTTTATGAAAGAAAAACTGAAACAGTGACAACTAGTGACTATCATGTGCTAGGACTCTGCTATACAGGCTATAAGGGACAAGACCAGTTAACAAAGCAGAATTAATTCCTCTTCAATAAACTTTAATACCATGATACTTAGTAACCAATCCTGTTCTATGTTCATTTTTCAGATTCTGGAGGCTTACTGTACTCATTACCAGCTTGAGTCCAGGTGTTAAATCCATGATTTAAGATGGCTAGTCATTTCCGCAGCTACATCTGGGACCCTGTCCTTATTCTTTCTCAGATTGTGCTGATGCAGTGCATCTACTACAGCTTCCTGGGTCTGTGGTTGGCCGGTGTGGATAGTCTTGTTCAAGCTAATCGATCACTAGACCAGATCTTCAGTTATGATGTAAGTCAACATGTTGCTAAGTAGCCACGGTGGGAAACAGAGAAAGTCCCTATGGTCTAGTTCTCTTGACAGTGTTGGAAATGTGCTTTATTAGTTAATTTGAAATTTGTAAAAATCCCTTCGTTGTACACAGAAAGAAAGACCAATCTGAGGTCCAGAAGGCCAACAGTAGTAGTAATCAAAATCTTAAGACTACAAATAAAGTGAAGTTGTGAAACTAACTATTTATGCGTTCACGTCGCTCCCAGATACTGCTCCTGTCCCATCATGTTTCTTTTGTGTGCAATTTGAGTCTCAATAGATTGGCAGATCATTTTTGCATTTAGCCCTAATTAACTTTCAATCTTAGAATGATTCGGTCGCTCACTGATATTGGAATATACAGTTTATGTCTAGTAGTACAAAATGTCCTGTAACAGCTCTGTACATGCAGGTCCTTGGATTTGCAACAATACAGGGAAGGCTCTCGATGATGGCATTCATCTTGAACTCACTTACTTGGTAAGAAAATGCCATTTTTAACATTCATTTTAAGCTTTGTACTGTTATACCCAAATGTATGTTCTCCCAACAGTCAATGAAGATGTTCTTTGCTGAATGTTTATTCATTTGTCTTATTTCGCAGTGCCCTTGGTCTGTGGTTCTTCATCCGTCGAGGGAAGCAGTGTCTGGATTTTACTGTCACCGTGCACTTCTTCCATATGATTGGCTGCTGGATATATAATGCTCATCTTCCAGCTGCCCTGTCCTGGTGGCTTGTCAACATAGCCTGCATGGCATTGATGGCAGTGATTGGAGAATACATGTGCATGCGGACTGAGCTTAGGGCCATTCCAGTCAACAGTGGACCAAAGTCCAACCTTTGACCTACCCCTGACTCCAAATTTGCCAGTTGGAAGTCTATACATTTAAATAAATGGGACTAGAAGAGGGATTTAGGTCCCTAAGACAGAAATGTAAATAGAGATGAAAATAGACATTTGACCTCTCCAATGAGTTCGTTAAAACAGTACAATTAGTGCTTATTTGTTTTTCTTGCAGGAGATACATTCAAGCATTTTATGGACTGCTAATCAAACTGAGTTAATAGAAAGGGGGCAATGTGTTTCATGCAGTTTGTTTTGTGGTGCTCTACAAATATATAGGCGATTTGTATTCATTGAATTCAAGCAACAGCATTTTTTTTGCTCACCATGTCAAAGCCCTGACATCACATATTGGTAACATTAAAGCATTGTTCAAGTCTAGACCTTATCATGACATGTATATAAAACTAGGACAACTTGATCAGTGTTGACTGTTAAGCCTTTTTATGTTAAAGGATTCATGCATTTGTCTGATGTGCTGGGTTATGCCGATAACACCTCCTGGAGAGAGTCTTTTCAGCTACCAGCTTGGTTTGAAAAAAATAATTCTGTCACTGTGCTTTGGGCTAAGGATGGATTACATTTAAACACATCCTTAAAGTTCCAATCTAATTATGGTAATGCAACATCCAGTAAGTTTGCTGTACAACTGTCAAAATTTCAGGTCTTGTGGTTTTGATTTGGTACATTTTACGGCAGTGCTGTTTGATCCATATGGTCTCTTGCACTATTATGTTGTCATGGTAAAATGTGCATTATCGAAGTTTTGCTTCCTTTAACGGGATTTTAATTCATTATTTTACTAGAGCTTTTTATATTCAGTAGTTAATAAAGCTTGATGGATCACAAGTGCTCCGTTAATTGTCCAAAATGAGCTCTTATGACAGGCCGATTGATTGTTTTCTTGCTCTAATATGCAAAACTATTTTAATTCAATTGGGGTGGGTTAATTAGGAACTACATGCTGTTTTAGCAGAACAAGCTCTTAACATTGTACCTATAGTTATACTCGTGCCAGTGAAATTAGACTAATTACTAGCACAATCACTTGAACAGATTGAAGCTTGAATACAGCCTGTTAACAGAGAAAGCAATGGGGACTGTTTCAGTGAGAAATGTTCAAGATAAAGCAGTACTCCATGAACAATGATGGCACTATAATAGGATGATTACACCACACATGAACCTTTGGCTCCCAGGGGGCTGTCCCCGGGCCTCAATCACACATGCTTTATTATCGTGTGTCTTTGTGGCCAGGTGTGGAAGAACAGCTGGAAGTTTGCAAACGAGGTGCTGATTGGCGGCTCAGCTGAAACCTCCTGGATGCATTTGCCATTTTTAA
Organism: Aplochiton taeniatus; assembly: GCA_017639675.1. NCBI lineage: Eukaryota > Metazoa > Chordata > Actinopteri > Galaxiiformes > Galaxiidae > Aplochiton > Aplochiton taeniatus. The sequence goes on from CM030173.1 coordinate 32,924,840, forward strand.
CACAATGCCTCAGAAGTAAAATAAGAAGACTTGTAAATTAGTACGGAATCTGGGGAGTGGCTTATTATATCATCCAATACTCTTGCAAGGCATACACTCTGACAACATAGTTGCATTTAATTAGTGTACATATGGGGGTTTCCCCTTTCAATGATTGAAAGCTTTAATAAAGTCCATGCCCTAAACAGCTAACTTTTTTGGTTTTACTCAGATATCGACATTTAAATAATGATACATTCAGTTGTGTACAGTTCACAGTTCATGTCACTGTTAAGTGATGTCACTCAAGCAAATGAGCCACATTTTGATTTAAACGATAAACTTTATTATTCCAAACACATGACTTAGTATTACAATATCCAATACAGATATTGGTAAATAGTGGACTTTGTGTTTTGTATGCTGAGAAACATATTTTGTTTTACATTCATTGGTGTTTCCTGATGTATGTCCATTACAATCTTTTAGCAAACATATGTTACTATATGAGCTATTGGATGGTTATGAATGCACACATTTTAATGCTTCCTTCAGTTGCCAATCCATTGCTCATAAAAAAAAAAGAAAGGGCTTGCTCTTTCTATTAACCACATACATTGCTCATGCTTACATTTTTTATCCTTAACATAGATTAATTGGCAGAAGGCAAGGAATAGGAATAGGTGTGAAACACCAGTACGATCATGCTAATGGTGGGGACTTGGATGTGGTTTTCCAGCTTATTTAGAGTTCAAAATCATGCAAAGATTCACACCTTCAAAGAACCCTTGGGGAAATGTACAAAATAACAAAATAAATGGGCTGACGTGAAGATAATCATGCCTTTCTTAGAGCAGCCCTGCAATAGCAGTAAAGAAGCTACAGTATAAGATAACTTAACATTTTGCTGAAAGTCTAGCCTATATAGTACTGTTTCATAGGTAGTCACACTATTTGTCACTAACTTTACATAAAGTTGCTGTAATGTCAGTTCAATAAACTGAATCTTGTCATACATCAATAAACGGGGGTCACGTCTCGAATGTGATGACAGTAGCATAAATACCGTGGCATTGGCAGAGATCATCCCGAAACAGAAAACATTACCACATGTAATGAATATTGCTGAGTTGCCACACATCAAAGAAGAGTCCACCATTGTCAACATCTTCACTTATGCAAAAGTAGAATGTTATTAAAATATTGACATCATATCCTAGTCCTATAACAACTGAGTAGGTATTATATTATTGTTGTTTAAACACAACTTTGCACTTCAAAGAGCAAAACTGTATCTTTTTTATATGAAATATGAAATTATATTGCTGCTTTTGGCCAGTCAACATTATTGTTATTTCAGTTATGTTGTTACGGGAAGACTTTAAGGCTTTAGCCCTAGATCTCTGAATATTACAGTGCGTGCCAGTGGACACTTATGTGATCTTGTCACCTATAGGCTACTGGTCTGTTTGTGTGTTTGTACTGGAATGTACGTATGTCTATAAGCAGGTCAAATGGCTGGCAGAGAGCAAAAATGTCCATACAGGACATAATATACAATGCACGAGCAAAATGTAAGATCGTTAAAATAATTTTCTAGATTTACCTATAAGTCAGTATTCATAAAAATAATAAAGGATTGAAGAATTTTTTAATGGCTCTTTGAGATTGTTTTAGAAATGTAAAAGTGCACTACTAATAAAATTGACTATGCTTATTTTAGAAGATTTTGATAAAATTGAGAAAACATATATATGCTTTATGACAATTACTTTTTGGTGTCTTTATAGCAGCCATAGAACCCTCAGCCACAATCAGCTGGGATGCTTTGAATAATGGGTCGACTTTTATATGATTGTCACTTCAAGAAAAAATATCATAGGTTAACATTAGCTTTTTTTCATAATGGTTGAATTACTTCATCAGACTTATTCAATTCAACATGTAGATGCTTTCTGCTAGCATATGCTCCTATTAAACCGTGCAATACCACATGCTTTTAGTAGGAGAATAACATGTCATAGAACCATTGATATCCACAAAGACTAAATTACAAATAGATTCGGAGCCAACAGTAACCCTTTGGTACACTGATTTGCTGAAAAGATACCTAGTGTCCCAGTCTCTACTGATGAATATGGCTGTATGTTATTAAGAATGATATATAACGTTATTATCATATCTCCTAAACTCCATGATATATTCTTCCTCAGACTAGTCTCATGTGGAAACAGTAATATTTGCTATGTTACTGGCGTGAACTTTTTCTTTTGTGTTCAGGAGCATATTACCCAAAGGAATGTGTGAGTGGTCAGGGGTGGTGAGTAAGAGACTTCCCTGTACTAAGAGAACAACCAGATGGGCCCGGTCAGGATCAGCATGCCCAGCAGTGGTAAGGGAAATGCAGCCATGGCTGAGTGTAGGCTAAGGGCTGAGCTGGCACTGCACAGGTCAAACAAGCTTCCCTGGAAGCGGATGTTTCTGGAGTCTTCTTTCAGGGACTCCCACATAGAGCCTACCCCGACTTGGCAATCAGACAATGCTGTGAGGGCACACGTGTGAAAAGCCTCCCAGTGGCTGTTTAAAAAAGAGGTACAGAAAACAGAATTAAGATGTGGCAAAGTGTTAACATCTAATCTTCCTAATATCACAACAATTATTGATCAGAACTTCACACAAATCTCACATTGGAAACCTTGTTTCCAAGCTGAAACTTAAATTAAGTTTATTTTGTAGGAATAAATCCTGTTTCTTCCTCCAGGCAAGGAAACACTTGATTTATGCAACTTTTTTTTTAACCTTTGTTGGATTACGTTGATCTGCTCTTTATGAATGCACCTGACCAGCGCCTAGAGAAGTTGGATACTGAATGTGCTCTACGTTTTATTACTGGCTGTGGAAATCTTGTACACCATTGTACTATGTATGCTGCTGCTGAATGGCCATCGTTGAATGTCCGCAGCCTTTTGCATTGGTTGGCTTTCATACAAAAATGTGTCCTTGGGCTGGTTCCTTCTTATCTGTCTACATACATATGTAAAAACCAAAATAAATATGGCCTGCACTCCCACAATATTCTACAGATGTTCGTCCCCAGAGTTAGAACAAAATTAGGGAAAAAAGCTTTTAAATATGCTGCCCCCTTCTTCCTTGAATAATGAACAAAAGGACCTGAAATTGTCGCGATCGCGAAATTAATACTCTTGGTGGATGTGATTGCTTCTGAACTTTCACTGAAATTGTTTTAGGAAATAGACCTGTCTATGCTTTTCAGAATTTTTGCCCTAGACCTTATCTAGTTGGATATTGTGTTAATTGTGTTTGTAGAGTACCTGGTTAAATAAAGGATAGTATATATACATATATATATATATATATATATATATATATATATATATATATATATATATATATATATATATATATGGCGCTAAAGTAAAGCTTTTCTACCAAGTTGCGAGTGCTGAGAATTTTGTTAGCAATTTATCTATTCTGTTATGGCAGATGCATGCAAGCAACATTGACTAAAAAAGATGGCCTCTGAATTTCATTATCTCTGCAGCAAAGTAATAAATTATTCAGTTCAGTGGCTGGCTGTTAAAGCTACAGTCATATCTGCTAAGTCGAACTTCCTATGAGATAACGTGTTTTACGACATAATGTTCCTTAATAATATACTTTATTTGGCTCCCCAAAAAGTATGGAATAGTGCTAATTTCTGTGATCAGGATTAAAAAATAAAGCAATCTGTTCAAATGCTGCACTAAACACATCTAATTAAACATGGAAATAATATATGAAGACACTCGAATATATCCTACAGCCAGAGGTTTAGTGTCCAAAGATACATGGGTTATGTTATTCACTCTACTCAAGCAATCGCCAACACAAACACTCAAACGCACCTGCACACAGCTTCCACTCCCCTCTCACTGGTCACATTCTCCTGGTAGTTATCCATGCTCTCTCCCAGCCTCAGGACACAGTCTGAAAAGTCCCTGTAAATATTCTCACACTTTGCATCTCCTGAGTCTCCTGCCACAGCAAGGGACAGGAGTACTACAAAACAAATAGGTTGAGAGATATTGAATTTAGATACATGACCGTATATAGCTCATTGTTTTATAACATTATAAGGCTTGCCACGCTATATGGTGTTACTAGGCTTTTTACCTGTACACCTGCAAATCGTTACCATAATACCCATGGAACAAATCTGTCTCAATGTCTTATCAATGCAAGGGAGAATGCCTAAAGTAGGTCATCCTCCCTCTTTGTTGTTCTTGGAGTTAAAATGAACAACCATCATTGTTAACATCACTCTGAGAAAACCAGTTAAGAGTAATTCATATCTGCCACAAGAATGGTTCCCTTTAGTCCTGGTTTGTGGTTAAAGCTCACCTTTAACAGTTTATAGTCTTTGGCACTATTTCTCAAGAAGATTTTTTTTCTCCAAAACAGACCTTCAATGTCTGAGAGTGAGATATGAGTTATTTCATGTTCCTTTAAAGCATCCACACCAAGTACGGTTATTATTATTGACATTGGGCATTTGAGCCACAGTACAATACATGTTTGCTTTTGTTTACTAAGATTGTTTGTTGACAAAACTCCATCACGGGGCAGAGGCGTCTCCCCTATTAATATTGGCTTAAATAATATTTAGGGCTGAATGTTATTAATTAGGACACATTTTTAAGTGCTACCACTCAATTGGAAAAGAGGAAAACGTCCGGGTGGCATGTGTAATCTGTGTTAAAGGGTTGTAGAATAGTCGCGATCAGAGAAATAAAAGGGTGTGGTAAAGAGACTGGGAATGATGACATTGTTACCTAGCTTAGTTTTTAACTATTTCATGATCCCACTAAAGACATCGATTTACACAAACCCACTGAAAAAACGATGGTACGGTGGGTTCCACAAATTGAAACGCATATCATGGAGAAATTTTCTCATGTCCATAATACCCAATTTAATATGCTACAATGATGGACAGGATTAAATACCTATTATTTAATTGTCAGATTGCTAAATATAGGACTCTGTAGACAGTGTTGTCTTTCTAACACACACAAAAAAAAAACACAAAACCAAAATCCTACAATGAATCTGCCATTTATCTTACCTACTACGACAATAGAACAAAACCCTCGTATCTTCGCCGATATAAATCCCATATCCCTTGTCAGCCCCAGCGGAGGGTACCTTGCGCCATCTGTCAAATATAATAGTCGCCGCTAAATGACGATGTTGGTATAGTAATATGATCCCAAAATGTCAATGCACAATTATGTTACTGCAAGACGCCAACAAGGTGCCAACAAGGTTACCTGTCCACCAAAGCGTACTCCTCTCTCCTCTACTGTGCAACTTAGATTTTCTCAGCTTCGTGACACCGGATGCCTTGACACAAACACATGGTTCTAGTTTTGCCGAAGGGCTAAATATCACTGTCCAATTTTTTCAGGCAGAACGATAATCATATAGCTTCAAATCAAATTAAAAGGTGATTAAAGATTCCAACAACAAAAACAAGAACAAATAGAGATAGATATTATAAGCTGGTGCCCGCAGTTTGAAAAAAATGTACAATCATTAGCATCTTGGCAGGACTTAGCAGGACTTGGTCATTCCATGTTATTTTATATTTTTCATGTAGTGCAACGCAGTGTTTTATGGACTTCGAATTATGTTAGTTGCTAACTAAGTACAAAAATGGAGGGACTAGAACATTTTCCACAAAATACAATCATTTAATTGGCATTAAAAAAAGTTATTAGGGGAATATGGCCTAGTTACCATCATGTTAACAATGTACATAACTGACATCTGGCCACTTAAATTAGGTCCAATTAGCTTGAAATGAAAGGCTAGTTATGAAGAGCATTTTTATCAGACTACCTAAACAGTCAAAGATGAGTAAATGTTTAGGGATGATAATGTCTGTACTTTGTGGTTAGAGGATTTTTCTAAAAACAAATCACAGTTGAGAAAATCTTCTAATATCATACCAAACTGTAAACGTTTTCATAGAAAATCAGTAGATATTGAATTAAAAGGATCACCCTTCCGAAAGTGCATCCCAAGGTATTCACTGCACCCAAATTAAAATATATGTTCTTGTGTGACGTCTGAGAACCTAGTTTTTTGAGAACCTAATTTCACAAACGTTCATCCATGTCTGACTGTAATCAAATTACTCAATCTTCTCTCATAGTGGACTAATTGTAAAATAAATTCTCTTCAGGAACTGGGTCAACACAGCTGCTTTTAACCATTCTTAAGAAAGTAACCATCTTTGCCCCCCCCCCCCCCCCAAAAAAAAAAAACATTGGCGTAACATAACACTGTTTATGAGAGATTAGCCCAAAATTCATTCAAATTGGTTGATGTATCTGTTTTTTTTTTTCTTGGGAGTCGAATCTGGTTTCACTTGTGAAGGATTACAGTTGATTGAGTTGAACTGTAGTGTACATGAAATGTGAACATGTGATGTACATGGATGATCATGAATGCATTATGTGGTTTATAAATCTGTTCCAGCAGCCCTCTTGGTACGTTTCCGTGGAGAGGGCTTAGGGGATGCCTTGCCTGTATGAAAAAGAGTAAATGTGTAAGCCAATGTTCTATCAATAATCAGTCAGCACTGTAGACCCTTGTAAGATCAACATACTCATGACATTTAGAGTCTCCTGAGGAATCCAGCTGATATCCACATCATTCATCCCACCGGTGCCTGTCTCCACTTTCACTGGGACTCTCTTCCTCTGCACGGCAAATGACAAAAAGGTCATAATTTTAACAAAATGTAAAATGACAAGGGTATTTTAAACCTTGTTGGAACAGCTTTTAGCAGATGTGTCTTGATCCGCTCCCTGTATTGTGCTTAAGAGACTATCTGCAGCATATATTATGTTATGAGAATATCCGAATGCTAGTTTACAAAGCTGTCTGCTATATATATATATATATATATATATATATATATATATATATATATATATATATATATATATATATATATATATATATATATATATATATATATATATATATATATATATATATATATATATATATATATATATATATATATATATATATATATATATATATATATATATATATATATATATATATATATATGACTGCTTTGGCAACACCAAATATTAATTTCAACAATGAAATTTGTTGGCTTCGCCTTGGCCTATGACTCTGCTGTCGGGTATTCAGACCCCAATTTGCCATGCCATTGTACATTTTCCCTTATTTTGCAGTAGGCACACTGCCATTGTTGAATGATATACGTCTTTGATAGTCATATCCATATTGGAATACTCTCAATCAGTGTATCCTACAAACACTTAACACTTCCCAAACTGACAATCGCTTGCTGAGAGTTGAGACAACCAACTAAGGTCAAGCTCCTGTTCATGCAGGTTTAATTGCCCTAACAAGTGGAAAAACAACTAAACTGTACTGTAGGTTCCTAGAGTGGAGATACCTGTTGAAAAGCTAAAGTAAAGGGAATGGATGAACTCATAATGCATACCGTCCTTGACTCCAGCACCTGGTACACAGCAAGCAACACCAGGACCACCAATCCAGTAAGGAATATGTACATGAACATTCTGCAGGGGTAGCAATGAAATGAAGAGTAAATATCAACCCAGCATCACATACCCAGTATCACAGAACAATTTTACTAAATTCTTACGTTTCCCCATCCAATCCCTCTTCCAGCTCAATGATGTTAACAGTCTGGTTGTAAATGGCAGTTTGGTAGGAATTGCCCTAAAGGAAAACAAAAACTATGTTAACACAATGAGCATTTCCAGGATTTTATGAATTTGAAAGAAAATATCTTGACAGAAATTACAGGACCGTAGATACAGATCCAGGGCACATAAATTCAGTAATATCAATGATCATTTATCCAGTACACCCAATAGTCTTTCTTACCTCACTGTCAAGATAGTTAAGCAGAATGACAAGGCCAAATGGACGACCAGCCATTTGCTGAGCTGGAATAAAGGAGTACTCAAACGAGGCCTGTTTCTGGGGCTGCACCACAGTGCTAAGAGGCAAGGCTGTGAACTTTATAAAGCACACAATTTGAAAGGTTTAGATTTTCCTGAAGAATTTCTAAATGTTAACACAATGCAAAGAAAGTACTTTATATGTAGCACCAAATTACACTGGCAACCGAGACATATTGAGCAACACACATACGTTTTGGATGTAGAATTGGAAGTCCTGGGGGTAACGGAAAGAGGCCTCCAGTGATTGAACAGTAAAATCCTGACTTCCCGTGTTAGTGAAACCCACAAGGAACTTAACAATTTCATTGGCAGGAAACTCTGGGATGAAGATGAAGCAGCACACAGATGAATTATTAAAACATTTACTAAAAGTTGTTGAGGTTCCATTCTTATACACAGATATACTTAGGTGATCCTTATTAGATACTTTGGGGCTGCCGCTTAGACTGCATTGAACTAACCTTCTCCTGTGACAAAGTGAATGGTTGTGTCAGCATCAGGGTGGTAGGTTACACCAACAGCAGCCGAGTCTTCCTCTAAATCATCATCTATTTCCTAAAAGGTTAATTAAAAACAAACTTAGCTCAAACTTTTGGAAGTGATTGTTATTGGGATTTATAGCACTTCAAAAAAGACATTGTAAAAGTTACATACTGAGCCAGGGACTTCATCAACAATAACTTCATCCTCTTCTTCCTCTTCATCCTCATCAACAGCCACGTCTGGGGATATGTCCTCAGCTGACTCAGGATCTGCAGATACTTGGCCTGTGTCAACAAAAAAGAAGAGGCCCCAATATTGGTTAAGTGTACAACTTACACTTGAAATCTTACAGCTTGGTGAAAGTTTTACTGGGAAACATTAAGAAACAGTTTAAAAGTGTCAACGTGCCTAACTGACCAAAATCAATTTTAACCGATTGCCCAAAGTCAATGATGACGTGTCTTAAGACCACCGATCCGTTAACTCATGTTTGGTTACTGTTTATACCTTTAGACAATGGGATAACGTGAAATTATTACATCGTGTGTTATTCACTAATTTAGAATTTGAATTTAAATTAACCCTAACAAACCGCTTTAAAAAAAAATTAAATAGCCCTACTTTACTTTTGAAAATGTCTTTCACCAATAGGTTCCAGCAGACAGTCAGTAGGCTAATTAAATAAATTACAATTAAATGACACCTGGATGTTTCACAATAATCTGCGATTAAACTAAAGCTGGAAAACAATTATTTAAGCCAGTAAATTATGTCAACCAATGCAATAGCATGAACAAATTGTGCCACGTCAATGTAACGATAGGCAATAACCGCGAGGCAAGTAACATCTAACAAGACGAGCAGCCTGAAAACAATTTACTTACCGATGGATAATAACCCACACGGAAAGGCCAAAAGAAAAAGTATTAGGAATTTGGATCGAAAAGTAGACATTTTGATAGCGTAGAGACTGGCTTGTACGCAACCAGAGCATTCACCAGGAAAGAAAGAAAGTTTAAAAAGGGGTGGAGAAACATAGTTGCAAAGCCACGCCCCTTAGATGCCAACGTTTACCTTTAGTTGGACTGCCTCACCTATAACCATTGGTATAACAACATATACACATTTGCCATCATCTGTATGCATATGCAATTTCTACAGTAAAAAATGCAATTATTATACAAGCAACATTTACACGTGAACTGTTTCCTAATTAGTTCTGCACACAGAAAGCTTTCAGATTGTTTGTTATCAATTTGAATAGTATACGTTGATTGCACACAGCAGTCTATATAAACACATTCCGTTTATGAATTTGTCACGTTGGTGTATTTAGTTTTGTGGTCTTTGTCGACAACATGTTCTTTTGTTTATTCATTTCCTTTTCATTATTCATCCATATATGCATCTGGTAGGCTGTCCTCATACTTTATGTGATTTGAAGGCTTGTGGGTTTTTGCAGGTTGCTTGCACACATTCGACTAAATCAAACATCCTGTGAAAAAGAAACTGTTGTTAGATTATTGGAACAGTCCTCGAATTAAAGCTATAGCTCTCAATTAGACATAGATAGACAGATAGATAGACTTAGATATTTTGTGTTCAAAAAGATCAGAGGAGAAAGAGAGAAAGTGAACATTGACAAGCAAGAGAACTAGAGAGAGGGAGAATATAACATCTTTAAAAAGCTCTCTGAATACTCCCAGATATGACAGACAGTTGCAATAACACACAAACTGGTAAGATTCATAATATTTGATCACTATCAAAATACTGTACACAAAATACAGTATTTTTATTGACATCTTGATATTTTAGATAGTGAGAAACTATATTATCTTATTCTTTAACTCTTGTTTCAGTTGTTTGGAAAGTTTTCTGTGGGTCCTTTCAACTATGGATGTTATTGGCAGTCATTAGCACAATGCTTGTCTTCTCACTGTGCTGGAATATCTTTTGCTGCTTTGATAAGCTTTTCTCAGGTAACGATAAACTTTATCGAATTGAATTCAGATCAGATTTTATTTAATGACCAAAAGATAAACAATAATTCTTTCATTACTGCTCTGTGATTGTGAAAACAATATGAACATTTTCTGTAACAGTCAAAGGGTCTTTGCCAAGCTTAAGAAGGAGGTTGGTACTGCTCTATCCTGTTACATTATTTATTTAAGGCATAGCCAGACAAATTGTTTACATTACATTAAGTATGACAGATTTAAAAAAAAAATGTAGGCCTGTTGTAAATCTTATAATATTATACTGCTTGAATAAAACCTTTTTAGTATGAGGCATAGGAACATGGAGGACAGTCCTATATATGGAAACATCCGTTTTACACAATCAAGTGAGTCTGTGATTATGTACATGTGTGTGTTTAAATGTATGTATGAATTTGTTTATTTGTTTGATTTCAAACAAACCTCCACTATTCATTGTGACCTTCTAATTACTTGTGTGATTGTTTACCTAAAGGAGTTGACCCCCCAGCCATTTCCTCAAGTGATCATCAGATGATCCAGCATGACTCACAGGTTTTTGAATTTTGTTAGATTGATTCAGGAAAATCCACACATTTATGTTCAGTTTAATTCAGATTTTAAAATTGTATTTATGCAATTTAATAAAATACAGTTTTATCTCTTTTTTTAAAACATTATCAGTCGGTGTTAAGCGGTCAGGACTGCTATGCCAACCTGACCCTGAAGGCGCCCAAGCCACCGTCTGGCTGTGGCTCCCCAAAGATCCAATACTCAGATGTTGTTGTATTGCAGGGGCCAGGGCCTCTGGAGTCAGACATGGGGACAACGAATAACTCAGAAACGCTCTCTGATCTGTATGCCTCAGTGCAAACTGATCGCACCAAAACCTTGGACACTGTAAAATGCATTGAAGGCTATGCCAATCATGTCTGATAGAAACTTTGGCTGCTTCCTTTCAGTTGAGGGTTTTTGCAGCAGCTTGCTTTGTTACCACAGTGAGGCACTGGAAGTCCACATTTGAAACAAATGAATCGCCTTGACAATATGGATAACAGGTATACCACAATTTAATTAGATATTTTTTAGATGCCTTCTGTTTATATAATATCCATTAACTTCTCAATGTGTTGTTTTGTCTTGATGACTGAATTGATTGTGAATTAAAGTAAAGTATTTAAAGTATTTTGTTTGCTAGACTGATTTGAATACTAGTATGGAAGAAAACAGTCTTCAGGTTCTTTTGGTATATATATTCAGCTAGTTCAGAATTAAACAGAATACAAGAACTGACAAAGGAACCATTGCTCGTTTGTCAGTGGACCCTCCAAAGCAACTACTATGCTTCTCCTACGAGAGTCGTGTTCAAGGACATTCACAGAATACTTATGGCAACAACATGTTCAAAACAGTTTCATAGCTTAGTATAAACAGGTGATAGTGGTGAAAGAATTGAGAGGAACAGTCGTACTTTCCCAACCCTTACCAACTGAATGGACATGATGCTTCTGACCTATATGAGCCATGACAGTGCACTAGAATTCTTAGAATATAATTCAGATGATTATGTCACCATAATGACTAATAAGGTAATCATATATAAGTGCAAAAAAGTGTGTTCATATAATTATTCTGTTATTCTGTATATATATATATATATATATATATATATATATATATATACATATATATATATATATATATATATATATATATATATATATATACACACACAGAATAAATACAAATATTTTGCAATGATCCTTCAAATGGGGTTATCAAACACTATCAAGCACAATAAGATATTGTTATTGCATATCGTTTGATACATGTTGCATAATGTTTATGTTACTTGTTTTATTGTTGTACATCTGTCCTAGTGTATTATGCTGATGTTTGACTCTTTGCCAGGGCTCCATTGTAAAAGAGATATCTATCTCAATGTGAATTGCTTGGTTAAATAAGGGATTTTTTTGAGCATAGTCTTCCCCACACAATATCATGTACACTCTACCTTAAGCAGCACAGCAGGATCTCAGTTACACTCACACACAACAAATCAGCAATCAGCAAATAAACAATGAGTGCATTTTTGCCAAGCCAAGTTAGCTTACAAACCAAACTACCTGAGTACATTAGTTGAGCATTTCAATGAGTTGTGGATATTCAAACTACAACCAATCTTAAACTTTTTGTATGGATTGTTCTTACAATATTTTGATTAAACACATTTTATTCTGTAAAACAATTTGTGTTGTATTAATTTGCATGAAATGGGCCTTACAAAGTCTTTCAGATCGATCATTTATTAAAAGGCATTCCGATAGATACATAGATACCTAGACATGATAGCTACATTAAACCCTTCTAATTTGACTCCAAGGTATCGCCTATATCACTTTCATCATTAAGAAATACCATCCTATATTACTATTGAAAGACTATCGTACTATACTATTGACCTAAAGGTGTTCTTAAATGCAGTGATATTTGGGCAAAATAAGACATAGCAGGAGCTCAGTCTTTAAAGCAAGCTACTCCTGGCTCCTAACTGGTTTTCCAAAGGGCTAACGTGCAATGTATTGTTTAGCATCTTATCTTCATTCAATGGTTGGAGTCAAAATTCTAAAAGTCAAAAAGTCAAAAAGTGCAAGAACCATTGAACCAAAATATCTGAGTAGACAAATTTGTATCAATTATATGGCTCCGGGGACTGCTGGTAGACACAGGGTCCTAAGAAGCAACATAGTTCATTGAAAAGAACAGGTCCGGACAGTGCACAGCGGTGCCTTCACTGTATCTCCTTCTGTTGAATAGTTTGAATTGGCATTGTATCTAAATCCCAGGAAACAAGGCCATGTAACACTATGGTTTAACACCTGGTGTTCCCCAAAATCTGTGGCCGTGCATAACTGTCTGCCAAGACTGTTTCTATGAGAAGAGACGAGAGGTTGCTGACTGAAAATGCAATTACAACTTATTTGAATGGATGCACAACTCAACAGTACAAAGAATTAACTATGCACTGTTCGGTTTGCGTCGAGATAGATACATACAATGGTATGTTGTGTCACACTTGCCAGATAGTGCAGAGGATTCTGACCTTGAAGTTCACCCTGAGGTCTGGCCTTTGGATTTGAGTGGACATATCAATATGGAGATGAGATTTAGCGACAATAAAAGAGCAGTGTCATAAAGGCCTATCAGCTTACTATCAGAGGTCTGTGATAGTATTTAGAAAAATACCTGTTGGACAGTACACTGAGAAAAACATTCATTTTGGTCCGGACCAAACAAGATTGTATGAAAACATCATTCTAGCACAACAATTGTCATAGATGTTCATCCACTGATATGCTTTTTTATGTATTAGCTGGATGTACTGTCTGTCTGTCTGTCTGTCTGTCTGTCTGTCTGTCTGTCTGTCTGTCTGTCTGTCTGTCTGTCTGTCTGTCTGTTTGTCTGTCTGTCTGTCTGTCTGTCTATCTGTCTGTCTGTCTGTCTGTCTGTCTGTCTGTCTGTCTGTCTGTCTGTCTGTCTGTCTGTCTGTCTGTCTGTGTATGTATGTGTGACTATTATCAAAATGAAAGAGATAGTGAACTAATAAATGAGCAGTGTCATAAATATTTATCAGCTAAGAAGAGGCCAGTACTTCTTTTTTCTTTCATTTTTATCGACATCGCTAACTTATATTGCTCATATATTACTCTTTGAGTACATCTATTTCGTTGTGAAAGTGCCTCTGATTGATAATGTTTGTTTTAAGCAACAAGGTGCACCTTACCTAATCTATAGGGATATGCATTCAAGACTCCTATAGGATCGGCATCCGCCGTTCTGTTGGTTATGACTCGAGTGTGGTAAAACTATTTATTTTAGCATCACAACCATTTTGTCTAGAAGGCTATAGAAATTAGTTTCTAATTCAAAACAACCTAATCACATGAGATGTATTTTCAAGCAAATTAATATATGAAAACCTAATGTACACTACCGGTGAAAAGTTTTAGAACATCCCCATGTTTCTAGTTTTATTGAAATTTTAGCAGTTAAAGTCCAGTGAATGTCCTGAAATGGAACAAAGGTAAGCAGGTAACCTGCAAAGGTTAAAAGTTTAGGTTACCAAAAACGAAAAAATTATAAAAAATTTCAGAATTATCAAAAAGGCAATAAATTGTGTTAAACAGAAACATTCCATGATTTTTTTTTTTTTATCTCCAATTGTTTATTTGTTCTATGCTTTATTTCAGAGTACATTGAGATAATAAACTGCGTACATTTCGATGAAAACTGTAAAAATGGGGGTGTTCTAAAACATTTGACCCGTGGTGTATAAGTTTCTTTCAATTTAGCAATATTGCTAGTACAACATATGGAGGGATTCAGGTATTGATTTGGTAGGATCTATCTTGTTTTGAAATGTTCTATGTTCTATGTTCTAAGTAGCCTCTGGAACTATACTCAAGATCCATTAAATGCTTACTGAAATGTAGAACTAAATCTCCAAAGAACTATATACTATAACTATAAACTACCAATAATTTAGCACAAAAAAAGAAGCAACAAGAACGTAAGCTTTGTACATTTGCCTTCATTGTCCCAATTGTTAAAGAACATGACACCAATTAAAGTCCACTTGTTAAATAATTATAAATAACAAATGTACAGTATTGACAAGGTTGTTCATCACTCATTATAACTTAAAAATAAATAATCATCCCTGTAGTACAATATACATACTAAATAATATTGTTCCACTCCTGATCAACACCTACAAAAATAAAATACACATTCTATTTTCTAAAACACATGCCATTCCTACCATTTTACAATGCAACTATACTTTCTTTACATGATCAATAAATATTGCACACCTTGAGAGTATACCCAATATACAAAAATCATCAACAATATGAATATGCATTGATTAAACATATTTAAATTGACATATTTAAATCCCCTCATGGCCCCACATAGGGTAAAGTGGTAGGTGAGCTTTTGGTGCATTTATTTAGAATTGATTAATACAGCATGCACCTTTCTGAGCCATCATAATATTTTCAAATCTTGGTTGTGTCCTCATTGCTAATTGGTGCCTTATGCTCTCCCATGCTGCCAAAATCAAAAGGTACGTCAAAGAATAGCTCATCGTCAAAACAAAACTCATCAGATGGTGAGGCCAAGCAGGGTAGCTTTAGAACAATGCCGGTCAACACCCCACCAACAGAGGCTGCTGCAATGGTAGATGTTAAAGCTGCCACTTGCATCAGTGCCTGCTCCTGGGCAGTACGACCTAGGCCTGGTTTCAGTCCTGGGATCAGCTGCTGCAGTTCCAAGAGCTTTGGATCTCCTTCAACTGGGGCTCGATGAGCAAAGATTTGGTACATGCTGGGGCCATACGTTTCCTCAGTGGCCAAGAGGATCGCACAAATTCCTGCTATACTTGATATGAGGCCAGTGATTCCATGGAGATTGTGAATACCACACTGGTCTTGAATTCGGAGACGGCGGGCCATAAATGGAGTGAGGTACCTGTAGCCAAAGAAGCATGCGACACACCCCATGATTCCTAGGGCATACGCTGCAGCGGGTGAAATCATCATGTCCACAGAGGCCCCAACAGTTACACCCCCAGCCAGAGTCACATTCTGAATGTCAGCCATTGTCAGTTTACCCCTTTTATTGAATACAGCTGAGAGTGCAAAGGCTGTGAGAGTGGAGGAGCTGAGGCCTATGAAGGTGTGGAGTATTGCCCTGTGCTGATCATCACCTTTCAAGGTCAGAGCAGAGTTAAAGGATGGCCAAAACACCCAGAGAAACAGGGTGCCCAACACAGAGAGGATGTCTGATTGATAGTTGGTTATCTCTTTTGCATGTCCCTTGTTCAAGCTTGGGCGGAACAGAACAAATGTAACCCCCAAACCAAAGTAGCAGGCAAAGAGGTGGATAAGTATGGAGCCACCAGCATCATTTATCTTTATGTATTTCAGCACAGCCCACTCAGTAATAGCAAAGATAGGGACCTCCAGCAGAGCCATGACTAGGAGTTGCACGGGACTGGTCTTTCCAAGCACAGCCCCAAATGAGATGAGTACAACAGCACAGGCAAACTCAGCATTGAGCAGGTTAATCACTCCTAGATGGATCTTGCCATCATGAAAAAATTGGAAGTAGCCTTGGACCAAAATGGCCCACTGAATGGAAAATGTGGCAGTAAGGAAGTTGAAGACAATACCACTGAAGCCATAGAGACGGAGAAAAGCCAACAGGCAGCCAAAGCCAATAAAAATCATTACCTGCACATCAGCAAAAAAGGGGTAATCTCTATACATAGAATTGTCCATAGGCTTTGTTTCATTGTTTTGCATCTTTGCATTGGAATTATCGTCGTAAGTGACAAAGCCTGCGTAGAGAGACAGAAGTACCACCTCTAATACCAGCACTAGCAGGGGCAGGCGAATCCTCAGGCTCGTGGATTTATTCATGGTGGTGCACAATGGACAGCTCAAAATATCCACATGCTCCAGCAGCAGCACTCACCCTCCCTTTGTACTACTTTTCTATCAGATAAGATCAGCTACTAGACTGTCATTACGTAGAAAAATCAGATACATGCCGCCCTCTTTTACTGAGGACATTTTATTTAGCATTCCAATTGAATCAGTTTTGACAAGCCAGAATATTATTTTACTGATGAAATTCTTGAAACGTTGATATTTGACAAGATCTCAAGAAATATTTAAATAATTTGAAAAACATATTTTATTGTTATTATCATTGCATTTGCATTTATGAGAAAACACTTTTCAATGACCAAAAAATGTGCTATTACTTACCTTTAAATTAGAACAAAGGAATAAAAATGGGCAGAATTTTCCAAAAAGAGATCATTCTACAAAGCAAAAATCCCTCATTCAATATTTGTATACAGTTCGATGTCTATTTTTCCGTCAGTTATAAGACGTCAGAGAATGCATGGACATACTGCCCTCTTGTGACTATAAGGGGCAAATGGCGTGTTCCATTGCATGTAAAAAGTGAATAACTTGTTTTAAATTTCTGTCTTTCTGCTAACAAAAAACATTTACCAGACCATTTACCAAACATTAAAAACGTTTTTAAGGGAATGTTGGAATCATCAATTGGAGATTGTGAATGTTTTGTAAATGCCTGCCTGCCTATTTGGCCAAGTCTCTCTTGTAAAAGAGATTTTTAATCTCTATGTGACTACCCGGTTAAATAAAGGTTAAATAAAACATAAATGAAAAATAACAAACCCAACCAGTCCAAACGAAATATTTCAACGCCTATTTTATTTTTATTAAACTAGTGAGTGGGAAGGAATTTTGGGGCACATCTGATCTCTAAAAGACCATCGAGCATTTTTTTCTAAATCAAACATCTTCTGAATGTTATAAGATTTAGTCTATAATATATTATTTTCTATTGAGGTAAAAATTATAATTTGATAGCCACTGATTTTAAACGTTTCTACAAGGAATTTCTACAGTCTCCATGCATGGGAAACGTCAGTATGGCCTCAGCACTAACATAGGCAATAAGAAATGTTTTAATGTGTTTCAATAGGTTTTAGATTGTATAATTCTGTGACATATGCATGTGAATACACTTTCCATGATAGTAGCTTAAATGTGTCAGGTTGTAAGGGGCATCTTAAAGAACAAAAGATTGGCCAGGGTCTAAAGGTCTCAAACTATCTGCTCTGGGACATCAGTTGAATTTCCTATTCAAGCCTAAGTTCAAATATTAACTACAAGCCGTAAAATTCAAATTCAAATTTGGAGCAATAATCTATTATGTAGCTCACAATGTATTTTCTATAATTCAGCTTCTGTTGTCATTTTGAATGTGAGATCATCCATTGGGGTAGTTAAGGATCATAACACACCTATTGCATTTCCTTAATAATAAGAGTCCCTCTTTATTTTGTCTTGGTCCTTTGGCAAGTGTGGGGAACTTATCAAAATTAAGAAAAACTGAAAGAGCTTAAACAATCACATCGGAAGTTTGAGTTACCAAAGGAAAAACTGATTAAGAGGCCCATTTGTTTTGATAAATGCAACCTCTTTGTAACCTAAATACGGGCCTAATATACACCTGTTGGAAAAACCTTGTTGAACTAAAAGTTTTCTCATGTCTGAAATGCAAAACATGGTTTCTGGCTAAGACAGTTCATAAGAGTACTGATGCAAACAATTACATTTTGGGACATTTCTTACTTCCTAGTTAACTGAATTGGTAAATCGATTGACAGAAACTTCGTAGTATGGCCAAAAGTTACAAGCGGCCAGTGCTATAGAGCTACATTTTCGATGGCAAGAGAGAGCAAATGACATTTAGTTCAGTATAGCCTATCAAACTATAAACTCAAAATGGGATATTCAGGAAATTAATCGGTTACTGTAAATAGCAAACGATCACAGTTTTGCTTATTTTGTAGCCTGGCTGAATGTGTGCTTCCATAAAATAAAATACATTAAATATTGATATCGGTCGTCTCGTCTAACTAAGGCTAAGTAGGAATATGTCTTATTTCCTGAAAAGTCCCTTTCAGCGCACATGGAAACAGCATTTCCTGCAGCAAAATTTGACCACGAGAGGCGCCCTTTTGTCTTAAAGTCAGACAGACTCGTCACAGCCCTGGTAACAGCCCTAATCTCCCAGCATGCATTGTAATGCCAACGTATGCAAACAGGAACATGGCTACCTTTTAATATCTGACAGCAAGCTAGAGCAGCTACCTAATTTCTTGTAATTTTCGGGTACAATTACCTCAATAACAGTTCACCAGCTGACACAAAATATATAATTGACAAGTGTACAGAAAGCCCCATAATTAAAGGAAGCAGTGAAACACCGTGTGCGTTGCTCATCTAATTAAGGTAAAATGATCAATTGCGTTTCTTGTCGTTCACAGGTTAACGTTAGCTACCATCTGAAATGCCCTAGCCTTAATGGTCTATCGCCAGCTTTTACGTACTGAATACATCTGAGCTAAAATCCATTACGTTTCTGATGTTGTTTATGCATGTGAGCTACGTTAAATAGTACAGTTACATCTGTACGCCTTCAGTGCTGGCTAAAGTCAACGTTTGTAACGTTGCCAGTCATGCTACTAGCTTAATTGTTCAGCCACGGTGGCAGATACGTCACTGTCAGACTGTAAAGTTAAAGATAACGTTTTAATGCATATAGGGGATTATTGTCATCAGAAAGTTATATCGTATCGATTGTGAATTTCCTGAATTTCATTGGGATTAAATTCTCCATTACAAAACAGACTTGTCCAGGAGGGCAGCACCCATCACATGGATACAGAGCCAAAAAGTTGCATACAGACACCAAAAGGGAGGAATGGGGCACAATTGGGGTTTCAGGACAAATCATAATATTTAGAAAACATATTAACACCAGATCACAAAAAATGTTGCCCTGCTGCAGTAGTGTGAATTGCAATAGAATTGAGTGCCCCTTTCTCGTTTTCTCAAAAGTCTGCTTAAAGTTACTTAAAGCATAACTTAAAATGTTTGAAGATATCAAGATGGGATGGGACTGACTGGTGATCTTTTGTGTCATGGCATGGCAAGCACTTATCATATGCAAATGCATGACAACAAAAACCAGTTGAGCCACAAAAGTTGACAGTCCGGCATTTATGCTGCAGATTTTCTACTTGTCCAATGTTCTACTCAAACTAAAGCAGGGGTGATGCCTACATTTTTTTTTACCATCGATAAATTGTTTCCCAAACTATTGATTTATCAATGTATCGAAGTTATTATTAATCTTGAAAAACGGTAACAGTTTCACAATTCGATGCCGTACAGCTTCTTACGTTAGATTTTGCCTCTTCGGTTAGAAAGTCTAAGCAACAGAAACAGGGATCAACAAAATAAGCTATTCGCCATGACATTACATTCTCGTTTGGTTTGTCATGTTGGCAAAGTTTGAAATTACTTGATAAATTGTGCAACAGTGCATTCAGTACACTCTGCATATAACCACACAGATTTACTGAGCAGTTAAAAAAAAAAAAATATATATATATCTTAAAGCCTGAATTGTGTCAGTAAAACCTCAATGATATCTGTATGATACCCAGCACAGAGCAGTGCTATGGATTCATTTATTATATGATGCATAGAATGAGAGCCAAAGATTTGTCTGAAGAAGGGCATTTTAGATTTAAGTTGACAATAGCCAGGACTGGGAGTCTGGGACCTGCTCATCCTCTCTTGTGGAGAATCGCCTCTGGTGTTACATAGCTGGAATTTGCAGGAACCCCCTCGTTAATGTCCTATTCACATGGCTACCGCTAAACGTTGAGTCAAGAAGCGCTAAAGGAAAGTCTTAGCCAGTGGTTTTTGCATGTGGAATCCAAACAAATTCTTAAAGAATCAAAAACCCACCCATGTACCCCCAGAAACCCAGCCAGTCCCAATAGTTATTACAATTAATACTTATCTCATTACTTTAACTATAAAAAAAAGTTTCAAATCTGAGAAGGTGGGTGTCTGGTTGAATTGACACAAAACGAACAATAGATGACTAGGCCTACATGTTCATTTGCCCTATATGGATTCTTATGCTAAAAAGGGTGTTATGTATAGGGTTGTGCAGAGATGGCGTTATTCAGATCCAAATCTGTATTAGGATCGGAATCATATTGTCTGGATTTGGATTACAATTTGGCAAAATACCAGCAGTGGGCGGTGTTGACACCAGAAGTTATCAAAAATTACATTTAGCTAATTATGTGAAGATGGAATAATAGATTAAACATTGTGTGTAAAGGTGTTGAACGCAACTTAGCCAAAGGTATGCCTTTTAAACAAATTCATTTTAAAAGACCCCGTGATTGAGGACACTTAATAATCTAAAAACAAACCTTGCTTTTTATTTGTACTGTAGTTGAATGTGTGAATATTTTAGACTTTTTATAAAACAATGTAAATATATGCATCACTAGCATTTAGTAGATGTGAACTTGTCTAATCAATATTTAATTCTAAAGTATGAACTAAACCCAACCACCTCCCTGAGGGGAAGAAAAAAAATCTTCAAAAAAGAACATGAATGCTGAAGGTTCTTACAAATTTTAAATCAACATAGTTCGTAGTTTACAATAAAAATGTCTTAACCCCACTGGAGAGGACAAATAGAGAGGAGAGTCAAAGCCTGGGCCACAACCTGAGAGAGAAATAAAGACCCTGTTGGTAAAGACTAACGACTGCCACCCTGTTCATCAGGGATCTACAAAAACTAGCTGAGTTCGCTCATTCTTTACCCCACTCTTGAAAGAACAATATTTTATATATGTAAAACAAGTATTAGCTTAATGTGGTTGCTAGCTATTTGTTTTTGTTCTTAGTCTCAATTTAATGAGTAGTTATATGTGCCCCAAAGTAAATAAGAAAGATAAGGTTGGTGCCAACATCTACAGCCAGTGAGTTGCGTCATGAATTTCAAAGTCTCCCGCCCCAAGGGACAGAGTGGCCTAGTGGGTAGCGCAAGTGCAGACAAGCGAAGTACTAGACTACTGTCCAGTCTCCACCGTTCTGACTGTTAAATCTGCATGTGAGCTCTCCATATCAGCTAAAACACCTTGCTGCTGATTTTTTAGCGATCAAAAGTATGTGCAGAAAAATAAAGAGGAGAAAACGTGGCATTTATTAAACATAGTGTGTTCCTTTTTTTTACTTTGGAAACTAACTATGTTAGTTAAGGCGCTATTCTTGTGTTTCCGAATAGCATATTCAGATTCGAGCACACCCCTACATATTGTTTTAGGTGTGTGAAAAATGTGACTAACTGATAATGAAATATATAGAAATTGTACCTGCTTGGCATGAATGAGTTAGTCTGTAATGTTCCATCTGTCATCTTAACTATTGTTGTTAGCTGATAAGCTTCCTAACTGTTTTGCAGTGGCAGAAAATGGCAAGCCCACGGTCTAGAAGGGTCCTTAAGGAAGTAAGAACACAAGATGAAAATAATGTAAGCCACAATCTTATTTCTTTTAGATACACTTTTCCACCATTAATGTTTTTATTTAGATAAATGTGGCTATTGAATTGACTTTAAAATATGATAGACATAAAATCAATGCATTTTTTAAAAGATTGGAATTCGCCTCCTCAAGAATTAAAAAAATGTTCAAATCAGGTGGCAGGGGCAATCATCTGGGTGTTGCAGAATGGGGTGTATGGGCGTTACACATTTCCAAACTTTCCAGAAATTAAATTTGACTTTTTGTAATGTTTTTCTGTTCTTGATAAGGAATATGCAAGGGTCTTGTTACAGCCACAGTGTGGCCGATTTGGTACAGAAGTGCAAACTTCAAGAAGTTTTTGTTGTTTTGCCCTTTGTTACATCACACTATATCAATTTTCAGCAGAACAAAATGTTTTGGTGTGTGGTTACTCTTTGAACGTTACAGACATTTAGTCTAAATTATTTAAATTAATATATTATTAGGAACATTATTATTCCAACCC
The DNA here is from genome assembly GCA_017639675.1 of Aplochiton taeniatus. NCBI lineage: Eukaryota > Metazoa > Chordata > Actinopteri > Galaxiiformes > Galaxiidae > Aplochiton > Aplochiton taeniatus. The sequence continues at coordinate 32,947,841 of CM030173.1, forward strand.
TCACTAAGTATTCTAAAGAATAACTCCCATAAGGTTCATCATCAGGTAGATTCCCAGGCATCCATGGGTTTGGATATTACAGTTCTGAATACCTATTTTATCGCAACTTCATATTGGCTTCTTTAAACCTTTTGTTCTTTTTTGTAGCTTTGCTTTGAATGTGGGGCATTCAACCCTCAATGGGTGAGTGTGACTTATGGAATCTGGATTTGCCTCGAGTGTTCTGGCAAACACAGGGGCCTGGGAGTACACCTCAGGTAGGAAACATCAAATCAGAGCATGTCAGTATCCACATTTCAAATGGAGACATGACAAGGCTAAACAGGGGAAACTGCCACATCCCAATAACACTCTGGAGAATATTGCTCTTCTATTGACAAATCCGCTCACTAGGTACCATGTGGGGAAAGTTAGTGATTGTTCACCTTTTTGAAACTTAGCCCTAGTCAGACGAGATGATATACATACATTGTATGGTTGTATGCCCAAGATTGAGTTATTTCGGTTGAAGGCTTAATTTAGCTTAGTCCCATGGCTGTAAGCTAAGCCTAAAAAAATAGATTTCCCGTACTATCGCAGATCAGTGGGCTATTTGGTTTTCATCACAGCTCAACCGTAGGTTAAGAACCTTTAATTTCTGACATGAGCCAAACAAGACAAATGTCGAGCCAGTGTTTCTGTCTGAACTGATTTTCTGCTCTAACGTCTACACCTTGATCTGGTCTTTGCAGCTTTGTGCGTTCTGTTACCATGGACAAGTGGAAGGACATGGAGCTTGAGAAGATGAAGGCTGGAGGGAATGGAAAGTTCCGTCTGTTCTTAGAAATCCAGGATGACTATGACTCTAATTGGACACTGCAGGAAAAATATAACAGCAAAGCTGCTGCCCTTTTCAGGGACAAGGTGAGTAAAAGCTTACTCACATACATATTTACAGCTACACTTTCTCATGACAGAATTTTCAAAAATTATATAAAATGTTTATTTTTAACTAAATGGAAATACATATTTGATAGAAATTTATAGAAATCGTCCATTTAATAGGTTATAACGTTAGCAGAGGGGAAGGAGTGGTCAATTGAGACTTCGTCTGCCAAAGATTGGACACCCCATCAGCCAAAGTCAGGACTTTCATCCTCTCATCGGTAAGCGTACAGGAAATTGATTGTGATTCTATTTTCGCCACAAAGATGAAATTATTCAGTATGTCTTTCATTTAAAGAGCTTATTGCTTAGTATACGTATACAATTATGTTCTAATTGAAATAAATGCCATATCATGTTTTGAGGAAATACCTTGAGATTTAACTTGAGTGCTCTGTTTCCGTGTAGTTCAGGGGGCCCTGGTCAGTCCTCTTCCAAGCCCTCAGACAAGGCTTTTGAAGAATGGCTGAGTGATGATGTGAATTCCTATCAAAGGTTTGCGAATGTATCAAAAGCCCTTTTTCCCCACTGTTCTTCCTGTTTGCAGCTGTTTTTCTTGTGAAAGTTAATCAAACAGTTTCCCTATTATCTTGTATGTAAGACAATACTGATAACTAGTTATTCATATTGAAAATCAAAACAAACCACTATCATTTACTTTAGGCCAATGACAACTTGTCCTGGTACTTAAAATTCAGTAAATGGCGCTTAAAGTGAAAATTCAACATTTTGGGAAACAAGATATGCCATACAACGGTTACCTCAAGCTTTCTATATCGCAAGGCTACTTTTATGACAACCAAATTCCCCAAAATGTTGAACTATCACTTGAAGTAGCAAATGACAATCCTTGTGCTCATGCTTTACCAGCAACTGTTTATCAAAATTGCCCCTCGCTAACCGGACGTTTATGTGAAAAACAGCAGGACGTTGCTAATGAGATGTAATGAAAGTACTGAAATCAGCTCAATTACCAATCACTCTTGTTGCCAATGTTGTCTGAATCCCTTTTGGATATTTTTCTGTCCCATTTTTTGTTGTCATTGATATAAAGTTGCTATTTTCTTTCAGTGGTGGGGGTTACAGCGGAAACCAGGAGAACCGCTATGTTGGTTTTGGTAACACAGTTACCCCACAGAAAAAAGAGGAGGACTTTCTGAATAATGCCATGACCTCAATTTACTCGGTCTGTCACCATACTGAGAGGCTCTTTAAATGTTGTGGTATCACTGTGAAATATTGCTGTGTAACTGAAAGTGTTTTAGCAAAGTTTTCATCTGTTTATTAGGGTTGGAGCAGTTTCACTGTTGGAGCTAGCAAATTTGCATCTGTGGCTAAAGATAATGTAAGTATGGAAAATAAAGTGGGGGAATTTGTGTACTCAGCTATACAAGAGAAATATCAGCTACACCAAATGTATTTATTAATGTAGGGCTTAAGTTCTTTTGTTGTTGATATAAAACTATCATGTAGATTTCTCCCATTTGACTTGCACCTGTTGGATTTGGGCTAGTTCTGGTTCCAGATTCTCCCCTGGACTACACTCACAGCCAATTTGGCTACCCAAAATAAGACGAACATTCATAGATTTTTGTTTGCACCATTTCCATAGCAGCAACAGAGCATAATCATCAGGGGTGCACATAACTTTTTTCGTCTGGTTCTCAAGGAACACCTGGAGATGTTGCGGTACGCACCCTTTATGCGGCGCAGTTAACCCTGGCTCTACTGGTTTTGCCTTGAGCCACTAGACTTGTCGCTGTTGCTGCCCACTTATTAGAAAGCTTGCATGCGTCTTTGTGGCACTGGATTTTCTAGTTGAAAATCAAAATAATTTTGTATATATATAGTTTTGTTATTGTGAAAAGTGCCGTAGTGTTGCTCCCCAGCACTGCACCCCTGCTACCAAGTTTTCAACCTTGCGAACTTGAAAAACAAAAACAAACACATCCACCTAATCAAGAAGACAAAAAGTTACACGAAAAGCAACTGATTTATGACATAAACACATCAGTCGTGGCTATCTTACCAGTGTTGTATGGAGAAATATCATGTTTTTGTAAGTCAGCCCAAAAATATACATGCCTCTTTCTATCATGCATCTTTTTTTGAACCACGCATTCACTCCTGTTCACCAGTTATGTGTACGCCTGATTATCATGTTGCATTGTTTGTATAATAATGACAATGATAGTTCTTAAAGTAGTTTTAATAGGCATAAGTAATAAGATTAAAGCTATTTTCCAAGTCAAGAAAGGCCTTTATTTGACATTAGGAGATGGGTTACTTACACTCATAAAGCAATAACTGGGAGATCTGGTTGGTAGGCTTGTTATACTGATAGGAAGCTAATATGCATATACTTATTAGAAAAAAAAATGTACACAGTCCATTAACAGGTAATTAACAGTTAATTGATTAACAGTTAATACATTATCAGATTATTTTTATCTCCCTGATTCATTACTTTGATCATTACTTTGACTTTTACATTACATAAGGCTGCTTGTGCAGATTTGACCTGGTGGTTATGTTGAACAGACATGCAAAAGTTTCTTGATATTATTCATCCTGTCACCGTTCAACTGTGTTCAGACTTTTTTTTTAATTTTTTATATGGAGATGTTTATAATATCCATTATTCCATAAAAGTTAAATCTACGCATGCTAATAATCCATTTCCAACAAGATTGGAGAGAACTCTGGTGCTGAATAGTTCTTCTTTGAAAACATAGCAAATATGCCACAACTAATACCTGGTGTTTTCTAATTTCTCAAACAGACAACTAAACTTGCAAACCAAGCAACCCTGAAGGTATGAACTTTTTATTTGATTAAAACTGTAAATAAGCACTATCAAATGATTGGCTTTATTGGTTTATAATGTATTATATCTGATTTAGCCTGCATCAAGGATCTGAACTTTGTGTTGCTTTTTTAACCCTCCGCTATCTTGTGGATCTAGTTGAAGGGTTATAAACCGCCCCCAGAGCCGGTAAAGAATATTCAAGATGCATGGCTCTATTTCAGTTTATTGCTTAGCCCTTACAATTACTTTTGTATATTTGTTGGGAAATGTACATATTGTCACTGCCGTTTTGTTTTTGGTGTTTACAAGTCTATTCTTATTTATGAGAAATGTTTCCCTTTTGCTTTGTCTTGAACGCACAACTTATTTGTTTTGTATTTTAAATGTATGGAAAATCTTTATTATCGGAAGATAGATTGTTATGGTGAAATATAGTCTATAATTAAATAGATAAAAGCCTGATTTAAAGAACCCTCCTCAATATTCTATACCTATTCTGCCATAGTTAAAATTGTAGCACTGATATAGATATTAATCACATTGTCTTTATTGTCCTGCCATTAGTCATGTGGTGGAAATGTGAAACATTCCGAAAAAAACGTTTAGATACAGGATCATTGTGCACACACAGTATTGTAAATATAAATTTGAATTTCTACATTATAGTATTAATTAAACACAAGGTTATCCATTTTTGCATGATTGTCAGTTGCCCTAATTGATTTTTCTAGTTGTTTTGCTTCTGAAAGCAGGTGTTCAGCATAACATTTGTATGTAGGCTTTGCCTTGTACATAGATGCTCAAAATTTTTTATATTTGTGAATGTAGCTCCTTTCTGTTTTTTCACGAAATCTTCCCTCTCACTTCCAACTAGGCCACAGAGTTAGGACAGACATTAAATGAGAATGTTATCAAACCTACCCAAGAAAAGGTAACATTGATGTTTGAAGTTGTCAATTTGGTGGTGGGGTCATAATGCTTCGTAGAAACAGCTTCAGATGTGAATGTGCACTTAAAAATTGCTTGTCTGTTGAAATTTGCCTGTCTGCTTTTATTTGTCAAGCTAGAAGAATATAATGTATGTAGAACCTTAGGACACAAAAAATTGTGTTAAAAAAATGGTATGCCCCTTTTACTGAACTTTTTTATTAACTTTGTGCTGCTGAATTTGATGCCACCAATAACATCCAATTTGACATTCTACTGCCAGCTTCATAATTTGTATACTTCGTTGAGTGAAATGCCAAGAGAAGTTTTGTTTTGTCTCGCTTTTTGTTAATGGTGATCCGGTGATTTTACCCAGGTAAAAGAAGGAAAGTTGCTAGATGAAATGACTATCGGCATCACAGGGTTGGCAACCAAGGTAGGGGAAGGCAGAAAACTGCCACAGTGCAAACCCACAACCAGTCTTCCGAGTAAGGCACATGGGGCATTTCTTTAATCTGTTGCATAAATGAGGTAGGCCATGATTAGCAAGTAGATTAGACATGCCAGAACTCGGGTTGGCAATCTTCCCTTTTATGTCTTGAAAAGGAGACTGGTTTGGGTATGTTGATGTACTTTTCAAAATATTAATACATTGTCTCCAATTTCTTTTGCTGCCATTGTTATACATATGGTAAGTAGTGTGTAATGCGCTTCCTTTTTTGGAGTTGGCCAAGAGTAAAACTATTTTTATTCATCTAGTGTGTTTTAAGTATCGTATGTTATAATATTCTGTATTATTTCAGTTGACAGGCGTACTCTGAAAGAGACACCATGTCTCAGTAGGATTTCCCTGTAAAAGTTATTAGAAAATGATCATGATTGTACACAGAGTGGTCTATAAACCTCAAATTTCAAGTGTTTTTATGACATCTTGCTGGTTCACTTGCATGTTTTTTTTTTACAATATAAGTTTTCATTCCTCAGGTTCAGGGAGCAGGTGCAAAGCTGACTAACCTCTTCACTGGAAAGCCCGAAGATGGGTAAAATAAGATTCCCTATCTTTAATGAAAGCTCAAATTCTGTATCATTGGGACTCAAGGCATCTTCTAGTAATCTCAAAAAGAAATGTCTTGTAAACAATGTCTGGTTGTTCTCTAAGCATCTCTCACACATAATAATCATTGTTCTACAGGTCAGATGGTGATAGCTACCAGAACATGGATTCCACTGAAGGCTACCAGGGAAACTCTGAAAAACCTCCTTCCAAGGACTTCTGGGAAACTTTTGGGAGCAACAATTCCTTGAAGCCCAAGAAGTCTCCCAGTAGTGACAGTTGGACCATTGCTGACAACTCTGCCGAGAAGAAGAGTTCTGATAGTTGGGACAACTGGGGCTCAGAGGCAGCGTCTAATAACAAACACAGCACCGGAGACAGCTGGGAGGCATGGGACAACAACTGGGAGAACGCAGGAGAAGCAAAGGGAAAGAAGAGTCCTAGTAAACCTACTGAGGAGAGCTGGGACAATGCAGACTGGTAGAAGCCTCCCACGGTTACCCCCCCCCCCTTCATTTCCTCTCTCACCCTCAGTATAACACACTCAGACACTTTTACTGTACATTTGAATTGTCAACTCAATGCCCTTTGTAAAAAAAAACAATAACTAAGCCTGAATACCAAATCTGGACAAATTAGATTGCAAAAAAACATTTAACAATTACGTAGCTGATTTAATTATAAAATGGTTATTTTTTTAAGTAAGATTTTAGGACACATAAGAAAACAAAATTGTCAGTATTGCCACTAATTCTGGTCTATACAGACCTAAGTGTTGAAACACACACATGTAAACTTTATTCTAAAGATGCAGGATTTGCCTTTTTGTAATTTTTTTCAAGGGATGTGGAAAAAGATGTGTATTTATATCAGGTTTCAGGCATGAATAAAAAATTAATATGACAGAAGTTCTACTTAGAGCAGGTCTCATCATGTTGGACTCAGCCAACATCCCATGCACCTTTAGTCCTCTGAACCCAAAATGTGTGTTGTCGTTTTGTGATTTTATGATGTCCCAAAACATTGGGTGATGACAATTTAGGATTCATCAACAAAGAAAATTAACACTATTTTCCTTCTCTGTCTTTTCAGGACCTTGCAAAAATATATGTTGGTTGAGTGTAAATAATAAGTATCTACAAAAAGCCCTAGGTTAATGCATGTTCTTACCAATCTGGACACAAAGTTGTTAATCTCTGCAACTTCTATATTTCAAATTCCACTTTTGCATATTATTTGATTTGAAGAGGGGCAATTTTGACAAAGCTTTTAGACTTGTCAATTTGCCGTAGTCTTAACTTTTTTTGTTTTGATAACCTATTTTGGGAGAAAATGGTGAAACTAGCCGTTATAAACAACTCGGCCGTTGCAAATATCTGCTAACCTTTCTCTGTGTGTGTGTGTGTGTGTGTGTGTGTGTGTGTGTGTTTGTGTGTGTGTGTGTGTGTGTGTGTGTTGTAGTCTTTTGGGTTTTTTGGTCTTTAAATTATAGATTGTGTTAACTGGACAAAAGTAAGGAAAGAAAAATGTACTGTACCTTGGTAATTTGCATGTTTGTTGTACTGCCAAATCGGGACCACCGCAGTAAACTATTGTGAAGTCTGAATAGCCTAGCATTTACTAAGCTTTATTTTTGTAAACTTCTGTTGTATTTTTTCCAGCAACCACTTTTTATGAACTCCTCATTCTGTTAGGCATTTAGTTCGGGTTTGTTTGAGTGCATTCTGGTTGCACAGTTTATCTCAATCAAGTGAACACAAAATTACAGGAATCATGTACAATATTGTATTTAAGTATTGAATAAATTGTGCAGTTAATGGAGTAATAGAAAGTGTAGATGTTATGGAAAATAAGCGCATACATATTTTACAGAATGGAAGAGTTTTACATGCTTTGTAAATGTGAACTGACATAGATGCTGGAACCGTGTGTGTGTGTGCGCGCGTGCGCGTGCGCTCTCGCCTGCGCGTGCGAGAAAGTATGTGTGTACCCTCCCAAGATAAAATTCAGAGCTACAGTACTGAACTAGACTAGACAGTAATTCAGTGCTTGATATGGCATGCATTATGTTGTGTGACAGAGAATTGCTTCTGCAAGTCAAGTAAAAATGGAGGGTTCTAAAGCATTTGCATGTTTTCTATACCAACATTAGATAATGTGATGAACTTTGAAGTAAACCCAAATAACTGGCTATATGTGCAATGCTTGTGTAGTGCGGTTCTCTGGTCTCTATTTTGATGTTATGTTCCAAGCCTTAAAGAGCTGACCTAGTCTTTTTTATTAAACACTGTTGCCAGTTGGTCGGAAGTGTGTGTTTATGCGTGGGTGTGTATAGGCATACACATGTAATTGTCCTTTTCATTATTGGTTGGACAGCATGAACAATCAAATAACATAAAACTCCTAACATTTTTGAATTTGTTAACTTTTTTATTTTTCACGAATTAAGACCGGTGCAATGTACACCGTTAATCCAAAGACATTATTCACACTATTCAAGGTTGAATTGTAATGCTTGGTAATTTGCGGATCCACAAATTTCAGTCTGAGGATACCTTTGGTCTAAATAAATTGGCCTTTACTAGTTATCTAAATTTTGATAATTTACCATGTTTACTCATAGATATTAAAACTCTGAAATACTCTATTTTGATATGTGCATGTAATCTTAAATTATGTTTGTTAAAAGCATGATGACCAAGGTTTTTGTTGTTTTCTGTATATGACTGTTCGTCAATGTAGTGAGTGACACTCCATTAATTCTTTTTTCAATTTCAAGTGAGCCAAACATTACAGGCCGAATGGTTGTGGATATTTTTCTGTATACCAACTGCTGTCTATATGTTAAATAAACTTATGGTGCAGTGTGCATGACATTTTTTATCAGAACATTTCATTGGTAAAAGCTCCCGCTTGACATCTAGCATATCAATGAATAGGCTACTCCAACGTCTGGACAGAATTATTCAGGAGACACATTCCACTGGACATTTGAACATAGGATTATGGATTGGCCATAAAAGCTTTTACATTTGCTAAGATCTGGCGTGCAAAGTATTCTAATACAGAATGATGTGAATGCATTATTGTACATCCAAAATCTTATCCAAATTGTTGACAGGTCATATTCCCGCCTACAAGGCGTGGTAACATTGTAGGCTATCGTCTCAAGTATTTCATTGGCGGTGTAGAGATGGTCCTGAATAGAGGGTATGTATCTGTTCTTCTATTAGTGTTACTATTTGTAACGATACGCGCTCCGAAATGTCATTAGACCAAGTGCCTTCCTAATTTAGCTAACCGACAAGTTAATACACCAGTATATCAGACCATTTAAAACGGTAAATACGGAGAAAGCATCGCTAACCTCTATGGCTGCCAGTCAGTCAGTGATTCATTTCGTGTTGGCTGTATCATCTATCTGCAAGTAATCGTCGCGTGTCGTGATAGTGAACGCCAGTTCTGTAATTATACAGCAGAAAGCATTAGTTCCGTGATTCGGATCTTGCTAGTTAAATGCTGACGATGGGAGAGAATTCTGCTTGTGCAAATTAACAGTGAAGATTTGTGTTTTTTTTTTCAATTTAATTAGCTAGCTAGCTAGCTACTCAGGCTTTCTTGCTAGCATGTACAGTGGATGCGACATGAGAATATGGCTTGGCAGGCTGTTCAATTTGCTTCCTTTCTTAGTTGAAGACTTAAACAATTTTGTTATGTTGTAGACAACGACAAGTTATGTACCAAATAATCTAACGGTGCCCAGGCAGTTGGTTGAATGTAGGATACATGTGACTGCTTAATCCCCAGTAGGGAAAGTGAATTGTAACAGCACTAATGATTTGGTGTTATTGGAGACACAGTGTAGCTGTGATAACCAAATAATACACACAGTTAAACCCGCAAACACGTCTAGTATGGGTAGTGTAGTGAGAGACCCTTTGAATTAGTTGTGAAAACCTACAGGTCAAACATAATCAGACACAAACTTTTTGACCGTTCTGTCTGTGGTTTCGCAGCTTCTTACACCTACGCAGCTTAACATCAGGAACATTTTCGGTTCCCAGCTTTTAAACTGCGTGGCCAATCATGATATCCTGAAGTCAAGTTAAACATATCATAAACAGAAAACATTGCAGTTGACGGTTATCCAATACCTCAAAATGTCCACACCAACCCTAGTTTTTTAAAGTTCAGCTCAAAACACTTATGCAGGGATTTCTCCACTTGTTCAGGGGCTGATATTGTCACCATCGGGGATCCTCTGTCAGTACAGCACTGTCAGTGGTTGGACGCTGGACTTCTTTCATTCAAATCCAAACAATGGCAGCATTGTAGCTTTTGTTGATTTATAGTTGCAGGAGTTCCTGTCTTGCTAGGCTAGTTTGCCATTAGGGGTCTGGTTTCCATCACTGTTGCTTTGACAATCTGTGTCTGTGTTTGAGTCAAATTGAATTGACATTAAGCAGGAAAATAAATGTCTGTTACTCTTTGAGTGATCAAGATAGAAGTAAAAGATAGGCTAATGGTATTGGGTAGAGGCCAGGTCTCTGGCTGTGTTTGGAGGTTACGTGTTACTGACCAAAACTACACAAGGTACCCTCCTTGTTTAGCGCCATCTAATAACTAATTTGGATTCGACTTGGACGGAAGTTTCACCCGTTCAGACTATACATGCTGCTACTATACCTTGCACACAATGCCAATTTTATTTTACTTTTGGTGCATAGTCGTGGGCCCCAGCCTGTGGGATGTTTGACAGTGAAACCATTAAGCTTACACTTAATATATTGAACAGAAAAAGAACAAGTCCATGTCCTTCTGATGATGGATATGTTGAAAATCTAGTCCTAGTGTGTCAAAAGCAAATATTTTATTAAGGTACCTGATACATTAAGCCAAGGGATGGTTGTATTTCTAACCCTCTGTCGTCTTTGTCCTTAGCATTGCGTGAAAGTAAAGCAGCCATGCCACCCCCCTCTGACATAGTCAAGGTGGCCATTGAATGGCCTGGTGCCAATGCTCAGCTCATTGAAATTGACCAGGTTAGTGTCTGTCTGAAACGGAACAGCATCCACTATCTCATCCTTTCTCTTCCTGTTCTTGTTAAAGAACTTTTTTTTTGTGCTATTTTTTTTTTGCTATTTTCTATTGCTATTACACTCCTCACGTTTAAATTGTTTTTTAGTGCGCCCATCAGGCAAGCTTAAATAACATGTAGTGTTTTTCAAGCTTTGTTCATGTGTATTAGGTGGGCCCATGTGTTTTAGATTTATCCCTCTTATCTCCTTATTGCTTATTGATATTTTTAACATGTTTTTCTGTCGGTAGAAAAAACCTCTGTCATCCATTATACGGGAAGTATGTGATGGGTAAGTACTACATCCAAGACACATTTGTCTCAGTAATAAACATGCTCATTCAATATAGTGGCCAATTCAATTATTTAGTGAGGTATCACAAGTGCTTGTCAGGTGAACGTTAGTCATTTGTAAGCACATAACTCTAGTGCAAATGAGGTGAACAGTAGTTTGATGCTAGCTGCCCTTGTTTTTTTTCCAAAGTGAACCTTACATTCAGTAGATTAGAGTATTTCTTAAAAAAACAAACAGAAAGTACACTTGCACATTGCCCTGATTATTTACCACATGGGCCGTTTACAAGGTGACCGTAGCCAGTGCTTAGTCTGGTAGTTCTTGCCAAAGTACTTTCATTGAAACTGCATGCTCTGTAGTTTACTAACTGATTGGAAATTGTGTGAAAGCTACGTTGGACGCATTCCTCATTTCTGTCTCCCTGCCCCACCAGTCCCCTTCAATGTTCCTCCTCTGCCTGTTTCTGAAGAGCCTGTTCTTAGACTAATAAATGAGCTCTAATGGTTCACAGATGGGGTCTAGACTTGGCAAGCTATGTGTTTTTGAGCTTACGTAACCATTCTCTCCTTTTCCTTGCTTTTCTACCATTGTCCCTATTTAGGACTGTCCATTTATGCTACTTTTATGCCCCCCCCCCCCCCCCCCCCCAAGTTTGCCATGTTCTTTTTTTTTTTTGTCACCCGAACCATATCTCCGATCTATCTATAGTGCAATACTCTCACCATTCTGTCCCTTTTTGCTGTATTTCTTACTTGTGAGTAAATTATTCTAAAGGCTTAATTTTTCAATTTGATCACCCACTGAATATCCTCTGTCCACCTGCTCTTCTTGCCATTATCAATGTGATATTGTCTATGTTGGCTTTTGTTGACCTTTTACGTTCTTAGTATTTGTAATTTGAAAGATTAAGATTAGCGTCTGCCACCAAATTGTTGTACGTAAGTGCCTTCTAACCTAGAACTGGATTAAAATTTGTCTTTGATTAACCAAGTGTTTGTGCATGTTTGCACTTTTGTGTTTTGGGCCATAGCTGGTCTCTGTCTGGTTCGGAGCAATTTGCCCTGCGTTATGCTGATGGCCCTCAACTCTACATCACTGAACAGGTTAGGAGAGTCTAAACAAAGAATGTAAAATATACAATGTTCTGTTTCTTCATTTTGATGTTAACATGCAGTGGTTTTATCTGATTATGCTCTCATTGCCTGATATTTCAGAGCCGCAGTGAAATCAAGAACGGTACCATCCTCCGATTAGCCATTTCTCCTGTGAGATTACTTCCTATTTTTGGACTGTTGAATACATTTCTCCAGATTTGCATTTAAAGACAGCATCATGTCTTAAATAATAACAAAGGTAGCAAGACTACTGCATGTATTTAATCAATATTTAACATGATGCACTTACCGTTTGGATCAGAATAAACATTAGGGAGATTGAATTCTCAGAGTAAGAATAATACATTTGTGTCAAGACAATCCAGTGTCTGTTGATTATAGAGGTAAAATCATGGCATCTATGTTTCTGATTGCCATCAGACCCGTGCTGCCAGACAGCTTCTGGAGAGGATCCAGTCCCATGGCATTGATGCTCGTCTGGAGGCCCTGAAAGAGCTAGCCAAGCTGTCAGCGGACTCCACCTTTGCCACAGAGTTTATTAATATGGAGGGCATTGGAACCCTTGCACGGCTGGTGGAGAGTGGTACCCAGTGAGTGTTAAATACGTTTTCAGTAGGGAGTGACTTATGATCCTTTTCCTCTAGTGTAGCCCACCAACTATGTTCTCCTGTGTTTTCCACAGCTTTGGGGAAATGCTGGCCTTTACTCTCACAGCCTTCCTGGAGCTGATGGATCATGGAATTGTGTCGTGGGACCTCATTTCACTGTCCTTTATTAAACAGGTAGAGTTAAATCGTTGGTATGCCAGTATGTATGTTCAGGTTAAAAGTATTGTTTTAAGCCTATAGTGATAGATAAGTATGTACTTTGGTTTTCCAGCCTCTTTTAATTGCATGACCTTCAAACCTCCCTAACGGCCAGAACCGAGTGGGCTTCTGTTGCCTAGCAACTCCCTGTTTTATTTGAAGCGGTGTCATTTGTGTTGTGTCATTTGTGTTGTCTTTGAATACAAGTCCAGCTTAATGCTTACTGCTGCTGCTGCTGCTGCAATTTCAAGGAAGCCCTCAGCAACGAGTTTCTAAAAACCTGGTTATTGTGCAATACCTTTTATTTTGTAAAGAGTGGCAGTCTGCTTGTGTTTATACCTTTTGTTGTTGACTTTACCTGGCATCAAAAATAACCAGAAACTAGCTGAAATCCCCTGTGGTCTGTCTTTAGATTGCAGGCTATGTGAATCAACCCATGGTGGATGTGTCCATCCTGCAGCGCTCCCTGGCCATTCTGGAGAGCATGGTGCTCAACAGTCACAGCCTCTACCACCGGGTGGCGCAAGAAATCACCGTCGGTCAGCTCATCGGACACCTGCAAGTGTGAGCGCACACACACGCACTGGGGTCCCCCATTCCTATGCGGGGCGTAGGAGAGAAAGATTAGTGATGTAGTAGTCGTGTAACGTGTGCTATGTCACATTAGGGCACCTTTATCCGAGTGATAAACTAAATCGTACCTAGAAACTAACTATGCGAAGGTCTATCTGTGTGAATCGATCATCCTGCCCGTAGTTCTCAGTTTAGCTTAGTTTAGTGTCAGTATGTGGACTCCAAGGGCAAGATGCTTCTAACTGGGTGTTGTGTTGCTGATGTGCCTTTAGATCCAATCAAGAGATCCAGACGTATGCTATCGCTCTCATCAACGCCCTCTTCCTCAAGGCGCCGGAGGACAGACGACAGGTCAGTCTCTACGGAGGGCGATTCCATAGATCACGATAGAAAAACAAAACAATATACATCATCGCTGCACAGTTCCCTTTCCATCACTAGACTGGAGTACATTGGTGACTTTAACGTACTGTCACACATATTTACCACTCGCTGGTGTAAAGATTTAAAAAAAAAAAAAAAAAGGGATTTGATCTCTGTAGTGTGCCCTTGAGCAAGGCACTCAACCTTAAATTGCTGCAGGGAGACTTCTCCCTGTGATCTCATTGTAAGTCGCTTTGGATCCAACCGTCTGCTAAATGACGTAAATGTATATCTGGCTGCCGGGTGCTCTTGTTTCTCACAAAAGTCCCATCTCGGATGCTGTCGTTACCTCCCGTCTCTATCACGTGCATCCACTCTGTCCTACCAGACCATGTCTGTTAAAGCCATCCAGTGTCCTGCTATGCTTCTGTGCTCTGTGGGCTGTGCACTTTGCCTGAGCGTCATATCGGTGTAACATGTGTGTAACCGGTGTGTTGGTTGCAGTGCCTTGTTGCTGTGAATGCCTATATCTCGTACCCACTGTGTAAGTGTTTGCACTCTTTGTTTCCATTGCCGTCATGCCTGCACCCCTCCTCCCCACCCGCCACCCCCGCCATAGGAGGAGCACATTAACCCTTTGGACCAGCAGCTCACTGTGAGTACGCATCCCACACTGCCTCACTCCACTCCCTCCCACTGTCACCACATCAGCCCTCTGCTGGTGAAACTCGCTGGCGGCCACCCGGTTTGAAAATAGTCGTGTTTACCACTGTTGGCGAGTCCACCTCTAAACTAAATCTTGTGCTGTGCTTTTGTGTGGTTAGGGTCTAAAAATGTTGTGTTCCCTCAGGAGATGGCAAGCGCTCTGGCCCAGAAACACCTCCGGTCTATCATTCTCAATGTGAGTGTTAGACAGTTTTACACGGAATTGTTGACACACAATTTCACAGCTTTGCGCATGGTGCACTGTTTTTGACTTATCGATGACACAGTTTGAGTTTGCTGCCAACACTGTATGTCATGTTTCAGCATGTCATCAGAGGCAACCGACCAATCAAAGCCGAAATGGCGCACCAACTGTACGTGCTTCAGGTACTGACCTTTAACCTTTTGGAGGAACGTATGATGACTAAAATGGATCCCAATGATCAGGTAAGATTACGCATCCTCTTCTTGTTTCACCTTGGTTTCTGTTCTTGTGATGCTTTGCCTTCTCATGCGACTCATTTATTCATGCCTCTCTGTAATCTGGCCAGGCCCAAAGGGACGTCATCTTTGAGCTGCGCAGGATCGCCTTTGATGGAGAGAATGACCCTAGTGGCACTGAGAAGAGAAAGGCCATGTACACCAAGGACTACAAGATGCTGGGTTTTACTGTGAGTTCACAGCCTAGTAGGAGGAACTACTAATTCCTTATCGTCATTCCTTGGTTGGTTGGTTAACTTAAATGAGCTGTTGTAATGTCAGTTCTGGACTTTCTTCTCTATTGTGTGTGTGTGTCTGCAGAACCATGTGAACCCTGCCATGGACTTCACTCAGACTCCGCCAGGCATGCTGGCGCTGGACAACATGCTGTACCTGGCCAAGCTTCACCAGGACACCTATATCCGGGTGAGTCCCAGTCCCCACCAACAGCTCACACCAGTTTTATCTAACTGGATAAGTAATGCCGGTTAAAAAAAAATGAGCCAGCCATTTTTTCCATATTAATCATCCAACAAGTTCCTCCCAGTGCCCAACATTTTAGACAAATTGTATACCCTTTTGTATCTACTGTGGTAAAAGCAACGTTGCCTGCCGACATTGCTCCAAACCAGTATGTCCTAGCCTTAATGCCTGTGTTCTGCTTTCCTGTACCAGATTGTCCTGGAGAACAGCAGTCGAGAGGACAAGCACGAGTGTCCCTTCGGTCGCTGTGCCATTGAGCTCACTCGAATGCTGTGTGAAATACTGCAAGTGGGAGAGTTGCGTAAGTAGTAATAACAGCTCCCACACAGCCAGGCAATCACACATTTACACCTCACAGATGGCTCTACAGTAGCTGGCGGTGTTGCTGGACAAAAGTCTGCCTCGCCTGCTTCTCATAAAAGCAATCACAAATGTCTCTCTATTAATTATTGAGCAAATCATAATAATCATGTCTCTAAAGCTATGAAATGTGTTCAGCATTTCGCCTGTTTGGTGATATAACATAACATACAGTACAGTACAATGCATACAATAAACACTTTTAATTGAAGCTTTTATTTTGTTCAGCAAACGAGGGCTGCAATGACTACCACCCCATGTTCTTCACCCATGACCGGGCCTGGGAGGAGTTCTTCTGTGTCTGCATCCAGCTCCTCAACAAAACCTGGAAAGAGATGAGAGCCACAGCCGAGGACTTCAACAAGGTCTCAAGTCATCCGGTCTCGTAACAAGCATTACTTCAGTGTGCTGCTGAATACTTAGTTGTCTGCCTATGTGTGTGCGCGGACGTTTGTCAACCAGGTGATGCAGGTGGTTCGAGAGCAGATCACGCGAGCGCTGGCCATGAAGCCATCGTCTCTGGACCAGCTGAAGAGCAAACTGAGAAGCCTCACTTACTCTGAGATCCTCCGCCTGCGCCAGTCTGAGAGAATGAGCCAGGACGACTTCCAGTCCCCACCCATTGTGTGAGTAGGCCTCCACATCACTGGGTTTGGTTTTCCAGTTTGTCAGCGCTCACTTGCTTGCCAACCGCAATCGCTGTGCTTACGTTGCAGTGAGCTGCGGGAGAGGATCCAGCCGGAGATCCTTGAGCTGATCAAGCAGCAGCGTCTCAACCGCCTCTGTGAGGGGAGCTGCTTCCGCAAGCTGGGCAACCGCCGAAGGCAGGGTACGACCTCACCTTTACAAGCGTATTCAACCACCCACACACACACACACACACACACACACACACACACACACACACACACACACACACACACACACAAAATACTCTCACTTAAACACACACTCCCACACTGGCCAATATACATGGTCACATTATATTGGTCAAACGTTGCTTATTTGTTGACTGCCTATTGGAAATGTTGCCACTGGTTGGTTACTGTCCTCTCCTGCTTGCTGCAGAGAAGTTCTGGTTCTGCAGACTCTCTCTGAACCATAAAGTGCTGCACTATGGAGACCTGGATGAATCTCCCCAGGGAGAGGTGGCATTTGAGCTGCTGACTGACAAGAGTGAGTTACCGAGCCCGTCTGACACAAGCAATCTAAATCCATACCGTCTCAAGAACAAAGCCAAAGTTGCCGTGTGGAGGGAAAATGAGGTGCCGGTGGGGGGACATTAATCTAATGTTTAATTTCCTGTTGTTCCCACATGTCTGTCTCCAGTTCCTGTGTCTGATATTAAGTCTGTGGTGACAGGGAAGGACTGTCCCCACATGA
Organism: Aplochiton taeniatus; assembly: GCA_017639675.1. Lineage (NCBI taxonomy): Eukaryota > Metazoa > Chordata > Actinopteri > Galaxiiformes > Galaxiidae > Aplochiton > Aplochiton taeniatus. The sequence goes on from CM030173.1 coordinate 32,965,195, forward strand.
AGGAGAAAAGTGCACTGAAACAAAACAAGGTACTGCAGTCATGGTATGTTACTTTTTTTGTACAAAGTCCCAGTTCCAGTTTTCAGAGCTCCCAAGAAAAGCAGGGGAGACAGCAAGAGCTCAACTGCACAGCCCCTGCTGCCTCCTTTCTTTCGTTCTTTCGTTCTTTCTTTCTTAGAAGCATTGCCAGGCATAGGTTTGAGTCGGTATGGATCAGCTCTTGGACTGAACGTGTTCCAAAGGCACCCAGCCCTAAGATATTGTGTATCTTTTGTTCTTATCTAGGAGGTGTTGGAGCTTGCGTTCTCTATCCTCTATGACCCCGATGAGGCTCTCAATTTTGTAGCCCCGAACAAATATGAGGTGAGCTGGCATCTTGCTCTAGAACAAAAACAAATCTTTTTAAAACACAGTGCTTTATTGTCTCGCCTACCATGCTTACGTTTTGCTTTGCGTTTGTCTGTGTAGTACTGTATCTGGACCGATGGGCTGTGTGCCTTGCTGGGTAGAGAGATGGGCAGTGACCTGACCCGCAGTGATTTGGACACACTCATCAGTATGGAGATGAAGTTACGCCTCCTCGACCTGGAGAACATCACCATTCCAGAAGCCCCACCTCCTGTGCCAAAGGAGCCCAGCTCATTCAACTTCACCTACAGCTACTGAAACGTTGGTTTGCATGTGTGTGAGAAGGACGAGAGTGGGCATGACCCAAGAGAGAATGTGCAAGATAATTACTGCAGTATTTAAGGGTTGGGGGTGGAGTGAGTCCATCCCCTTGGCCTAATTAGGATCTCATATTGACTTGCCTAATGCTTTGAAATCAAACTAGCCATAAGTTGTCCAGGCATTGATTTAAATCCAATGTAATAGAAATTGGTCTATTATATTTAATAATTACAACAATGAAAGTGAATGTTCATATTTCTAAGTACTTGAGAGGAGATGGCCTTATTAGCAGTACTTGAGAGGAGATGTTGATGATTTGGCAAGTTTACAGTTAATTGCAGCTATTACTTCATGTCATATTTTTCTTTCTTAATAGTCTGGGACATGTTTTCCAAAAGATCTGCAGTTCAGTTCAAATCACTTTGGCCAAATATGTTACTCATTTTACGTTTGGCACTGGGTATTTCCTTGAAATGTATTCATATCACTTTTGTGTATTCTTGTCAGGGTACTTTATAGGTGTTTTTTTATTCCTCATAAATGCCAGCATTTGGAGAGGGTTTATTTGAATTAAGGGAAGATCCCTAAACTTAAGTGCATGAATAGTGATTTGTTATTTTTTACCTCAATATTGGTATAGTTGCTGGGCAAAATAACATTGTCCTTCTGCTAATGATTTGTGACCTGGTCATTTTCTCATCATCAAAACAATAAAGAAAACCATTGTAAGTGGGTTTCTTGATCATGCTAGAAATGCTATATAGAAGTAATTTAATGTCCTTCAACTCAACTGTCAAAAGGAATCGGCAACCCGATGAAGGCAATTATCGCTTCATAAGGATTATATAACAGCGAGTCAGTAGCTTTTTTCTTAAAGAAGAGGAATCTCTTTAGCTAGTTTGTTGGTCTGTCACTACTTTGGCATATGTGCCTGTTGTTGGGACTAGGCGTCAAAAGATGTTTGCCAAAGTACTTGATTTTGACTTCAGAAAAGAGTCGGGTACCCTGCAATTTTGAATCTAATATTAATCTATATTGTTGGTTTAACTCGGAATATAATTATATTTTTGTATATGATAAAACTATCAGCCAAGATAACAAAAAGGATATCACCGTGTTTGGCAACATTATAGCTCCAGAACCTGAAAATATGTTGTGGCTGGTAGAGGTGGTAGCAACTCACTGATTATTTTTCTCATATCATTAATTGACATTTTGTAATGTGTTTGTTCTGGTTGTAATGTACATGAGCATATATTACTCCTCACTTTATCTAACACTGTATAGACGTAAATGCTAATGGTTATCAAATATGGGAAACATGCATCTCTAAATAGGATGTTTTTACAATGTAATCATTATCATTTTCTACTCACTAATGGGTTGAAATACATTTGAATAAGGTCATACATTTAAGTAATTCACCAAATTTGTCAAGGCCACACACATTTCCTTAAATGTTTTTGCTGTTTTGTAGAATTATGATCTGCTAAAGAAAGTAACTGGGAGTTGCTAAATGGTACTGTCAGTGTTTTGATAACATTAATAAAAGTATGTGTGACTTGATGTTTTTTTTTGGTTAAGTAAATCTATTCTGAGACTTTAATTTGGGATAGTGGGTTGTTTTGGGATGGAATGTTCCATTTGTAACAACCCAATCCAAAAATATTTTATGGTTGAACTTGTGTGTGTGTAGCTGCTTTTTGAGAATTTTACAGCTGTGGCTAATGACTCTAATTGGATCTAATGATGCCACATTGATCTAAGCAGGGTTGCAATGCATGCACCTTTGGAGACTTGAAGCTTAAGCATTTGTTACTGTTTTACATAATTCACTAAACCACTTTCTTTGTATACGTAGCTGTGGTAGGGAATGACAGGTTGTTAGCTCTGAAATGACAACATTTAAATCTAAGTATGGTATTCATATACAAATATTGTATGTATATATTGTGTTGCTTTTTTATATAAATGTATTTTGTTTTGTGTGAATAAATATAAACTTAAACTACATTTTTTTTTTTATATCTTGTGAAACGGGCGGCGGCGCGGCGGCTCAGTGGTTAGCACTGTTGCCTCACAGCAAGAAGGTTCTGGGTTCCAACCCCACCTGACCTAAGGGCCTTTCTGTGTGGAGTTTGCATGTTCTCCCTGTGCCGGCGTGGGTTTCCTCCGGGTACTCCGGTTTCCTCCCACAGTCCATGCAAGTTAATTGGTGACTCTAAATTGCCCATAGGGTGTGAATGTGAGTGTGAGTGGTTGTCTGTCCCTATATGTGTTGGCCCTGTGATAGACTGGTGTCCTGTCCAGGGTGTGCCCTGTGTTGGCTGGGATAGGCTCCAGCCCCCCCGCGACCCTGTGAAACAGGATAAGCGGTTGTGAAACTTGACCGTTTAAAATCATACTTTGGAGCTCTTAACTTGCCAAAGGTTTATGTCTACTCATCTGTTAATCCAACTGCAATGAATAAGCAATCACCTTACTTCCTGGGTTATTTTACAATCACACAGCCAGTTTACAGTTAGTACCAAGTTACTGCTGTAATACAGTTGTTGGTCAGCAGAGTGCAATGTATCCTTGCAAAGTGATCCCCAATTTTGGTCCTAGAAAAACTGAATCCAGCGCTTTCAAGGTTTCTGTGCTAGACTCATTACTAGCTTCTAGTGGGCTAATGCCTGATGGCAAGAGGTGGATCAACTCGTTTTTTTTTTACAGATCATTAAATATGCTGTAATGGTACAGTACATATGCTGAAGGAGTTGAGCTGTGATTCATTAAATTGTTACCTTGAAAAGAAAGGGAAAAACAAATGAAACTAAACAACCTTTCAGTCCAAAAGATTTTAATATATTATAGCTCAAAATAGAATTTAACACACAGTCTAGATTTAAAGTAAGTGATACATAGGGATGAGGGAATCCATATTGGCTCATGTTCTACAGTTAAGAGGACTCAAACCAAGGCAAAGAAAGCTAAGCAAAGGGGCTGTTCACATCAACAACTTTGATTTACAGCACCCAAGAGCAGGAATTCCATTCAATGTCAGACTTAGGAGAACGTCTTTCTTTAAGGTGAAGGAAGGCTGGAGCAAGAGTAGAAGGCATGGATAAGGTGGAGAGGGAGAGAATTGCTTTGATAGTAAGAGCCATTCGTCTCCATATTGTAGAATAGATATGTGTCTGGCCAGGACTTATCCAAGTCAAGTTACGCCTAGTTCAATTCAGTGGCGACATATAAGTGATTGTCCACTTTTATTTCTCTGGTCGGTAGTAGATTTGGAATCCCTTTATAGATCTTCACACAAACAAACAATGTCTATATATATATCTATATATATATCTATATATATATCTATATATATATATATATATATATATAAATATATATATATATATATATATATATATATTTTTATATATTTATATATAAAATAAATACAAATCTCTTCCAACAATACAATACTGGACAATTCTCCCGTCTATTCGTTGATTGCCATCCATCAAGTGATTATATCTGTGAGTGTGTTTGTGCGTGTGTGTGTGTTCGTGTGTGTGTGTGTGTATGTTTGTGTCTCAGCATTCCTGTGGTGCAAGCCCTTTTTCACACTGCCATTGCTGACTTCTATCGTTCCCAGTGGTTTGATTGGCTAAGACGAGCTGGGACTTTTGTATTAGCACATTATCGCCTGTCTTACTACCCTTGACTTCTTGCAGTAAAGTGCTGTGGGGTTCCCCTACCCCTTCCCCTGGCTCCGCATTGGATGCCTGAGCGGCCAGCAGCAGTAGGGACAAGCCCAGCAGCAGCAGGGCCGTGGAGGTCAGTTCTGGGCTCAGGTGAAGGCTGGGCTGAGGCTCAGGGGCGTCCACTGTCCTGATGGACACACACAGGGGAGGGCTACCCTCTCTGGCTCTTTTTCCTGATTGAAGCGCACGGTTCCCTGTATGGAGACAAACCCGATACAGCGTGCCTGGGTGCAGGTGGGTTAAGTTGAAGCTCTGCGTCCCAGCCAGGATACGTGTTGTGTATGATTGAGGGTGCGTGTCTGAGTGCGTAGCTCTCCAGGACAGACGAGCAGAAGGGAAGTTGCTTCCTGTCGGCCAGGACAGAACAACGTAACGCTCCCCTACCTCTCTCACTTCCAGACCCTTCCATGTCCTAAAGCCTTTTGATCCCCTTAGATGAGCGGCCCTGTCTCCTTCCTTCCTTGTCTTTCGCCCATGCACCCCCACTGTAACGCTTCGGGTGTCGGCCCCCAGGTCATTCTCCGCCACACAAGTGTACAGGCCTGCCTCTCTAGAGGTTACTGTGGTTATCTCCAGAGTCCCCTCAAGCAGCAGCCGATAGTGGCTGGATGGGGTGTGGCCTGGGACCTGACTAGGAAGAGTGTGGCCTGTTAACTGAGTGGATGAGAGGCTTGAGCTTGGCGCGTTGCTGGGTCTTTGGGTGTCTGCAGGGCTGGGTGAGGGGCCAGACCCAGGGTCTGTTGTATGGTTGCATCCAGTGCCTGGGGTGGGTCCTATTCTCAGCCCTGAGGGAGTCACCCAGTAGATTCTGGGCTGGGGCTCTGCCAGGGCCCGACAGTGCAGAGCGAGATGACCTCCCTCCCTGACCCCTACGTAGGGGGGGAGAGGACCAGGGGGGATGAGGGGCAGGCAGGAGGCAGACATGTCTCGGAAGGAGACCTCCTTAACCTTGCAAGCTCTGAGTTCTGGTGGCTCAGAGCACAGTGTGGCCTGGGGCTGGATGAAACGGACCACCCGCGGTGTGTGTGCTTCTGCCAGCGAGTTTGCGTCCCTGTGTGAGTGGGTGAACTCCTCCGCAGCCCAGCGGAACAGGCAGTCACAGCGCAGTGGGTTGGAGTGTAAGCTCACTTCTTGCAGGCTGGGCAGAGAAAGGAGGGTGTGCTGGTGCAGGGCACTAAGGGAGTTCGAGTTCAGCATGAGACTCTCCAGCCTTCCCAGCTGGAGGAAAGCCTGGGGGTGGATGTAGGACAGACGGGGGTTGTTGGTGATCTCCAGCTTGGTGAGTTCCGGCAAGTTCTCTAGCGCCGCCCTCTCTATCGACACCAGCTCCTCCATGTTGTTGAGGCCCAGCTCTTTCAGGTGGACCATGTTTTGAAAGTCTCCGGTCTGGACTAGTTTAATCGGGTTCTTGTTGAGGTCCAGGAACTTTAACCCTGGCACTCTTCTCAGGGCTGGGGTGGGCACCGTGATCAGCATGTTATCATAGAAGGAGAGGCTCTCCAGACTATCCAACCCATCTAGAGCTTTCTCAGACAAGCTCTGCAGGCCCATCCCCCCCAGAACCAGGCTGCGTAGTGATCCCAGGGCCTGGAAACCCTGGTCAGGAAGAGACTCCACAGGGTTACCCCCCAGCATCAGCACCTCCAAGCAGGGCAACGACTGGAACCAACGCGGATCGATTGAAATCAATCTGTTGTTGTTGAGGTGCAGGCGCAGCAGGGAATCCAGACCTGTGAAGGCTCCAGGTGCCAAAGAGCGCAGGCAGTTGTGACTGAGGAAGAGCTCCTGCAGTGCTGGCAGGGAGGAGAAGGAGGCCTGGGGGAGGTGCACCAGCTGGTTCTCCTCCAGGTGCAGGGAGAGCAGGGAGGTCAGGGAGGAGCTCTGGGTTACCGTCCGGATGCTGCTCAAGCGGTTTTGCGACAGGTCCAGCTCCGTGAGGTTGGGGAGTGTGTGTAAAATTGGGCTGTCCAATTGACAAAGGAGGTTGCTCTGCAGACGGAGTGTGTGCGTGTTGTGGGGCAGGGGCGAGGGGAGCTGGGTCAAGAGTAGGTCATTACAGTCCACAGTAGGAGCCTCGCGGTACACAGACTGAGGGGAAAACCATGGCTTGATTTGACACAGACACCGTGCCGGACAGGAAACATGCCACGGCACAGAGTGGATCATGACCCCACTGGATACACACGTCCACAAGAACACTGCGCACAGGAGCAGCTGAAACTGCAGGCGTAGCACAATTGGCCTCAACATTTTGACAGTTTACAGGAATTAATTTACATACGATAATCAAGTGTCTCGTGTTTAAAGGGAGTCGAGTATGAGGGTTTAATACAAATGAGTTGAGTCAAACGAATGGATGGATGATACGCCACGGCATGTCCAATTCGACTGCGACTCCAGGTTTCTTGAGCAAAATAAGGGGTGTTCTTGATGGGCTTCGATGGTAGTGGTTGTTGCTAGGCGACAGTCTCCATATTCACAGAGTTGAGCTTACATTCTGGCAACAGGTGGAGGGAGCATGGCTTTGGACGCACTCCGGAGCACAGCTAAGCAAGGTGTAAGAAGGAGGGGGAGGGGAGGGGGGGGGGGGGGGGGGTGAAACATAAAAAGCATAAGTAAGATGTGGATATTGGACATCATCTTCAAAAAGGCTATTACAAGTTGCTGTTGTCCCATTATGTCATGGAACCTTTTGATGTCATGGAATTAGAGTGAAGTACAGTTCAAATATCTCTAAATCTAATCAGTTTCATCTGAAAAAACATTTCTAATTAGTTGGCAACCAATTGAAAAGAAAGAATCTGATTTGTAAGAAAAAGAGGGGACAATTTGAAGGGAGAAATAGACGGGTTGAGATTGAGGGTGCAGTGAAAAACGGGGCAGGGGACTTGAAAAAAGGGCCAGAGAGTTGAGAGAAGGAGAGGTGTTAAAGGGTTCAGACATCAAAGGAGCCTTATCTCCACATGGAAACATGATGAGTTACACTTTAAAGACTTCTGACTCCTAGGTGCACAGTGTGAAGCCACCTCTACAAGCTACAGCTTACCTAAGATAATAGAGAGAGAGAGAGAAAGAGAGAGAGCGATAGAGAGAGAGAGAGAGAGAGAGAGAGAGAGAGAGAGAGAGAGAGAGAAAAGTGTGTGCATGTGTGTGTGTGCGTGTATGTGTGTATGCGTGCGGGTGCAGAGAGAGATAGAAGTAGCAAACCAAACACGGTCAGATTACATTTGAGAGAAAGAGAGAGGAGGAAAAAGGAATGGCAATTATAGAAGTGAAGAACCTGATTTCTAGGAACAGTTACTGATCCCTGTACTTTAATCCCTACTTTAATTTTTAAATGTAAACTGTTTCCAAACTGCTAATCAATCAAAAGTGTGCTTGTATACTTTCTCTCCATAATTTACTCCAATTTCATAGAAAGTACATTTGGTAAATATTTTACAAGGTCATCAGACCTTTCATTTAAAGCAGACACAAACTGTCAAACATAATGTTATTCATTAATTCTCTTTTCTTTGTTTTTGCCATTCGAGTGTTGTTTGAGCAGCTCTCAGAATGGCGGGTTTTTGACAGGTGGGGTGAGGTGGGCTTGATTGTCTACAGCCTGCCTCAGTGCTTATTTCTTTGTCTCCCTCACCCTGATGAGTGGAGTAAAACTGCAGCCTTAAGCCACGCCGAGGAAACCCCGATAAAGCCCTGCAGAGGAAGCTGGTGTTGGGACAAGTGAGATTAGCCCTATCCCTGCTGGCCTTCTGTAATCTTACATGGAACAGTCTATCATACTAGTATGGCTTCCTACAAGCAAAGAAGGGAACCACCACACAATGTGCACACTCTGATTGACACAGCCTTTAATACTGAATAGAATAGACGTGGCCCTACAATCTTTTTTCCCATTATACTTCTATACATTGGGAAACACCATATTTTTCTATATACTTTTTTTCTGTTCCACCACCGTGTTCTTTCTAATTAAAGTTGTCTATTCTCCGATGCCTCCTCCAGAGAGAGGGCTTAGCTGTGATTAGATGGATCCTGCTGCCGCAGAGGCACTCAGGGGAATATGGAATGGGTGGTGTGAATAGAGCTGCTAATTGAACACACATGGACAGACTTCTCTCTTTCTTTCTCTCTCTCTACTCCTTCTTTGGCTATCTCTCCCTATTTATATTCCTCTCTCTTTTTTAAGCTCACTTGCTTTAATTCGCTAACATATTATTCGACAGAGAAGCTGTAGATACATGTGATTTTAGGTAACATTTTGTTTGTGGCAAGCCACACAGAGATATTGTGAATGTGATATGATAATATTTGTGATGGTTTTACTTGGTTTTGTCATGCAATATAATAGAGTCCAGTAGTTACCTCAGTTTCTAAACTTCTAACTATTTCTGCCCTTATCACCTTAACCGCATTTAAATGCACACACTCACTCACCCACAAACACACACACCCACACACACACCCACACAGAAAGTTATGTGGCCGTTGCTAGACAGTTGCCATGGAGACTATTTTCTGGCTCACAAGGTCAGATGTGTGTGTGTGTGTGTGTGTGAGTGTGTGTGTGTGTGTGTGTGTGTGTGTGTGTGTGTGTGTGTGTGTGTGTGTGTGTGTGTGTGTGTATGTGTGTGTGTGTGTGTGTTGCTGGCTTTGGAATAAGTTGATCTTTACTGCCTAATAGGTGCCATAATGCACTACTTGACGCCTCAGGAGCACGTCAACAACTTTTAACAACCATCAAGTTACAGTAATTATAATTAATGATGAAGGGGAGCCGTTGAGTGCTGGTGTATATGGGGTGCTTTAGCTCAGCAAATGACAAACAAAGGTGTTAACATCTACTGATCCAGTTATTTTCTTGACCAGCAGCACTGTTAAAGCAAGTGCTTCAGGAAAAACATGTCTCTGCATACCTATCTTACCTTGTATTTTGTGACATGACATCTTCATACATTCATTATCCATTTTACTTTGGGGAAGATATGCCTTTGCAGGCAATTTATCCTTTCATTTCATTTTTCATGATAACTGAAAAGCAACATCCGCCTCTGCGGCAACGGGGTTTCTGAGAGGTACAGTCACACCGCTAACATGCAGGAAGGACAATCTGGTGAGATTGCGGGATCTCTCTTCAAGTGCTGAGGGAACAGAACAGAGGAGATGCATACCAAGAAGTAAATTGGGAGAAGGGGGAGAAAGAGATTTAATTTGCCACAATTACTCAAAAAAGAATAATTCAAGCTATAAACTCTCAAACACTGCTATGGGCTTCAATCACTCATGTTAGCAGCGAGGGACTGGTATGTACTTTTATGAATGTGCTCTAGTATGCACTGTGAGTTTCCCATACAAATCTTGTGAATTACGGTATTTTAGTAGCCTTAAAGAAAGTACAAAAAAAGAGTAAGGAACCGGAGGAGAAATGATTTGGGTTAGGAGTGTGAATACTACAGGCTACTTTAGACTTCCTGGGTTACACATCGCTCTGTCACAAATTCCCTTTCATCTACAGTCCCTACATGTTTCAGTATTCATCTGTGTTCAATAATGAATGCAAGTTCATTTATTTTTGATGCCCCTCTTTTTCCTCTTTGCTCTCATGTGCTCATTGTGGCCTTTAGGCTGTTTCAGGAAGAACAGAGGTGTGTGTGTGTGTGTGTGTGTGTGTGTGTGTGTGTGTGTGTGTGTGTGTGTGTGTGTGTGTGTGTGAGGACTTAAGTGTTGACAAATTTACATTTGTCTTTGGGTTTTGAAACCCCTTGAGAGAGATATCATCTGGTTGGACAATTTACTGTGAACTACTTTTAAAAGGTTTTAAAACTCATAATGGGCAGCACTAACTTCAACTTTGAGATCCCACTTTAAAAGGATATTTTTTGGTCATTGTTATCTTTTAAACGACGGAATGACTCAGACATCTGAGTATTAAACGCGATGGAAACCAACCTTCTCCTCCTTTCCATTTTACATTTGATCAGAGATGAACAGCGTGTGCCTTCCACCTAGGCCATGCTAATGCCCTCTCCTAAGCCGTGGCAGACCTCTTTATCTGGGCCACTGGGCAGCACATCCCATTAGTTAGAATGATACATACACACAGATGGGATGAGAAGTAATTGGAGGAGGGACAGTTATTGACTGGACCTCAGACAACCTCCAAATACCTCCAACAATGTCCCAGAGAAGAACTCAGAGAAGTGGATGAGGTGGAAGATGAAAGCAGGATATAGCGGAGGGGGGAAGGGGAGGAGACAAACATACAACTGTGTGGAAAGAGCAATTCAGACAACAATTCACAGCCACACGTGGTTTGAGTAGTTTACATTTATTCAGACAAACAGTGAATGAACATACTGTGCTGCTATGACTAGCACCTTTCTGTCGGTGTGCATCTGTGGGGTACCAACATGAGGATGATGATGTAAGAGCTGTTTCAGCCTGGGTCAGCAGACCAGGGTCCTACCGAAACACAGTGATCCAAATGACAACGGAGGAAAACAAACCCAAACACAACGAGACAATGAGGCGTGACAGGAGCCTTGTGTCTCCAAAGGCTGCTGACTGGCTGCTGAGAATGCTGAAAAAGGTAGATAGATAACAAAATCAGGGAGAGAAGAGGGAGAGAGAGAGGGAGAGAGAGAGAGAAGGAGAAAGAGAGCGAGAGAGAGAGAGAGAGAGAGAGCGAGAGAGAGAGGGAGAGAGAGAGAGAGATGTAGCAAACCAAACAAGGTCAGATTGCATTTGTGACTTATGGAGTTATATCTGGTTGAAATCATGTCATTATTTTCTGTATTCCTCATGTTGTTTAAGTGCCAACGTGCAAAGTGAGAGATAAAGATAGACAGAGACAGACAGTAAAAGAGTATAGCTACGGAGTTATTACTCAGCTGAAGTTTGAAAGAAGCTGCCAGGATTTAGAGCAATTAGAAAGGAGCAATGCAGGCTGATGCAGTAAGTCCGATAGACAAACGTGCTCCTTATATTACCACTTTGTTTATCTAATCTTCTCTGACAACATGAAGAGTTGTGAGTATAAATGTAGTTTTTGGTCATCTATTTTCTTTATGGCGGTAGAGAAGAAAGGGAGGAAAATGCCTGACTCACAGACTCTGCAACAGGGAGGAGGGGAGAGGGAGAGAAAGGGAGAGATGCTGTGAAAAAGGCAAGGAAGAGGGATGGCATGACAGAGAGATAGAGGTGCTGGATGCTGATCTTTTTAATGAAAATGCATTACCTTGGAGCCATGGTACTGCTAACATGCACACACTCACAAACGCACACGCATACATACACACACAACCAACCAACCAAACAAACAAACTAATACACATTGTAGACACACTCTACCTGATTCTGATATGTTCTCTGTTGTTAGCCATGCTTTTTCAATCACACAGATGTGATACATGGTTAATCAATACTGATTCCATTCAGCACGTGTGTTTGCTGCAGTGTCTAGCTCATGCAAAATTCTGTCCATACATTTTGGCTTTCTTACCGCGTCGAAGGGGCTGACTACATCTCTCTCTCGCTCCTTCTCTCCGTTTTGCCTTCTCACTCCTTTCTTTGCTCTCGGTCTTCACAGTTGCCGTGTCAAGAAGGACTTCTCTTTATTTGCTGTGACACACGAGTTGATGGCCAAGGTTCATTTATTCTATAACATCACTCTTTTCGCTCGGTCTGCTCTGCAGCTGAAAAGCTTCACCCTTCTTACTCCCTCGCTCCCCCTCTCTTTTACCAATGCTTACGAACAGGAAAAAAGAGGTGTAGAGATCCTGTTTCTCAACCCCTCCTCTTCCTTCTCATCACCCCCTCCCTCCATCACTCTTTCTCACACATCCCACCCACCTTTGCTTTTCTCGCAGGCACATGCTGAGGTTAAACCTGTTGTTTTCCTTGGTCAATCTTTTACACAACAGATTTGTACCTGAAAAACATGTAGAATATTTGTAAAATTCCCACTTTCTGTTCCATAGTCTCGTCAATGTGATGTATACTAGGTTCTCAAAAACAGAATCTCACAGGTTTTCCATTATTGTAAGAGATGTGAGATTAGAGTGCTGCTAATACATAGTGAGGATAAGTGAGAGAGGGGCAGAGAGAGAGAGAGAGAGAGAGAGAGAGAGAGAGAGAGAGAGAGAGAGAGAGAGAGAGAGAGAGAGAGAGAGAGAGAGAGAGAGAGAGAGAGAGAGAGAGAGAGAGAGAGAGAGAGAGAAAAGTGTGTGCATGTGTGTGTGTGTGCGTGTATGTGTGTATGCGTGCGGGTGCACGCAGGACAGTGCGGCTAATCTAGGTCTGATAACCTTCAAAAGCTCCAAAGCCTCCTCTTCCCTCTCTCTATAAAGTATGTGTTATGCCCTCAGCAACTCCTCTCTGCCACCGTAGGGGTGTGCCTGAATTCGGGTCCGTTTATCAGGAACACTTGAACAGTGCCGTTTACACATACACAGATAGTTTCCGAAGCAGATCGCGATTATTCGGGTAACATTTTTTACATATAGACTATGTGCTCCGTTTTCTCCTCTTTTTTTTCTGCGCATACTTTTGCTCGCTTCAAAATCAGTATGATGCACAGATCATGTGGCGATTTTGCAGTCAAAACGGTGAAGACTGGATGGTAGAGCAGACTCGTGTCTGCCCTTGCGCTACCCACTATGCCACTCAATTCAATTCAATTCAAATCAATTCAATTCAATTCAATTCAATTCAATTCAATTCAATTCAATTCAATTCAATTCAATTCAATTCAATTCAATTCAATTCAATTCAATTCAATTCAATTCAGTTCAGTTCAATTCAATTCAATTCAATTCAAATCAAAGGATCTTTATTGGCATGGTAAAATAAACATTCACATTGCCAAAGCCTTATAACAAGAATAACAACACAACAAAAGAAAATACGTTATGCCTGTCACTTATTCTCGCTCCTTCGGGGTTGGAGACTTTGAAATGCATGATGCAACTCGCTGGCTGTAGACATTGCCACCCTCCTTATCTTTCTTATTTACTTGGGGGCACATGTTCCTACTCGTCAAATGGAAAACTAGGAAAAAGCAAAAGAAATTGCTACATTATGCTAAAACTTATTTTACATTTAAGAGTGGGTGGGGTGGAGAATGAATAAACTTAGCCAGTGTTTGTAGATCTCTGACGAACAGAGGGGCTGGCGGAGGGGCTAAATGGGCTCGACTAATCAGAGTTCCTAATATTGGCTTTCTCAATTGAATTAAGTATTTTAGCTTTTATTAAAACAATAAGCTATGCCTTAATCAAAACCAGACATGCTTTTGTTTCAAATTAATCTCTTCCAGTCTTTACACCAAACACGATCTTGATTTCTCTCACACATGCAAACTTAATATGGTTGTGAGCAACTGCATTTGAAAAGATCAGAAACAATACAATCGCTGGTGAGTTAATTCAAACAGTCCTAACTAAGCTAGTATCTGCAAATGGAATGTTTTCAAGTCTATCGGTATAGTTGACGAGGATAATAAATAATAATTTCCTGGTGTGGTGTGTGTGATGTTTGGTAGTAAAGGGGCGAGGGGGGAGAAAGAAAAATATCAGGATGAGTGAAAGAAGAGGGATGATGCTCATGAGGGAAGGGTGAATGAGTGCACAGGAAAGGGTCTGAATGGAGGAGGCTAGTCAGAGGCTTATGGGCTGCCTTCGGACTTGAAAGAAAACGTCTAAAAGCAGAGCGAAAGCTTTGAAAGTGCTTTTTGGGCTTGAGGGTCTAATAAGTGTGTGCTCCTTTATGTACATACTCGGTGTCTGCATTCCTAGGGCTATGCCTACTGTTTGCATTTATGTGTGTTTGTGTGTGTGTGTGTGTGTGTGTGTGTGTGTGTGTGTGTGTGTGTGTGTGTGTGTGTGTTTCTGGTAAGTACACTGGCTAATCTGGCTCTATAATGGCTTTCTCCTTCATTAGGCTGATTCAAACAGGATCACAAACAAACACATGCAGTCACACACACACACACACACACACACACTGCTGAGTGAAAGGCAGCCTGGCTGAGTGGTAGCACACTGAAAGGAATGGAGAAAAGTAGTCGCCATGGCAACACCAGGGGAGCATTACATTTATAGGTGGAAGAAAACCAGCTATGCTTTCATTTCTTTCTCTTCCGTTTACTGCTTTTGTGTTCCCTCTCCCTCCCTTGTGTTCATTTTATCTTCAATAGGCAAATGTCTGTGGTCCTGTCCAAAGATGGTTGGATCGTTCACCGACATGTAAAATCTCCTCCGCTCTGGGTCACATCTACTAATCTACTAATAGCCAGTTGGATACATCACTTTTCATCAAGCAATTATTCATTAATCTGGACTTTTAAAAGCAGTTACTGCTCGTTGGCATAAAAACAATGTATATTGAAGCTAACAAAGACTTGGCACTGTAACTTCTGACTGGCCTTGGGCATTTGTATGAAATTTGATACTAATGTTTGATGTAAACCGCACAGTAGAAATGCTACAGTGTGTGCATGCTATTCTCAGAGTCAAGATTCTGAATCATATGACTGTTTTGACCCATAGTTATGTCTGAGCTGAAGCATGTTGCCCTATCAAATCTGGGCATATGAATCATATATCAGTGAAAAGCTTTAAGCACACACACACACACACACACACACACACACACACACACACACACACACACACACACACGCACAAGCACATATACACAGGCGCACACACATACAAGCTTGAGTATGCAAAATTGTGATACAGCAGTTGTATTAAGAAATAATATGATGTTACTACTATATTCATTTCTCTGCATTTTATTTGAGGAGTACAGCATTGGAATTCTGTTCACAGGTGGACTGTTCCCCAGCTGGACTAGGGAAGGCTCAAGGACTTATACCACACTCCCACATCACAGCTAAATGGTTTGTGTATATGTGTGTGTGCTGAAATGTGGCTTAGAAAAAATGATTGAGAATCTGCTGCCATGGCGACAAGCCCAGCAGTATCTAATAGCAACGGCTTGTAGAGGAGACGGAGAGTGTGAGAAAAAAGATAGATAGAATGAAAGGGAGAGATAGACATAAACCTCTCAATACTGCAAAAAACTAAATGTTGCCAGTTAAATAGAAGTATCAGATCCTCAGTATGGTTACATTGATGGTTTAACTGAACATAGACTCCATGTTCTCTATAGAAATAATTGGTTTATACAACAGTATGCTTCCTGACATGTTGCTCTATGACTCAAATGCAGGGACAGGTTCCGAAAGCAATAAAAAACACTAGTTCAAACAGAAATGCAAGCGTACCTCTGTCACTGTCAGTTAAAGAAGGTGCACTGAAATCAAACTGTTTGGGGCTTAAGGGGGAAAGCTTACCATACTGGCAAATAATAGGCAATGGTAATAAAACATAAAACAAATAACACAATAAAACCAAAAAAATAATTTGAGCGACGGTATTTTTCTTTCAAACTCTTTGGATTGTATGCATTTAAAGGTGCTTTTTCTGGTCTTATTAAGAAACATATTATTCTCCCTCTAATAGACCCAGATTGATGGAATCCATCATATTTTTTCAGTGATTTACCAACTGGTACAGGGTTTTTTACTGTGCCTTAATAAGCATATGTACATAAAAGGATAAAAGTTGCAACAGGTCTGTGTACAAGGGCTGGTACATGCCTTGTGGTTCCCATGATGATACATAAATGTATGTAAAACTGAAAGAGAGGCAGTTCAACGACAGCTGAACGTGAGGTCGACTGTGGTGGAGTATATTAGGATGTGCCTCTGAGACAATGGCCTGCAATGGGATAATGCACCACATGTTGTCCTACATGCAGACACCCACATTTAAAACCTTACTGGGAAATAAACTCTGTGCGATGTAGCTACCCTCTCTGGTGGTCTGACGTGGTATTGCTGCTAGAATCCTGTTGTTTCCTTATGTCTCTTATATTTGGATTAGTTATCACAGATACATACAGTATATTTGTGATAACGTGTTTTCTTTACCCTGTAGGTTTTTAGAGGAGGAATGAGGAATTGGTCGGTTAATATTTTTTGTTGATTTTACCTGTTGGTAGAAATCGAAGGACAAGACTTAGACTTAAGGAGGGGAAGTCACACCCCCAAACTGAGGATATGCATCTTGGAGGTCAAATACAACATAGACCAAGAGTGTTGCAGATGTCATCAAAATACAAGAAACTGATAAGATCCTGTTTAAGGATGATGAGGCACGCCATGTACCCAACAACCCCCAGTGAATTAACCATGAAAGGGAAAAAGTCTGCCACTTTTTTAAACTTGATTAGTAGGCCTACCTCTGGTACAATAACTGTTTTTGTGAATAGGGGTCACTCACTACAAAACCACTGAACAACAAAAAACATTCATATTTTGTACACTGTTAAATACTTGCTACAACACCTAAAACTTTATAAGCTTAAAAAATATATCAGCATAAAATTGCGAAAATATGCATGTACTTTTTTCCTTAACTATACTTTTTATTTGCTTGAAGTAGCCAACAGTGTAATACTCTGCATTTCATTGTGCCACATCCAAAAATGTTGACCTTGCATTAATGACCAACAAATAATCTGCGAACAGAAGAACCTTTCAAGGTTATAAGAATTAAGTTAATGGAAAATCAAACAATCAAACTTAGCTAAACACAGTTTTGCAGTGGGTAGCAGAAAATCTGAGCCAGATCAAACATACTTAACAGATATGAGAGAAGGGCAGTGAGTATATAACAGCCCTATAGCCCTTACTCCAATGCACAGAAGCAACATGGGCAAACTACTCATCTGCGTTGGTAAGTATAGGAGAACCTGCAGCTTCCTTTGATTATGTGTTAACATCTCTTTTGAAATTCGAACTGGACTGACCTGTTCAATCTGTCCATCTGTCTTCCGTTGACAGGACTGGCTCTCCTGCTGCATGCGCAGCTAGGTATGTTCTTTATTTTAGTATCATAAATGGGGACCAAAGCTAGTTTACTGCACTATAACTTTAACCCACTTCTGATTCCCAGGATCTTCCTATCTCCTCTCCTGTTATTTCACCAACTGGGGACAGTACCGTCCAGGAGCAGGGAAGTATTTCCCCACCAATGTGGACCCCTGCCTCTGTGACCATCTCATCTATGCCTTTGCTGGTATGGGTAGCAACATGATCAAGACCTACGAGTGGGACGACCAGAAACTCTATGGAGAGTTCCAGGCCCTCAAGAACCAGTTAGTAGATGCATGAAAACACAAACGCACTCTCTCTCTCTCTCTCTCTCTCTCTCTCTCTCTCTCTCTCTCTCTCAGAAGTGTAAATATACTTTTGTGCTTTCAGGAACAGCAACTTGAAGACTCTGTTGGCTATTGGAGGATGGAACTTTGGCACCCAGAAGTGAGTAATTACCAATAATTACCAATTAAGGTATTAGTTTAATGTATAGTAATATTTCTTAATATTCAGCATTTACATGATGAATAGATCAAAAGATGACTCTGCTTGTCTTTTAAAGGTTCACGGCCATGGTCTCCTCTGCCGCTACCCGCCAGACGTTCATCACCAGTGTGATCAAGTTCCTGCGTCAGTATGAGTTTGATGGGTTGGACATCGATTGGGAATATCCCGGCTCCCGTGGCTCTCCCCCAGAGGACAAAGCACGCTACACCGTTCTGGTGCAGGTACAACACTCAGCTATTGCTTCACTCACCGATTTATTGAAATGATCTATCATTCATGTGTGTCATTCTAAAATGGTAAATGTTTTTACATAATAACGTGGGGTCAGAATTGGTGTTTGTTTGTGAAAAGGATAATTTCACATTTGGAACAATCATTTTTGACAGTAAAACACTTCTCTCTTTTTCTACTTGTTCTCTCCCTCCATTTTCCTGGTAATGCCTGTAGGAGCTGATGAGCGCCTTTGAGGCTGAGGGAAAGAGCACCAACCGCCCTCGTCTGATGTTGACCGCTGCCGTGTCTGCTGGGAAGTCAACCATTGACTCTGGATACCAAATTTCCGCAATTGGAGCGTCAGTACACACAGAAATACACCTAGAGAAATGTTAGACCCAAAATATACACTTAATAATGCCATTAACTGAATTGTCTGTCGTGGTAACAGCGTACTGGACTATTTCCATGTCATGACCTATGACTTCCATGGGTCCTGGGAACAAATTGTTGGAGAAAACAGCCCTCTGTACAAGGGCCCTGCTGACCAAGGATCCCTCATTTACTTCAATGTGGTAAGTAAGGCTGGGTAGTGAAAGATTACCAGCAATTGTTAATGCACAGTTTAAATACCAAATAATATGAATAAATATTTTAGCCCAAATTACTTTCAATATTTTGTAACCATATTATACTTGCGTTTTCTTTTAAATTACAAATTATACTTATATATAATATATTTGTAATATTACTGGATTACTGTACTTCATGACAAAATGACACAATTGCAATACATTAAAAAAATAAATTTAAAGAAATAAGCCCTTTTTTTTTTGAGAATTGAAAGAGTTAACATTTCATTTTACATTGTGGAAGGTTTAGCATATATTCAGGCATTAGAATATGTTTTCTTAGTAAGAGGATTACAGATACAGTGAGTCAAAAGAGTGAATCCAACCGAGAGATAACACATGTTAAGTAAGCAATTGGAATATGTTACTAAATACATCTTAGTATAAATTTGGCACATTCAACTTTTTTTTCGTACTCTCTCTGCCCTGTAAAGTCAATGAGGCTGCACGCTAAACGTAATAACACAGTGCCGTGTTTTCACAGGACTATGCCATGAAGTACTGGAAGAGCAATGGTGCCCCAGCTGAGAAGCTGCTGGTTGGATTCCCTACCTACGGACACACTTTCCGTCTGGATTCAGCCTCTAACACTGCAGTGGGAGCTCCTTCTGCCGGACCTGGACCTGCTGGACCCTACACTCGCCAGTCCGGTTTCTGGGCCTACTATGAGGTAAGATCTGTGACCGAGAGATGGAGGTAGAGACAGAGAAAAAAGTATTATGACCCCTCCGGTAACCACTGCACCCACTTTGTCCAGATCTGCACCTTCCTGAAACAAGGAGCCACCCAGGCCTGGGACTCTGCTCAGGATGTCCCCTATGCCTTCAACAGCCAGAACATCTGGGTTGGATATGACAATGTCAAGAGTTTCCAGATCAAGGTTTGATTTGAGACTTTTAGACAGTCCTCAAAGAGCATGGCCAGTCCTTTTGAGTCAATGATGAGAGAAGGAAATTAACCAGATTGCAGACTCTTAACCCAGTCACCCCCCTCTCCCCACAGATTGACTGGCTGAAGCAGAATGGCTTTGGTGGAGCTATGGTCTGGAGTCTGGATCTGGATGATTTCAGCGGCACTTTCTGTGGTCAGGGCAGATACCCTCTCATCAACACCATCAAGAGTGGCCTGGGAACTGGAACAGGTAAAACACACACACACACACACACACACACACACACACACACACACACACACACACACACACACACACACACACACACACACACACACACACACGCTCACTTCAAATTGCCAGTAAGCCAGACTTTTACACAAGATTGTCCTTATTGAGTGTTTTATATCTTGCCCTCTTTCCTATCTTGCAGCCTGCGCATCTCGTACCAACCCCCTGCCTGCGGTCACCCCAACCGCTCAAGCTCAACCCCAGCCTGGTGGAGGAGGAAGGAGCAGTGGAGGTGGCAGTGCCCCTAGTGGAGGTTCTGGTTTCTGTGCTGGAAAGGCCAATGGCCTGTACCCAGACCCCACCAACAAGAATCACTTCTACGAGTGTAGCCAGGGACAGACGTACAACCAGAATTGTGCTGCTGGTCTTGTGTTTGACACAAGCTGCTCCTGCTGCAACTGGGCTTAGAGCATACAAAGTCCAAGATCAATAATGAATGAAAACTCACAAATATACCAAATACCAATAAAACATAATTCAAACCAACTTGAAGTCCAAAGTTTTATAAGTTATGTTACCCATTTCAACAACAGAAATTGGAGAGCCTAACTTTACTATTATAATTTTTTTTTTAAGTGACAGGCTGTTGTGGAAAATTCTCAAATTAGCCTGCCAGTTTCTTCCCTTTTGCTGGATGAAATGCTATGTGTCCATCGATATTACCATAATGTTAGGAGCTAGATGTCACTGCACGTTTACTCTTGCTATAGTCCAGATTCAGAAATCTTTAGTTTTATGCTGTAGCTAACGTAAATCAAATCTGCAAAAATGTTAATCTTCTCCAAAAGAAGGAATTGGGCTTACTACTTTTTAAAATTCCCTTTTCCCTTCATAGTCGAGCCCTTGGCACTTCTTTTTTATTTAACACCCTCTTCTGGTTTGATCTCTAAAAGATGGAATTCAGCACTGGTTACTCCTTTGCATAAAGCGGGGGATGCAAGTGACTTCAATAATTATAGACCCATCTACATACTCCCATCCAAGCAAAGATATTAGAATATCTTGTAAATTAACAGCTTGGTACTTTGTTGTCCACCAATACTATGTTAAGCCATGTCATAGCATGATTACAACAGCTGCTCTTGTAGTAAACAATATTATTACTACTCTTGATGATAAGAAACATTGTGCATCTTTGTTTGTTGATCTTGCAAAGGCTTTTGATGAAGTTAATCACAGATTACGTCTGGATAGATTAGTCTTGGTGGGATTTAATGATGCAGCTTCAAAGGGGTTTCAGGACTACGACTGTGATAAAACACAGTACATAGATGCTAAAGCTTTGAAATCCAAGGTTTCAGCAATCGAGAATGGTGTGCCACAAGGCTCTGTTTTAGTTCCTACATTTTTACACCTTATATTAATGACATTTGTGCCTCTGTAAAAGACTGTAAAGTACATTTCTATGAAGATGCTACCATTCTTTATTCTTGTGCACCAGCCATAGAATAGGCGATGTTAAACCATACAAGGGCATTTAATTGTGTACAGAATCCCTTAGAGATCTGAGATTAATCATTAATGAGTCAAAGACTAAATGGTTTTCTCAAGGGCCAAAAAGTTAGATAAGGCATACAAAATGCTCCCTAAATGCAAACCACATTGAGCGTCTTGCTGTTTACAAATACTTAAGAATTTCCCTAGCTGAAAAATTTTAATTTAAGATCATTGTACTTGAACTCACAAGAAATGTGAGTGAGGTCAGACTTGGAGCTCTACATAGGATAAGATTATGCTTTTCTCTTGAAAACAGAAGGGTAATTTTCAAATCAACCCTCATGTCAGTCATGGATTATGGTGATATTGTGTATATGGATAAAGCTCCAATTATGTTAAAGTCCCTTGAAGCAGCTTACCACAATCCTTTGCATTTTGTAACTGAAACTAGTTTTAGAGCTCATGATTGTACACTATATAAGAATGTAGGATGGTCTTCTCTTAAAGATAGGAGAGAAAAACATTGTCTCTTTATTCCTTACGAGGCAATGCTGGGCAAGTTGCCATTTTACCTTACATCCCTTTTAAAGTAGTCATAGGACACGTTTGTTATCACCCTTGAAAGGCCAAAAGCGAAAACAGAACTTAGAAAATGTGCTTTTCGTTTTTTGCCTCAGGTGTATGTGAGAAAAAATAAAAAAGTAAGATCCCGCATACTGTCTAAAGCTTGCAATTAGAATTGTAATAGTAGACAATGTTTGGATCACTGCATAATCTTCATCAGGTCTGACGGTTGCCTCAGGTTTGAAGAATTGGGTTCAAAAGGTATTAAAAATAGAGCAGTTTATATATTGAATATTCTAACAAATTTGTATTATTTGCCAATTTCATTTTCTTCATGCATGTTGTTGTAATTTAAAGCCTATATATTATGCCTTTAAATCGGGCATCTCTGGAAAATCGACCTATAGTCTCAGTCGGTTACTTCTGTATAAATATTATTATTATTAACCTAGGTGCTAAGAAATGTCAATAACCATTGATGTGATGTTGAAAGAGAGAGGAGTGAGGGTTTTTAAAATGTGGATTTTAGGAACCGACCCAGGCCTTGGATTGAGTATTGATAATTGAATAAATCGAAAAGAGAAATCCTCGGACGAAAATTTTAGCTGTTTTATGTGAAATCGCTGTTCAGTGTTTGTACCAGGAGAGGCGCCATCTTGACCTCAATTAAGACGTAATCGTCCCAGCCGTAGGCAGCCCCAGTAAGTACTAAGTAGATTGTATGCTGCGTGCGTCATGCAAGGAGATTCCTTGCTCACATGTAGGACATTTCGGAATTAAAGGAAGGCCTTCCGCTTTGTACTTACGGCTACATGACCGACATGAAGTTACTTTCCTTTTAATAAACAGAAGTGGGAGAAAACTTAACGTAATTCATGCAACTTAAATTAGCTAAAAAAAGATTAAACCCCTAGCCAACGTCAACGTAGGTCTGAGCTAATAGTAGGCAGGTCAAACCCGTTTTCACTTTTTTTTGTATTAAGTGATTAAATAGTCCTATCTTCCAATTTGTTGTTATTTCGTAAACGTTTATGGATAAAAACGAATTAATAAATTGTCAGTTTGCCCAAAAGTTACAGTTTTATTGTTAAAAAAAGGATTTAATATTTACCGCGATGTTACTTCCGTTTAGACAGACGCTGGGTCTAACAGCATGAACATCCTACGGCCCACTTCGTTGTTATTATACTTCTTTATTGTGAAAGTATTAATAGATATTTCATAACAGATACCTTAAGAAACGAGTTACCTATACATTTGATATAATTGTTTACCCAAATAAAGTGTACAATGTTGAAAACTTGTACTCTGAAAACCGCTAACGTGTCAAACAGCTTAGCTTTTTAGGACGCGGGACCAAAGTCGGCTCGCAATAGCATTCGTAACATATCGGTGTCTAAAATAATGCCACTGTAAAAAAATGAATATAGCCTATATCTTTTTATATTATACAATTGCAAGATGATTCGTAAACACTAGCCTAAGTGTTGATTGGATCGAGACTTCACACCTATATCTTAATAATTGGCAGCTCTGATCCATACGGAAACTAAACAATTAAATTATTGAATGGATTTAGAAGTTTTCTTACTGTAACGTTGATTAAAGTGTATTCGTGCAGGCTAGGCCACTATGTTTCTAAAGGTGCAGGCATATATCATGTTTCAAAAGTTCAAGGTTAGTAGCCTATGAGACAGGTAGCCTACGGACGCCTGATTTCAAATTCTCCTGAAATAATCACGTTATCTTCCCAGACACGCAAAAGTCTAGAAGCCAATGGAAACATAAATGCTAACCAAAATATATTGCATTGTTTTCCCGTCACGAGCAAAATCTAATTAATCACACAGTGGACATAGCTCTAATGCAGTTCAGCGACAATGAAGTAGGCTATAAGGAGCATGCCTCACATGAGTGGGGGTATTTCCAAAAGTCCAGCTATCAAGTTCTTAAATGTTTGGATCACAGGTCAATGAGATCTCTTTCTAGGTTCAGTTTAAAGCTCTCATGCGACGGATGTAATTTAGGGTAGTAGCAACGCAATTTAAGTATTTCAAACACAGCATCTAGGGCAATCTCATGATTTGAGGGGGCGTATCTCTAAAGTCCAGCTATGGATTTCTTTCTTAATTTGATCACAGCTCAATGAGACCTCCTTCTAAGTCCAGTTTAAAGCTTTTATACGACAGATGTAATTTCGGGTAGAAGCAACACAATTCAAGTATTTGAAACACACGTTAACTAAGTTATTTATGACCGATCGGCGCCGTCGCTCAGTGTCAGTTCCCGAGAGAGGTTGTCTTCAAAACAAACCCAAGATTGATCGTTAATTAATATGGAGAGCGCTCTGCATTTTTACTTCAACACTAGGTGCGCACCAGTCTTCAGGTCCCGTTTTGGCCAGAATAAGAGAGATTCTAACGAAGTCCACTCTGAATGAATGACTTGATTAACGGTTGACATACGGAAAGATTTCATTTCAGTGGTTTAAGAATATGTGCTTAAACCAGTTCATCTCTAGTTTGACATTAAACAAAACATACGCATATATTTTTAACTGCTTAAAGTTACGGCTTTTTTCAAGTAAGATCAAAGCCTACGCTTTTTGGAAGCTAACTATGAATTAGCAAGCGCTGTATGCAAATCAACACTAATATATGGTGAAAGTAGGTATTACTTTTGAATAACTTGAGTGATTCAGACCAACAAAAACGTTATATTTGTGTCCAATTAAACAGTTTTAAAACGCTAAGCAGTGCAGTTTTCTTCAGCGCGGAGCGTTGAACCTCTCGTGCTGACTACGTCACTGGCGTTCCAACGCTGTCTGGACAAATTGGATGCTCCAAGCATAAAGGGCATCACATGATTTGAGGGGGAATATCTCTAAAGTCCAGCGGTGGATTTTTTTGATTTTTGAATCAGAGCTCAATGAGACCTCCTTCTAGGTCCATTTAAAAGCTCTCGTGCGACGGATTTAATTTAGGGTAGTAGCAACGCAATTGAAGTATTTAAAACACAGCATCAAGAGCATCACATGATTTGAGGGGGAATATCTCATCAGTCCAGCAGTCGATTTCTTTGAATTTTGGATCAGAGCTCAATGAGACCTCCATCTAGGTCAGGTTAAAAGCTCTCATGCGACGGATGTAATTTAGGGTATTAGCAACGCAATTGAAGTATTCAAAACACAGCATCGAGGGCACATGATTGAGGGGAAATAACTCTAAAGTCCAGCAGTGGATTTTTTTGAATTTTGGATCAGAGCTCAATGAGACCTCCCTCTAGGTCCAGTTAAAAGCTCTTATGCGACGGATGTAATTTAGGGTAGTAGCAACACAATTGAAGTATTTAAAACACATGTTAACCAAGTTATTTATGACCGATCGGCGCCGTCGCTCAGTGTCGGGTGCCGAGAGGGGTTGTCTGCAAAATGAACCCAAGTTTGATTTTTAAATGTTACGGGAAGTGCCCTGCATTTTTGCTTAAACACCAGGTGTGCACCATTTTTCAGGTCCCGTTTTGGCCAAAATGGGAGAGATTTTAACTAAGTCTGCTCTCGACCTCCGCGCTCTGGTGAGTTTTACAGTGACAAAATGACTTTATTAACGGTAGACATTTGGAAAGATTTAATTGTCAGTGGTTTAAGAATATGTGTTTAAACCAGTTCATCAATCGTTTGATATGAAATAAAACGTATATATTTTTAATAAACTGCTTAAAGTTACGGCTTTTTTTCAAGTTGGAACAAAACCTACGCTCTTTGGAAGCTAACTATGAATTAGCAAGCGCTGTATGCATATCAACACTAATATATTGTGAAAGTAGGCATTACTTTTGAATGACTTAAGTGATTCTGACCAACAAAAACGTTATATTTGTGTCCATTACAACAGTTTTAAAACGCTACGCAGCGCAATTTGGAGCTATGCACTGACATATTGATGATGTTGTATGATAGACAGGTACTGTTTTGTGGTAGGGTATTGTTGCATAGGACAGTTGGCCAACACATAGACGAAGACTAAATCTGATTCATTCACATTAAGCACTTGTTATTTCCAATGCTTGGCAATCCCCTGTCCCCCATAATTTCTTTTTCCACCATGACATGAATGAATTGCTTAAAGTCAGCAAATAATTTGATTACAGAAGGGCATTTGAAGTTTATCTGAACGAAGCCCTTTTGAAACCAAACAAAAGAATATAGCTGAAAGCAATTTTGGAAGAGAGGCTATGCCAGATCAAACATGGCTTACAGATATGAGAGCGGAGGCATGGACTATATAACAGTCCTCTACCCTTAAACCAAGTGACAAAAGCAACATGGGCAAACTACTCATCTGCGTTGGTAAGTATAGGAGAACCTGCAGCTTCCTTTTATGTGTTAACATCTCTTTTGAATTTCGAACTGGACTGACCTGTTCAATCTGTCCATCTGTCTTCCTTTGACAGGACTGGCTCTCCTGCTGCATGCGCAGCTAGGTATGTTCTTTATTTTAGTATCATAAATGGGGACCAAAGCTAGTTTACTGCACTATAACTTTAACCCACTTCTGATTCCCAGGATCTTCCTATCTCCTCTCCTGTTATTTCACCAACTGGGGACAGTACCGTCCAGGAGCAGGGAAGTATTTCCCCACCAATGTGGACCCCTGCCTCTGTGACCATCTCATCTATGCCTTTGCTGGTATGGGTAGCAACATGATCAAGACCTACGAGTGGGACGACCAGAAACTCTATGGAGAGTTCCAGGCCCTCAAGAACCAGTTAGTAGATGCATGAAAACACAAACGCACTCTCTCTCTCTCTCTCTCTCTCTCTCTCTCTCTCTCTCTCTCTCTCTCTCTCTCTCTCTCAGAAGTGTAAATATACTTTTGTGCTTTCAGGAACAGCAACTTGAAGACTCTGTTGGCTATTGGAGGATGGAACTTTGGCACCCAGAAGTGAGTAATTACCAATAATTACCAATTAAGGTATTAGTTTAATGTATAGTAATATTTCTTAATATTCAGCATTTACATGATGAATAGATCAAAAGATGACTCTGCTTGTCTTTTAAAGGTTCACGGCCATGGTCTCCTCTGCCGCTACCCGCCAGACGTTCATCACCAGTGTGATCAAGTTCCTGCGTCAGTATGAGTTTGATGGGTTGGACATCGATTGGGAATATCCCGGCTCCCGTGGCTCTCCCCCAGAGGACAAAGCACGCTACACCGTTCTGGTGCAGGTACAACACTCAGCTATTGCTTCACTCACCGATTTATTGAAATGATCTATCATTCATGTGTGTCATTCTAAAATGGTAAATGTTTTTACATAATAACGTGGGGTCAGAATTGGTGTTTGTTTGTGAAAAGGATAATTTCACATTTGGAACAATCATTTTTGACAGTAAAACACTTCTCTCTTTTTCTACTTGTTCTCTCCCTCCATTTTTCTGTCAATGCCTGTAGGAGCTGATGAGCGCCTTTGAGGCTGAGGGAAAGAGCACCAACCGCCCTCGTCTGATGTTGACCGCTGCCGTGTCTGCTGGGAAGTCAACCATTGACTCTGGATACCAAATTTCCGCAATTGGAGCGTCAGTACACACAGAAATACACCTAGAGAAATGTTAGACCCAAAATATACACTTAATAATGCCATTAACTGAATTGTCTGTCGTGGTAACAGCGTACTGGACTATTTCCATGTCATGACCTATGACTTCCATGGGTCCTGGGAACAAATTGTTGGAGAAAACAGCCCTCTGTACAAGGGCCCTGCTGACCAAGGATCCCTCATTTACTTCAATGTGGTAAGTAAGGCTGGGTAGTGAAAGATTACCAGCAATTGTTAATGCACAGTTTAAATACCAAATAATATGAATAAATATTTTAGCCCAAATTACTTTCAATATTTTGTAACCATATTATACTTGCGTTTTCTTTTAAATTACAAATTATACTTATATATAATATATTTGTAATATTACTGGATTACTGTACTTCATGACAAAATGACACAATTGCAATACATTAAAAAAATAAATTTAAAGAAATAAGCCCTTTTTTTTTTGAGAATTGAAAGAGTTAACATTTCATTTTACATTGTGGAAGGTTTAGCATATATTCAGGCATTAGAATATGTTTTCTTAGTAAGAGGATTACAGATACAGTGAGTCAAAAGAGTGAATCCAACCGAGAGATAACACATGTTAAGTAAGCAATTGGAATATGTTACTAAATACATCTTAGTATAAATTTGGCACATTCAACTTTTTTTTCGTACTCTCTCTGCCCTGTAAAGTCAATGAGGCTGCACGCTAAACGTAATAACACAGTGCCGTGTTTTCACAGGACTATGCCATGAAGTACTGGAAGAGCAATGGTGCCCCAGCTGAGAAGCTGCTGGTTGGATTCCCTACCTACGGACACACTTTCCGTCTGGATTCAGCCTCTAACACTGCAGTGGGAGCTCCTTCTGCCGGACCTGGACCTGCTGGACCCTACACTCGCCAGTCCGGTTTCTGGGCCTACTATGAGGTAAGATCTGTGACCGAGAGATGGAGGTAGAGACAGAGAAAAAAGTATTATGACCCCTCCGGTAACCACTGCACCCACTTTGTCCAGATCTGCACCTTCCTGAAACAAGGAGCCACCCAGGCCTGGGACTCTGCTCAGGATGTCCCCTATGCCTTCAACAGCCAGAACATCTGGGTTGGATATGACAATGTCAAGAGTTTCCAGATCAAGGTTTGATTTGAGACTTTTAGACAGTCCTCAAAGAGCATGGCCAGTCCTTTTGAGTCAATGATGAGAGAAGGAAATTAACCAGATTGCAGACTCTTAACCCAGTCACCCCCCTCTCCCCACAGATTGACTGGCTGAAGCAGAATGGCTTTGGTGGAGCTATGGTCTGGAGTC
Source organism: Aplochiton taeniatus (assembly GCA_017639675.1). Taxonomy (NCBI): domain Eukaryota; kingdom Metazoa; phylum Chordata; class Actinopteri; order Galaxiiformes; family Galaxiidae; genus Aplochiton; species Aplochiton taeniatus. The sequence goes on from CM030173.1 coordinate 32,993,991, forward strand.
TGGATCTGGATGATTTCAGCGGCACTTTCTGTGGTCAGGGCAGATACCCTCTCATCAACACCATCAAGAGTGGCCTGGGAACTGGAACAGGTAAAACACACACACACACACACACACACACACACACACGCGCACACACACACACACACACACACACACACACACACACACACACACACACACTAACTCAAAATGGCCAGCCACAGACTTCTACACAAGATAGTCCTTAGTGACTGTTTTATCTTTTGCCCTCTTTCCTATCTTGCAGCCTGCGCATCTCGTGCCAAGCCCCTGCCTGCCGTCACCCCAACCGCTCAAGCCCAACCCCAGCCCCAACCCACTGGAGGAAGCAGCAGTGGTGGCAGCAGCAGTGGTGGCAGCAGCAGTGGTGGCAGCAGCAGTGGTGGCAGCAGCAGTGGAGGTGGCAGTGCCCCTAGTGGAGGATCTGGTTTCTGTGCTGGAAAGACCAGTGGCCTCTACCCAAACCCCACCAACAAGAATAGTTTCTACAATTGTAGCCAGGGTAGAACCTACTCTGAGAGTTGTGCTGCTGGACTTGTGTTTGACACAAGCTGTTCCTGCTGCAACTGGGCTTAAATCACTCATGGTCCACTCTAATTTATTGAGCCTGGAGAGATTCAAGGCCAATGAAGAATTAGATCCATTCAACCGTCTCAGATTTTAACAATAAACTTATCAAAGCAACTTGTCCCATCTTTGAACACGTTTATGTATCCATAACTTATTCTTAACCTTTATCTCACACGGAAGAGTAGGGTCAGGTTCTGTATTGCAGTTGAAATTTAATAACACTATTAAAAAAACATGAAAGAAAAAATGAAAGTTTAGACCCATTAAATATCATCCATAAATCACATAAAAAATATATTATCTTGAAATGAAGACACTGACAGTTAACATTCTAGAATAACCGTCCTTCAAATAAGAATGTTGAGGCACAATGCATTTCCACCCTTAACAGAATGATTGTAACACATAATTCAGATTAAATTTTTACTGTAGGAATAAATTAAACGGAACTTAGTAGTATGGTAGGATAGGGGAAAAATAATTGGCACAGTACTACGATTCCATAGACATGGACCATGGACAGGTTATGAAAGTAAAATGGTTAAATCAACTTTAACGCTCTCAACTAAAAATGTGAATGACAATGTAAAAACAAAATGAACAAATGAAACTACAATTAAATATCAACTAAAAATATATATCAAATTACTTGACAGGTGACTGGTGCAGCTTCTCACCCTCCCCTACATTTACACCACATCTACAAATAACACAATAACACATATACACACACATGCAGTCATCCATGGTCAGGGTTGTGTAAAGTTATTAGCAATGACGCTGATGTCGAATACTGGATTGATGTCAGACGTTTTGCTGTAGTGCAGTTGTTCTTCAGAGTAGCGCTCTCCACGATGGGTGTCCAGGTAGGGGTGCCAATCTTTAGAAGGAGTGCACAATGACTTCAGACGCTGGAGGAAGAATACAACCAAAATATGCCAAAGATATTAGCCACACACTACTCTGCTAAACATGCAATCAAATGCAAGTAATTACAGGCAAAGTTTATATAGATTACATGTGTAGATACAGTGAATAACAAAACAAATCAAGGACTTGACTAAGAAATCATCTAAATCACAGTTTGAAAGAATCTGAAACTGCTTCCAGGGTGACAATTGTCCATTGAAACTCTCTGACCTGCCAGGGGTTTCCCTCCGCTTTGACCAATTTATAAACAGCGATAATGGGGATCCAGAGCACACAGGAGACAGCCATACACCAGCCCAGAGACGTGCCCCAATCGGGATACTCCACTGTCCCATATCTAGGGGGAGTGTATGTCACCAGGGACCACACCAGGATCACCTGCACGCAGAGAGAGGCGAACAGAGTCAGAAAGCGACTGGCTCAAGGTGACATCGAGGAATGGACAGTTTTAACAGGGGTGGATAGGAGGTGTTTAGGGGAGGACTCACCATGATGACACAGGGGGTGATAAGAAACCAGCACGCTCTCCACCACAGCCAGAACAGGAAACTTTTAGTTCCAATCATCATCTCGATGTCTTTGATAAACCGGTTACCTCCTTTAGCCCACCCCCCACCAAAATAAATACGCACACACACACACACACACACACACACACACACACACACACACACACACACAAACACAAACACACACACACACACACACACACACACACAAACACATAACACGCTAAAGTTAATGACCGTACGTTAGCTGCGCACTCTGCCCTAACCTTGTTCGACACACACCAAATTCTTCATAATCATAGAGATTATCATCCTAATGTGTCTCTGACAATACTCAAAGAATGACTTGTATGAAAGGTAATATTTACCATAGATGTAGAAAAGACCAAGAATCTCCAAGAGAGCAGCAACTAGTAGGACCCAGCTTCCAAAATATTGGTCCATTAGAGTAACCCAGTAGATTCCTGCCTACATTCAAATGAACACACAGACAGGGAACCACACAGAGGGTAAGATTGTACAGGGATGTATCATGGAAGAAAAGTTGTTTAATAACAAAACCAAGCAAAGCAGTGGCTTGTTGCCTCCCTGCTCAGACCAGATTTACCCTCGTAACACAAGGTAGACCAAGGAGGAAGAGAGTAGCACATATCACCACCGACACCAGGGAACGTTTGGATTTCAAGGCTTCCGGGAAAGCGTCACTTAGGCAGGTGGTGATTACCTCTGGAAGTGAGAGGTTTAAGAGGTCACAGCAGAAAACCTGGCCTCAGTCTGAACTACTAGCTCAGTGACGCAAGTTAAGCACTATTGAAATAAGCGGACGCATCCTGTAGGCGTTTCTGAAGTGCATGTTGGATGGCTGTCGAGGTTAGTGTTGGTGAATCGCACACACTCACCTATCCCTGCAAACTGGGAGTCCAGTCCAAGCGTGAGGAGCATGAAGAAGAACAAGATGGACCAGAGAGGAGATAGGGGAAGCTTGGACAAGGCGTCTGGGTACGCAATAAAGGCCAACCCAAAACCTGCACATATTCACACGCAACACAAACATAACAGGGGCTTTAGGCATCAGCGACTGAAATGAGCAGCAGCTCAGATAGTGCTTAGACAACGATTTGATACCACATTATGTCCAGAGGGTGTGTCTAACCTGCCTGTGCAACCTCGCCAACTGACTTTTTGTAGACGTGTGCCATGTGACCCAGAATGGAGAAGATGGAAAATCCAGCAAATATACTTGTGGCTGGGTGGAGAGGAAGTAGAACATAACGTTCAATGTTCAATGGATGAAATCTCAAGAGGCATAAAAGCAAGACAAATAAACACAAAGCTTTTTATAAATAGCCTAATTTAGCAGTTTCTATTTTCAAGAGGTGTTTCTCCCATTTCTCCCAAGCTAAAATGTTTACTCCCTGACTCCCTACCGGAGTTGGTGAGGCAGACGACAATGGTGTCCTTGAACACATTGTTGTGAAACTTGTTGTAGGAGGACAGGGCTGTGACTCCCCCCCAAGCGACCGACAGAGAAAAGAAGATCTGAGTCGCAGCGTCTCTCCAGACCTGAGTAAGGCACGTTAGCACGGAAAGAAAAGAAGAAGACAAATCATACATGTAGGAAACCATTTCCATCCAGGGCATCATAGCATATAATCAGTTATTGTGAGGTCAAAGATGAGGGATAGAGCCCTGACCTCTGCTTCGGCCAGTTTGGAAAGGTTGGACTGGGAGCCAATGTAGAATTCAATCCCATCTCTGGCTCCCTCTAGAGTAACTCCACGAATCAGCAGGATCAACAGCACCAAGTAGGGGAATGTGGCTGTAAAATATACCACCTGGGAATTGGGGAAAGAGTAAACTTATGTGGTTAAGGCAAGACCTTAGAAACTGTAATGAAACGAGGCCTCCAGCAGTGGGCTCACCTTGCCAGAAGACTTGATTCCTTTGAAGAGTGCTGCAGCGATGAGGATCCAGCCTAGTAACAGACAGAGGGCCAGGTGCCAGACTACTGGCCCTGTCTCTGCTAGACCGCTGGAACGCTGCAGAGCCACACGGCTACCAGGGAGGTACACACCCATCACATTATACATCATATTAAGGTATACATTATATATACTGGGGGGACTGTAGACATGGTGCTATGCAGATTATTGTGTGTGTGTGTGTGTGTGTGTGTGTGTGTGTATGTGTGTGTGGCATACTCACTCCCAGTACTGCTCACTGGGGCTCTGCACTGAAATGTTGGCTGATGGACAGGTGCTGTTCTCAGAGAGAGTCATGTTGCATGTCACTGCAGGGGGAGAGTTGACCGAGCCAGAAATGTTGTCAGTGAGACTACAGCCAAAGGTTTGCGTTAATATCAGAAAATGATCATCTAAAAATAAAAAAGATCTTCTCTTCCATCTCCTAAATTTATAGATTTTTTCAGTCAGTTGCATTTCCATGCCTGTTAGCAGTCACTTAGAGAATGTCTTGTTGATAATCTCTATCCATAGATGTTTTATTTTTTTTTGATAATGACATAGCAAACACAATAACCCCCCCACCCCCGCCCCCTTCTTGAGCTGCCCATATGTCAACGTGCTCTGCCTGACACTCCCGAGAGATTAACTAAAAGTTAATCAAAAGGAGAACAAGAACACACTCACACTGGCAATCTCCATAGGAGAATGCAGAGTGTGTATCCACAGACTGGGTCGCCTGGTCCTGTTTGTTTCATCAGCCCTACAGACACCAGAGGTTCACAAGCAGAGCACATGCCCATGGCGAAGAATAGAAAGACTGACAATATGGAGTACAAACCACACCGTTAGCATTACTACTGCACGTGTTCGGATCGGCCCAGCTGAGGCAGTCGCTCCACGGCAGAGGGGACTGGAAGGAGGCGAACATGTAGTACAGGCTGTAGGCAATGATCACATTGTAGTATACAGACACAAAGGTGCTGACCAGCACCATGGCAACTCCAACACCTGGCAAAGAGAATGTTTATGAAACAGAGGGTGAGTGAATATGCATAATGTCTAGGAGACACAGCGCGCCTTATTGTACTCGGTTTAGGAGCTCCAGAATGTAATTGAAAAGAGAGCAAGACGAAAGAGCCAAACTATGAAAGTGATTTATTTTCTCACCATACAGAACAAAGAAGTAAAGCCTGCATGACGTGAATTTCACCAGCCGAATTTAATTTCACTTATCTTTGTCCAAAAACATCTGCTTTGCCTTAGATTTAGTGGTCACAAAATAGCACTAGCTTAATTTAGTTATTGTTTTAGTTTAGTCAGTTATTGACTTCGTTCTCTTGAACGACTCATTTATTCTGAGACCGTAACCCAAAATGTTCACGGAAACAAAAGGGGTTTTTAATACCAAAGGATGCAGTTTAGTCCTCACCCACAACATGACCTAGATAACATTAACCATTGAGCTAAATGTATGTACTAGATAAGATTAACCTCTAAACTATGAGATTGTGGGTCTGTAAAGAGTGTGTCCTAAACAATTCAGTCAACATTTATCAGTTAACCATTAGTCTATACTTCAGAGAGCTCTACGTTGGGCTCTGGTGTGTCTTCAGCAGAGCTAGATCCAACCTTCACATACCTTTGATAGGACAAAGCAGCATAACTGGTCTGAGTGTGTGTGTGTGGGGGCCATTAGGTAATGGTGTACAGTAGGCACTTTTATATCATCTGACTTTGTGCTATTATCAATGAATTAATTATCAATGAAAACAAGACATTTCTAATGAGCCCTTGACATCCGAGGTCTCCCACTATGCCCTAGGACCTTCAACTGCCATCCCGGCTCCCCTGACCAGCCTCAACAATAATTGCCTATTTGCACAACAAAAAGAGGTATTCCTGGAACGTTTATCATTCATTTACTGAGCTTACCTTGGAGTATTGGCACTGCTCTCCACACGTTGATAGGGCCTTGGCTGCAGAACTGCCCCAAGGAGCTTTCCAGGAAGAAGAGGGGCATACCAGCCACAGCCAACATGAGAAAATAAGGAATAAGAAAGGCTCCTGGATGAACAAAAGAGAGCAGATTGGTTTGAACCCCACTAATGGCTTTTGGGGGTATTAGAGAAAAACTACTGATCAGATGTCAGGGTCTTTGCAATTTACCCCCTCCATTCTTGTAGGCCAAATAAGGAAACCTCCACACGTTGCCCAGGCCAACAGCATAGCCTATCATAGAGAGCATGTACTCTCTCTTGTTGGTCCAGTTTCCCCGCTCCGCATTCTCATCTTTAGCGCCAACATGGGTGTCTTTTTTCTCCATGTCATCCCTCACCTGTAACACACACGCAGCACAAAGGTAAGACACAATATCTCTTTAAAAAGGTGTGCATGTATTACTGTGCTTATAAACCACTTTGAATCAACCACTTGAAGACCCGAGCCTTCGGAGGAATTAACTTTGCCAGTCAGAAGTTTGATGGTGAGGAGGAAGGATCCTGATATTGTGACATCTTGTGTGTAACTATAGGCATCTACTGGTTGGTCAAAAACACAACAGTTGTTCTAAACGACAAATAATTTCCCTTATTTGTGCGAACATTTCGCAGTTTTCAATTTTCCCATTGCTTCAGTACATCATCCATCACAAACGCGCGCAAATGCGCAAACAAGCAACGCTACTTGGTCAACAACAAAACACAATACCAAGAAGGAAGTAGGTAACGATGACATTTGTAATGTATGTGTGCCATTGGCAGTTGGCTTTAATACATTTACAACAGGTCCTCAAATGACATTCAAAGTCGCAGATAACTTTTGTCTCGGTGTACCTTATAATTAATTGGTGTGCGCAAAATTGCTCTTTTTTTTATTAACTTTGCCGGTAATTTTGGAGATACTGTAACTGTCTTTTTAATTTCAAACATCACGCACGCGGACATTTTCTATTAAGGCTTATAATATCTATCGTAGGCTACTGATTCTAGTATTTCTGTTGAAAACATTACAGGTAATTTTGAAAGATTCTGAAAATGTGCTTTTATATTGCAGTATACTATATTATATATTCATTCATCTTACCGTTTCAGCCACCACAGGATTTTTTGAACACACACCAATAATAGATCTCCAGCAGTATTCCTTCATTATTTTATTTGGGACGTTATCAGTGTCCGATGCTCACAAGTTTCTTCAGGTAGGCCTATTTAATAATTCCTGACCACGAGGCACAGACAGGTTACCTTTACGTCTTAAGCCAATCAATGAGTAGCTCCCGATTTAGATGTTTTTCTATTGGCCTAACCCTAGGTATGTGCAAAAATGAGAATTATCTCAACACTACTTAGTCACATCTCACATGAAAAGTGCACCATAATTAGGCTGTAATAGATCAGTGGTAACAATAGTGCTCGGTGTCAGTGTGTGTTTGTGTGTGGTTGAGTACAACACAGGAAATTAGTCTAAATTCCTTTTATCCGTTTCATTGCACTATTAGACTCAAGGTGACTCAAAATCATCAACAGTATTAACGCCCCTACCTTTGAGCACAACAACAGGATACCAAAAGTATTTGTCACCATGACAGCTGTTTGTGTTATACGTAACCATATATTGATACGTTTTAGCACAGTTAAGAACAAACGAAAGTTACTGGTATTTATGTGTTGTTGACGTCATGGAAATCATTTTGCTATATTTTTGTCAAACATTTTTTTTTGCACTATGCAGTGCAAAACCTCTTCAAAACCACATCCTGCATATGCTACTTTAGGACCTCAGACTGTGCTCAGAACGTGTTGCATTTACATTTCCCTGATGAAACAAAGGTTTACAGTAAAATAATAATTTGTCAATTTCATACTTTCACTTGGTGACCTTAAACTTATATTAGGAAATACCTAGTTGATCAGTTCCTCTTTCTGAGACACTCCCTGGTGAAGCGTTATCATTCATATTTTTTGCAAGAGCTCATAGGGATTTAAAACACACACACACACACACACACACACACACACACACACACACACACACACACACACACACACACACACAAATGTACACACACACACACACACACACACACACACACACACCTGAACACACATACACATATTTACATTTAGTTGTCTCTGCCAGTTTAAATGGCACATTATTTCCCTTATTTAGCAGAACACCTGTCAGAGATCCTGGTAGGAATTAAGAATCCTTCCTAAAATTTTCTATTTGTGGGCTTATTTCATAATAAGGTTATCATGGGAGCAGAGCTGAAGATAAATTCATGTTTTCTTTTCCGAATTTTTTTTCAAACTTTTCTAAATGTCTGTTATAACAAACACTATGTATGAGTTAGGTCAATGTTTTAGTCATGTACCACAAGATTGTATGTAATCATCTGTATTAATCCCTCTGACATAGCACCTCTCCAGCAGAGATAACCACAATCAACACATGAGCTAGTCTGTGACTGACCAGCTGACAGGCCCCATCAGCCAAGCTTTAATTAAAGGATGACAGGTAAGTCAGTCACCAACACTCACTCACTCATTCCCCTCCATCCTATGTATCAACCTTGTGGTAGTGTTTTTTGACAGCTCGTGTTTACTCAAGCTACTTTTAATAGAAAACTATGTATTGTTTTTTACACTGTTCACCAAGTTAGATTTTGCGCCCAGCTTAAACAAACACTTCAGTCAAAGTTAATAATTTTTCAAATACAATACAAAAGAGGGCCGATCAAAAGAAATGTAGTAGTGTTGGAAGAGGTCATGTTAAAGGCTGTTTAAGCTAAACAAACGCGTCTGGTGCATGTGTGGTACGCTGAGGGTATCAGTCAGCAATCCACAACTCTCTCCTAAGCAGGCCTCTGCATCTCTCTGTGTTCTCTGCTTCATTATGTATGGGTAGCCTATATGTCCTAAGTTTGACCTTGGCCCTTTAGTCAACAACCTTTGGCATTTAACCTATCCCCCAACATACACAGACATGCACACTTACATGCACACACACATTTACTTTGCATTGCAGAGATTAAGAACAGAGAAAGCACCTTTGTCAAAATAAAAGTATTTTACTCATTACTTGTTTTTAGTTTCAAGTTTAATGATTAATTCATGCAATGCATAAATCATACATTTCCAACGTTCCCATTATGTCCCTTTTAGTAAAGTACAATCATCAAAGAATTTTAAATCAATGATTTAGAAAAATATACTGACTCCACAAGTTTTAGGGAGGCAAGGGTTTTATTCAAATGTATGTGATGCATTGCATTGGACAGAATCAGACAAAGATTCTTAGAAGGCTTACATTGAACAAAAACTCACAGAATTGTACAATACACAAACAATAATGATGTTAGTTGTAATAAGATGATAAGGGAAGGATGAGAGATGATGTGATATACAGAGATAGAACATACCATACATTTTGTAGTATCTAGTAATACACATACATCGCAATGTAAATGACTAAAGATAAGCACCAGTCAATCAATTTCCACTAACAACACACAATATGCCTTTTATCCATCTCATCAGAGTAAGATTAGTTCAGTAAAAAACAACTAACACACTTTTAGCAGACAAAAAAATCTGGCATAAACAAATATGGAAAGAACATCAAGACAGGATAACTTTGAATCAATATAACCTACAACTTATATTATTAATGTAGCGTATGCAAAACGATATTTGGATTGTAAAGATTTTGACCGTCAAGAAAAGATGCCCTGAATATGGGCTAAATCCACACTACTTCAACTTAGGGCACCGGGGCGTTTTACTCTACTGCTCCGTAGAATCAACAGGAGGGCTGGAACCTGCTACAGTGCTGCTGCTGTCTGCTGTTTGCATGGAGAATCACATCCAGCTTGTCGATTTGAGAGGGGCACCCTCTAGTGGCCGCGCAGGGTGCCTTTTCAGAGCTCAATGGTGGAGGTCAGGCGGAGACAAAGGGCTGACTCGGACGGCACGTCCTGGGCACTGATCTCGTTCCCGTCCAGTCGCAGCGTTCGCAGCTTGGAGAAATTCACCACATCCACGATGCTGCAGAAGCTGCCCAGAGTGAACTCTGCAGGGCACAAACAGAGAGAGAGAGAGAGAGAGAGAGAGAGAGAGAGAGAGAGAGAGAGAGAGAGAGTGACAAAGATGGACGCATTTTGGTCACTATGGAGGAAAAGCCACTGCCCTTCATAGCATTATCCTCCAGTGAGGTGGCCCGGTGTGCACTGAGCGGTACCTTTGATTTGGTTGGCCTGCAGGTAGAGGTGCTGCAGGCTGTCACTGACCGGGGGGATCCTCTCCAGCTTGTTGTAGCTGAGGTCCAGCTCCACCAGGCCAGACACGTTGAAGGTGTTGGGAGGGATGCCCTTGTCCGTCAGTTCGTTGTGGGACATGCGAATGTACTGCAGCTGGGAGAAGTGTCTCAGGAAGTTCTCTGGCACCGCAGATATGGCATTGGACTCCATGTAGAGCTGGTGCAGGTGGTCAGGTAGACCCTCGGGAATCTGGGGACAGACAACTCACACTCACAGCTCTACTGAACGGACTAGCAGCATCTCAGGGGATATGGTACAGCAATTTGATCATGGAGGACGTGTGTCGGACACGCAGAGCAGACACACACACATACACACACACACACACACACACACACACACACACACACACACACACACACACACACAGAACACTCTACCTTCTTCAGCTTGTTGCCGCTAATGTCCAGCAGTGTGAGAGAGTTTAATCCCTTCAGTGAAATATCTGAGACAGCGTTGTCATGGATATACAGGATGGTAAGGTTGTCCATTCCTTCTAGCGCTGCAGGAGTTACCTAAGCAACAGAGGATACCATTCAGATGGTTGATACCTAAATACACAGCCTTGCAGAGAAGAAACAAATAAAGACAGATGGGCACAAATATTATGTTTGCCGGCTTTTATGTTGACCTTGCCGATGCTGTTGTGGTTGAGCCTCAGGTCTCGTAAAGAGCGGGGCAGGTTGGGAGGAACACGGCTCAGATTGTTGTGCTGAAGATACAGACGTTCCAGACCTTGCAGCTTGGCAAAGGCCTACACAATACAAAGACTCTGTGACTCTTTTGTCTTGAATGCATTGAACAAATGCACATTGCAACAAATGAATCAAATGAATCAAATCCTGTCAATTAAACAAATCCATTCATATGAATGACACTTTAAAAATAACTTTAAAAGGAACCAATCCAGCACCTGATTTGAAAAGTCTACGTATAAAGTAACAATTCAAGTTTTGCACAGCGCCGCCGCACAGCGTTTACACAGGGCTCAACACCCACAAGGTCGGACCTTGGGCGGGCGAGTGCATCTCACTGAGCCATCTCACTGAGCCATCTCAATGACCCATCTCGCTGAGCCATCTCTGAGCCATGATGAATGTTCAGAGGCAGCACCGTGGCGTCACGCTCCAGCCCCCCCCCCCCCCCCCAGCTCTCTGACTGGCTCTAAGTGGAACCAGATGCATAGCTACCTTCTTGCCGACCTGGTCTGACAGGAGCTGGTTGTGGTGCATCATGAGCCAGACCAGGTTGGTGGCGTTGGCCAGGGCGGAGTCCGGCAGAGCGGTGATGGCGTTGTGCTGCAGGTACAGGTACTTCATACGGGACGGTATGGCTGGCATGGCGGTGAGGCCACGCCCGTCACAGTACATGGCGATGGGGTAAGACGGGGGGCAGTCGCACTCCTCTGGACAGTCCCCTCCCGTGTTGTCTGCTGGCATGGAGCCAGCATGGCGGAGGCCGGACAGCCAGGAAAAAGGGTCGCCTGCCTGGGAGAGGGCGGAGGGCAGGAGGGCGGCGAACAGGAAAACACACAGCGTACGCATAATCACAGCCACACGGAGCGCACGCGCAGAGCACAGGAGTCGAAACGCTACACCAGAAGAATACCAAGGAGAAAGGAAAATAAAGGGAGGGAGGGAAGGAGGAACTGAATTAACATTAATACACAAAAGCTAAAGAATCAAAGGTGTGACATTAATAAAATGTTTACATATTTGCCGTGAAATAATAAAATACCCTTTGAAATCAAAGGAAAACTTAACAACAAAAAATGACCACGCCAAACAAGAACAAAGTTCTCAAGTTTTCCGTTTTTTAAATGTCTAGCGGTCAACTTCAATGTCCCCACTCTACAGCAGGGTTATGTAACAAGCAAACGGTGCCACTGCAGGCTTCCTCATGGCTCTTGATCCACGGGGATGCCAAAAAGTGGGGAAAAAGTAAATCCATGAATGTCAGCTTTGTTGAAGAATCCCACAGCAGCCAAACCCACATGTTATATGGGTACAATTTGAACAAGTGTTCTTTGATTCAGAGCAGTACTTCAATAAAAAAGTATGTGACATTGTTACTGTATATACTTATTTATGTCCTGTTAGATTTGGCACACACCAAAGCGTTTACAAATGCATACACGTTCACACTCACACTCACATACAAACACACACACACACACACACATACACACGCACGCACACACACACACACACACACACACACACACACACACACACACTTTGGTACCTGAGCAAAAAGCAAATGTCCCTCCTCTTCCCCTCGCTCCAAGAGGCTGTGCAGCACTGAGAGGGACTCCACCAAGGACTTAGTAAGAACCTCTCTCTCCCTGCAAGCCTTACTTATCTCCATCCCCCTCTCCACCCCTCTCGCTCTCCCACTGCCCGCCTTATGCCTCTCCATCCCCCTCTTCTGCCTTCGCATGACTTCTTTCCATTTCCCTCCCTCACCTCATTCAGCTGGTGCCTAGTCAAGCCGGGCCCTGCTCCCCCACCCCTCCCAGCGAAGCCCCGTTCCGGAGCCCCTCGTCACTGCTGTGATGTGATGCGGGGTGTCTGCCTGCGATCGTTCCCATCTGTGGAGCATGTTCAGGGCCTCGGCACAGCTTCCACCTCAGTTCAGCTCAACTGTTCCCCTTCACGAGTGTAGTGTCTGAACACTATCGCGGCCCCATTAAAGCCCTGCTCCTCTCATTAAGGTGCTTAAGGGGGGGCAACGTCTTGGTGTTACTGTGTGTATGTGTTGTTTGTGTTACTGTGTGTACGTGTTCTTTGTGTTACTGTGTGTACGTGTGAATTCCTTGACTTCTTCCACCAGAGTCTACCTCTTACATCACCAAAGCCTGCCGTCCCCTTTCCTTATGTTGACTTCCAGGTCTCTTGGGCTTGGTTGAATTTGAAACAAGATCACCTACCTAAGTGTGTTTGGCTTCCTGTCTGCCCATGAGGGGACTGTTCTGAGAGTATTGGAGAGACATTTGGTTTAAACGTTAAACTCATCAACCAGACTAAAAACTGTTGGAAAAACACCTTGTAGTGGTGCACATAGAAGTCAGCCTAGGGCCTACTGTTAAAAAATATAAAGTGGGGGTGAGAGTAGATTTTCCTCCTCCTTTTCCACTGCCTTTCCTGCTGCTTCACTGGAGTAAAGGGTTAACTGAAACCAGGTGTCGTGGTCCTGGGAATTCTCTTGTTACATTCGGCCCTAGACGTCTTCAGCGGTGGGTTCACTGCTCGACCTTCCTCTGTGTGTGTCTCTGAGGGTTCATTTACTCATCCGCGCTGCCGCTAAGTCGCGGTCACTACACGCTTAGCTATAGCCGTTGTGATTGGTCTTTCCCTTGTGCCATTGCTGGACTACATGCGACCACACCCTCCCAACACAACTATCCTGTTTGTCCGGCAGAATTTCTCTGCCCTCTGTTAAAAGCTCGGTCTCATGGGATGCCATTCTCACAGTGGTTGCGATTAGCGTTTGGGAAAGGGAGAGAGATGGGAAGTTGGATTGGACCTCTTTTCCGGATGAGGAGAAAGCCTGTCTGTCATACGTCAGAACAGCTCCGAAAAGGATCCAGACACGGGAACGTGTTGATCCCGTAGAATGGACTACACGCCCTGTTTACCATCCCCACCCCACATATGGCAGCACACACTGTTCTTTGTGGGTTTCTGTATGTACTATGTTAACTGTCATTAGTGGGCACCCATAAGATACACACTACACACCAACAACATACATAGAACGGGCTGTGCATACATGGAGGTGACCGAAAATAGAAAACCAAAGTCTTCAGATGCTAAGTACTACCCTGCAGAGGTTCCAGAGGCCCTGCCACTCAAGTTTTCATTCAGTCTGGGGCCCTGCAACGCTAGCCGCTGTCCCCCTAACGTGGTGTTAAATCCATGGGGTCGCATTTAGCCTCCGACTGTAGCCACCCAGTTGTTTCCACAGGAATAGTTACAAGCTGTGAAGTATGAAAATGTCAATATCTGGAGTGTGGAAGCAAATTCAGTGCTGGGTTTGCGGTGAGCCAGGGTAGTACAGTTCGAGGTCAAGCTCAGTGGGGCGGAACCCCTAATGCAGGCCTATAGCCACAGGTTTCATACAGGCCTCCCTCAGAGGAGAGGCTCGCCGTGCTGTAGAACTGTATGGATAAGTTTAGCCGAGGGACGCGGCATACATCAGTGATCAGATGGCTTTGGTCCAACTGACATGAGGAGGACTGGACTTTGTAATGTGTCTCCCATGGATAAGGATGGGCAGACAAATAAAGAATATGTTGTGGAGCAGAGAGGCAGGTGGGGGGGTGGACTGTATTGGGGGTTGGTCTCTGGAGCATGAGGAAACAGTTTGAATTCCTCCCTGTGGCCATGCAGTCTCTTCTCCTCCTCCTGGGGCGGATGGGGCTGGATGATTACATGACGTGGAGCCGGCCTCTAAAACAAATGTATTTCTTCCTCCATTACCTTTGGGTTGCTTTCAAAGTCTTTCTGTAATGTATTGGCTTTTCAATAAAAGCTCTTCAGGTGACATCAGAGGAGATGTTGGTCAGCCTCTAACAGTGTGAACTCGGGGTTAACTACCTCGCCCTACTCTGCAGTAACTCAGTACAGACAGTCTCCGACAGACCATTTGGCCAAGCAAGGTAGATGAAAGCTGCAATGTTGTAGGTGAAAGAAACAAAACAAGGAGGGATTTTGTGTGTGGTTGTGCGTGTGTGTGTGCACGTGTGTGGGTGTGTGACAGTTAGGGAACTAGCAAGAAAAACAAAGAAAGACAAGCAGACGTTTTAATTTGAAGAGAGGGGAACCTCACAACTTCAAAGGAGCCGTGATGAAGGCCGCCTCTCTGGGTCAGCAGGGCAGCACAGGGGATCAGGGGGATCAGGGTGCCCCCCAACCTGGCTCAGGCCATGAACTCCTGTCACGAATGGCCAACATAACATTCCAAACTTTAATTTCCCTCCTCTGTCACCGACTAATACCGACAGAGGTCCGGCCCCTGGAGTGGAATTCCACTTTCTGCAAAGTCAATCACAGAGACCACGGATACGATTACGACGACCAACTCTCTCCAAACCACCAGGAATGTGTTCCTGTCTCAACAGTGGAGTGGGGGCCAGCCATGTGGAAAGAGAATTTTCATTTCATAATGGTTTGAATACACTGTCCTTTTTTTGTTCAGGGTGGCGGTCTGAGTGGTCTGCTAATTGAATGCCGTCCCCCCAGAGATGAACCTCGTCACAGCCATGAACACAACCCAAACAACAGGACAAGCAGACCAATGTCACTTAAATCTGCTTCGCTTTCGCCAACACAACTGATTGGTCGCTAACTTATTCACTTTTGGGGGGCATTTTTTCAGCTTTAATTTGACTGAATCCACACAAATAGAAAAGGTGTGTCTTCTAATTGAGCAGATTAAAAGGACAACACAGGGAAACAGGCAGGGAATAATGACATTTGATTATTGGTGTCCCCTCTCTGAAATGGATTGCCTCTGTTGCGTAACCTGAACCAAGGAGTCCTACAGCCGAAGGGGCGGTATTCATGTAGCAACGCAAAGCAGATGTCTCCCAAACACAAAGAAACACACACACATACTGTACACCCACAATTGCACCAATACACAAACATATTTAGAGGCTTTTTTTTGTCAAAGATCCGTTCAATCTAAAACTGCATCGCTCTTCTTACATCTCTCTCTACCATGCCTTTCATAACACCATCCCATGATACTGTTAGGTCACTCTCAAAGTGAAGCTCTAATATAAAGGTTGAAGGGTATCTGGCTTTATCTGGCCTGTCAGAACCCCCCCCCCCCCCCCATCATCTTCAAAACATGTCGCTCTGGGTAACTACAGGATATGAACAATGCACCAGATGTGCTCACACACACAAACAGATGCTGATAATGAAATCACAACGACCTCGTCTTCATCTCGTTCGGTAAAAAGCGAGGGAAACACGTCCTATAGCGATGTAAGCACGGCAGATTTGACAGACGTAATGATTGAAGGCTTCGCTACCTACACAACGCTTATCATAGACTGAGAAAACATAACGTAGACAGAGAGAAAGACACAGCCTTTATGCTTTCCCCGTCCGCATGACAGCACGGTGCGATCACGGTAGACGGTGTGAAACAGCAGCCTCTAGGCTTGGTGAGAGGTAAAAGCAAAACAAAACAGAAAGCAGTGGTCAAACGCTAAATTCCAACCCCCAGTCTTCCAAGCCTTCCAGCAGCAATCAGAGTCTATAGGGGACTCAGTGGACACATGTGGCCAAGACATTAGCAGTAAAACAGCCTAGCACTCCTAACAGCCCTCCCAGCACTTATAGAGGGGAGGGCTCTCCGCTACAGGACCGTATGCAGTCAGGAGGAGAGGCTGGTCAGGAGAGCCCCTAGAACGGAGAGGAGAAATGAAAATCTAACACTTCCACTTGTTTTATAGCTGATCAAAACTACGCCCCCCGTATTGATCCATGATCTTATCAGGAGCCAACACGGAAACAAATTATATGCGTCCTCCAGACAGACAGGCTGAATATGCAACCCAAAACTATCTCTGTCCCGTCCTCTTTCATCCTCCCTTTTTCTATCGCTTCCCTGTGCAATGCATCTAGAGACATGAAGGCTGATCCTTCACCTTGTGGAACCTTGTGTTACTGTGGGGTGGGGTAGGTGGGGCGGGGCGGGGTAGGTGGGGCAGGGGGTGATGTGAAGGACTGAGGTGTGAGCCAGAGGGGATAATAACATCAAGGGAGAGTGAGGGCATACCGTGAGGAGAGGAGGGGACAGTATTAGTGGGATATCAGCCAGCCAACAGCTGGCATATGGAAACAGCCAGGGGCTTCTGTGTCAGCCCAGAGCGGAGGGAGAAGGTGGTTCTCATTTAGACCGGAGTTAACCCCGGCCGTGCCGTTCTAAAGGTCTAATAAAGCCATGCCTCTTTCTCCTCGGTGTCTGCACTGTCCCGCACTGTGGCATGTCACAGTCCAGGGGGTCTCCACCGGCACACTCCCATATTGTCTTATATTGCACACTGGCAATGTCCTGTTGTTCAGATTAGCCCAAAGAAGCATGGGTAAGAGTTCAAAGCTAGCTTAATGAGGGAATGCATTCATCCTTGACATGGCAGTGGATAAATACCCTGTTGTTATATGTTAAATATTTCAATAAAGTATAGCCCTGATGAACGTTATCAGCAGGATTGCTATCACTACCTTATTGAATGAAACGTCTACAATGGATTGTGCAATTTGCAGTAGTCACCGTTATTGACATTTTTGTACCATGGCAGGTCTCACACACTTTGAAACGCCCACAGTAGAGGACAGTGGACTGTACCGTGGCAGGCCTCTACTGTATTGTGACAAGCCCAAAGTACTATGTCCAAGTCCTCTGATATATATTAAAAAGAAAAGTCAC
Organism: Aplochiton taeniatus; assembly: GCA_017639675.1. Lineage (NCBI taxonomy): Eukaryota > Metazoa > Chordata > Actinopteri > Galaxiiformes > Galaxiidae > Aplochiton > Aplochiton taeniatus. The sequence continues at coordinate 33,011,747 of CM030173.1, forward strand.
AGTCTTCAAATTTAATTGATTCTATGTATTTGTTGCTGTTGAAAAGTGGTTGAGAAGGACTGGGGACTTATTCAGGAATGTAGGTATTTTGGACGTCTTCAAACCATGGCTAAATCTTTTAATATGTGTTTACGGTCACAAAGCTGGTTGTCCAGTGTGTTTTTCTTTCTTTTTTCACATTGGCCACTAATAGCCTGGCTTATTTTATCCTCAGAGATCAAAGTAAGCCACAAGAAACGTTATATTTAGGTTGCCGCTAAATTATTCCACTCATAGTTTGGAGATGACTCGTGGCTGAGCGGGTGTAGTGTTACCTGCGCTGGGCAGGAGGCTACTCAAATCTTCTGTGGTTCTCCATTGTCATCACGCACAGGAAACCAACCTGCCTTAGTACAAGTGTTCATAGTCACACACACACACACACACACACACACACACACACACACACACACACACACACACACACACACACGCTCCACGTAACACACACACACACACCAACACACACACACACACAGTGGTTACTGTAATGTGAGCTTTCTTTGCACAGCTGTTAGAATACCCAAACCTCTTCTCTCACGTACTAATTATGTGAGTTGCAGAATTTGTCCTATGTAATTGAACATCTTGATTGTTCGCTTCATCTTTGGCTGTTCTATGAAAAGCCGGGAAAGGAATGATGAGCAGGAGATATTGCAGTTATTTGTGAAATGCAACCATCACACATTGCACAGTATACATTTGTGCTGTCCATTCACAATTACAACTGGTCTGGAGTGTTGTGTCTTCATGCTATGCCATGTAAGAATGCTAGGGGGTGCTGCCTCCATGTTCTGCCTCCAAGTGAATACCCCTCTCTTTACTCACTCCCCTCCTCTTTTCCGCAGTGCCTCCCCTCATATTGTTGGAGGAACCATGGGAAGACTTTGGAAGCCTTCCTCTGTGCTCGGCTTAGACGCACAGAAACTCTCACAAAAGTGCACACACACTTGAAGCACACACACACACACACACACATCCCGATACAGTGGTCTCTTTGGCTCCCCAGGTACTTTCTAGCCACTCGGTCTGTTGTGTAAAGCACAGAATAGGAACATGGATGGACGGAGACCCGCACAATCACGCACACACACACACACACACACACTCACACTCACACTCACACACACTCACACACACACACACACACACACACACACACACACACACACACACACACACACACACACACGTGCAGATTATAACATCCACTCAGTGAGTGAAGTATTCACTCAATAATATCTAAGGCCCTTATACAAAAGCCATTCTTCTCAATCTTTGGCTTCTCTCTTCCTCTCTTCATGGTTCCTGGTCTGCTTTAATAGTCACTGTGGGTTGGTGAAGAGCAGTGAGGGAGTGAGGGGAAATTATAGAGGGCCTAGGCTGCGGGCAGTGAGTAGCAGAGGAATGTATCAGAGTGGGTAAACACTGCAGGTAGCTCTAACACAAATTACACGCACTTAACACTCACACACACACACACACACACACACACACACACACACACACACACACACACACACACACTCAAACACACTGCCGCATGCAGAGCCCCACAAGTCCTGGAACCACATCTCCCTAGCAGTCCTACTACCACCAGACACACTGCTCCTAGCTCCAGAACAGGTATGTGTGTTTGTTGAAATCTTTCCATTTCTGTTTAAAAGTTCGGTTTTAAGTAACCGAAGCAAGATGCTTCATAAAAAAAATACGGTATAATTCTCATGGTAACGGACATGTTCTTTTTGTTTTGTTTTGCTTTTAACAAAATACAGCCTTTTGTCTAAGAATGTGATGTAATCTGAATATGTAAACTATACACATTCAAGAGAAGGTAATTGTAGCCTTTCATACATACAATTTTCTGAAATTATAGCTGATAGACGTTTCCTAATGAATGTGGTGTGGGAATGTCTGTCTCTCTCTGTGTGTGTGTGTGTGTGTGTGTGTGTGTGTGTGTATGTGTTTATTATTCTGGTCAGAATTATTACTGTAACAGGCTTCAGCTGTGCATGTGGAGTGAAAAAAACAGAAACACGTTCTTCCAGCTCAAACACAGACTTTTGTCTTTCTAAAACCTTCTGAAACATCTCATTGTTATAATGCCATTTAATGGTGTTTTACGGAAGTTCTATGTGTTGGGAAAGCTAACTACAAAAGTTACTGTCCTGTTGAACAAATAATCCATCCCTGTGTTCATGTTATTACAGTGACGACAGTAAAGTCAATTTACATCTCTATTTAGCAGTAGAATCCCTAACAGTATTTCTCTCATGTGTGACATGTCCAGTCTTATTAGCATACCCATTGGTCGCATCCATGGCCCTCCTGCATTCAACAGTGTTGGCCCTACTCATGGTCCTCAGTGTGCCCCAGCCCAACCTAGCCTCCACGGGGGCGGACCTGGACTACGGAGGGGTTCCACTGTGGATCAACCGTCTGCTGGGGGAGCCCAGCGTCCTCAGCCTGCAAGGGAGGATCGACCCAGCCTGGCATCGGGCCAACAACCCCCAAGCCTGCCCGGAGCAGTGTGACTGTCCCATCCAGTGGCCCACTGCACTTTACTGTGACCACAGGGCCCTGGACGGCATCCCCAAAGACCTGCCGCACAGAACACAGTACCTCTTCTTACAGGTGAGGTATCCCACCTTGAGGAGACCTAGGAGACACACCTACGCTGCAGGACTCCGCTCATCCACCGGTAACGTGTGAATCTCGTTTTCCAAGGGCAACAACATCTCCTCCCTGCCGTCCTCTGTGCTGACCAACACCAGCCGCCTGCGCTGGCTCATCCTGGACCACAACCGGCTGCGAAGTGACGAGATGGACGCGACGGCCCTCCAGAACCTGACCCGGCTGCACTACCTGTTCGCCAACCACAACCGGCTGAGTGCCGTGCCCAGCGGTCTGCCCGCCGGGCTCCGGCAGCTCCGGCTGGCCTTCAACCGGATCAGCGCCATCGGTGCAGGGACCTTGCAGAACCTGGGGAACCTGACGGTGCTGCTGCTGCAGGGGAACAGGCTGCAGACTATCACACAGGGAGACTTCACAAGTATGGATGCTTCCTACTGGGAGCTCCTTTTCAAACATTTAGTTTGTTATCCCAAAGATACAGAGGTTAACAAATTATACAAAAACTAGAACAAACAAGGTAGGCAATCCTGAGAGAGAGAGAGAGAGAGAGAGAGAGAGAGAGAGAGAGAGAGAGAGAGAGAGAGAGAGAAAATGAAGAAATAGACAAAGAGAAATAATATTGCCCATGTACTGTATTTGTAATATGATACATAGTATAGAAATACAACAGCTCCAAAACGACCTGTCTACATAAATCATAAATGAATGAAATCATCACTCAATCTTTACCATCTACTGGTAGGTCTGACCAATGTCCACCTGCTGGACCTGAGTGGAAACCTCTTCCTCTCCGTGCCCCACCACCTCCCCCCGTCTGTGCAGCAGCTCTACCTGTCCAACAACTCCCTCTCAGGGCTGGGGGAGGACAGCGTGAGCGGCTTCACGGGGCTCAAGTACCTGCGCCTGAGCCACTGTGGCCTGCGGAGCGCCGCCGTCCACCCGCAGGCGTTCAACCTGTCCAGCCTGGTGGAGCTGGACCTCTCCTACAACAAGCTGAGCTCCATCCCCACCGTGCCCAGCAGCCTGCAGTACCTCTACCTGGAGGCCAACCGGATCCACCGTAAGACACACACAGCGACACACCTCAGCCCTCTCTCCACAGGCAGTCGTAATGTTGTGAATCGATTGCACATCACATGTGAATTGGGAGATGGGAATGTGCAGACGGATGTACAGTATGCACACACATACACACACACACACGCACGCGCACACACACACACACACACACACACACACACACACACACACACACACACACACACACACACACACACAAATGTGCAATTGCAATATATAGATGAGAGAGAGGTGACAGGAGCGCTACTGGTGTCCTTCAAACCACCGGTGCTCATGGAAGGGAATATAATTCAAGGAAAGAGGAAGAGTTGTGATACAAAATAAATAATAAAAATGGCACAAATAATAACTCTAATCCAAAGAAATAAAGGCCTGTTATATCTTTTACAAACCTACCTTGAGTGCCTGGACCTGGATTATTTGTGCCGTTTTTATCATAAATGTTTGGTCACAACTCTTCCTCTTTCCCTGCAATGTATGGTTGAGGTATTTTTTGCGTGAGGTCTGTGTTCGTAATATTTATGCATCAGAATGTCAAGGGACAGCTCAACCATGCAGCGAGGGAGGGGGACAGGAAATGTGGAAAATGTTACCAGGTCTGTGAAGCAGCCCACTCAGGCCCCCTCCCCTACCAACCAGGCCCGGGGAAGGGAGGGGGAGCTGGACCTGAAGAAAGCATAAGCAGGGGAGGCAGACTAAAAGGGGGGGCACAGAGGACGTCTCTGTGACTGGATGGAAAGACCAAAAGTAGGCTAGAGCTTAGAGGAGGAGAGGGGTCTGAGAACATCTGTATGGGATTCACCAAATTCAGATGAGCCAAAAGCACACTCTGTTCCTCTCCTCCTAGCCCTTCCTTTTTCCCCGGGATGATTTGCCCTACATTTCTCTCGCTTACTTTCTGAGATGCAGACAGTATAAAGACCCAGGTCCAAAACTACTGGCCACAAACAGTCAGGCAGTGCTGTTCTGCGGTGGTGTTCTGGTCAGCACACACATAACGAACGGGAAAGGCCAGGGAGTTTGTTGCTGTTTTCCAAACTATGATCCAGCTGACAAGCAAGGTAATGCATGTGTGCCATTTTCAGCCAGACAGACGGAGAGGGAGAGAGAAAAAAGAGGGGGGAAAGACTTCCTCAATAACACACACCTCATCGTCTAGCTCCGGCGCCCTGACAGTCTTTAGAGCGCGCCAGGCTCTCTTGGCAAATGTCCCAACCTGGGCAGAGAGACGCCAGGGAGGAACAGACTAAGAGCTGGGGAGTGTGTTATGGTCTCCTCCTCCCCCCTCCGTCCCCACTGCAACACCTGCAAACCATCTCACTGATCTTCACCGGAGCTTCTGTCTGGAGTATCTGGACCGTTATCAAAAAAACTATTAAGGAGTCGTAGAAAAAACATGATGACACATCCCGTATGACCGCCCCCATAATAAGCAAGTGTACATTATTTCATTCAAATATCGTAAAGCTACGGAGAGGAAAATCTGTGAATTGGCATTTGCTTAAATTAGCTGAATTGTGCCACTTTAGCTGGAATTCGGCTCTACGTCATGGTAACCATATCTGCTATGTGTTTCCCTCCAGAGTTCAACGTGACCAGTTTTTGCCGGGAGGTCGGTCCCCTGTCCTATTCCAGGATGAGGATCCTACGACTGGACGGGAACAAGATGTCCTACCACCAGCTGCCTCCTGACTGGGTGTACTGTCTGCGAGTGCTGCACCACATCTACATCTGAACCTGCTCTGTGACCTCAGAGCCAGCACTTATTCTGAACCCTTTATCTGTGTAGTGTTAGTCCTCCATTTTATTTGTACCTTTTTATCTTAACATAAAACAATAACACTTTAATGTCAGTGTTGACAGTGTCCACTGGTCTTTTGTTGGTATGCTCAACTGAACCTTTTAGGTGTTCAACCAACCCTCAAATATAGGGCATTAAGGACAGGATTAGAATTGAACAATCTACTTGTATCTTGTGCTCCATCCTTCTGCTCCTGTGAGCCCACCATTGCTCTGTTCCCAGAACCTTGTTTATCTGTGCAGAGAATAGAGCATTCGGAGCAGCACTGGTGCTACTGTGACTAGTATCCCAGCATGAGACAGACAGACACAGAACTGTACTGTGAGCAGAAAAAAATGATTTGTCGCAATGCTTTATTTCTTGTTGGTAGGGTCTAGATGCATGAACCCGATTTTCTTTGGTACATTTTTTTTATATAAAAAAGAAGCAATAAAAGTGTGTTACTTTTCAGTTTTCTGCCTCTGTTATTCTATTTAGTTTTGTCGTTCTAACTATTGCTCATCACAAATAGCATACACTGACTCTTCTATCCTTTAGTCACACATCTGCTCAATTTCCCAGAAGGAAGCTGATATAGGCTTCAAGATAAGTCTTGGGGCAGGACCTCGTGGCGCAACGGTAGCGCGTCTGACTCCAGATCAGAAGGTTGCGTGTTCAAATCACGTCGGGGTCAAAGATTTTAAATACTTGCAGCCCTAATTTGCTGCTTGTTGATGAAAACAATGGACACAGCACACAGATAAAAAGTTACAAGCTGCTGGGATTATGCAGGCTGAAGCAGAAGCAGTTTAATCACAGCTACATATAGGACTAATCGGATGAAAGCACAGAAGTTTTATAAACAACACTGTAATCGCCATGGAGACTGTCTTTAATTATGGAATCACAACCACACACCCATGAGTCTAAATGGACATTGTTACCAGACCATGTACGTTTTCAGTTCCATTATGAAGCAAGAATAAATACACATTTTGTGACTTAGAGTTAGATCACATGAACACTCAAACACTGTTCACAGTAAGTGCTAATTGCAATAATACATGCATAGCAGAATTTGGTAAAGTGAGACAAATTAATACTACATCATAAATTCAAGTGGATTTTTGTATCATAAAACAATCTTTTCCCATACTCAACTCATCACATGTTCACAGTGATCTGCTGCTGTGCGTGTGCACACACATACACCCCCCCCCCCCCCCACACACACACACACACTTTTTGATCAGCCATGTATGTCAGCAATCTATTTTTACCAAGAGCATCCACTCCCAGCAACAGACTGGTTAGTCTGCGTCCACCTTCGCCAGTGATGACGGCACTGCACTCCACCTATTACCAGAGCTTACTCAGAAACAGAACTCACTTTCCTGTACTAGACAGCCACATTCATTCCACTTCTACACTATATTTGATGTGCAAATTAATACTTATTCACATGACTACGTAATTTTTGTAATAACGGTCCAAAGTAAGGTGACAATATTTGATGTAGGCCTGCATAAGAAGTTGAATACAGTACGCGCACTAGGTCCCAAGGCATAGAGAGTTCTGTATGCAGGACTGGTGTGGAGGGGAAAATAGGCCTCATAGGTCATCAAAGAGAGTTATGACACAGTTCCGCCATTGCCCTCTAGTGCCCCCGAAGAATCTCAACCAGTCCAAACAATCTGCTGTGAATCTCCCCACGATGTCCTTACACAAACACAACAAATCCGGGTCCCCTTTCCGCACCTCTTCCTACTGCAAACAAGTCAAGACTGACCACTCCATAATGCCTCTTGATCCTACAGGCATTTTACTGTTGCTTAGAATATTATCAAACCGTACAACATGCACACACTGTCGGTGGAGCTTAAAATAGACCGAGGTTCTCAAATTAGCAGTATGGCAGGGGTACACACAGGGTGTTGGCTTTCAGGAGTATGCTCTGGAGTATGCACCCAGCCCGATTGCTAGCGGAATGTTCAGAGAGGCAGGGGGAGATGACCTTGTGGCGCAACGGTAGCGCGTCTGACTCCAGATCAGAAGGTTGCGTGTTCAAATCACGTCAGGGTCAGGTTATTTTAACAAAGCAAGTCATGCATAATGTACCTCTGCAATAATAAACCACGTGTATGATTTAGAAAAGTGACACTACGGCAGTTCTTAACTTATCATACGAGAAATGATGAGCATGGGCAGAATTTGTATGGCTCAAGCATCATGGCCATAAAAAAAACATTGTTCTTGTTATTTTTAAGGAAACAATGAAGCAAAAACTCGCTATCTCCACCGACTACACAACGTGTAAAGAATAGAGATGGTCTGTACTAATAGAGATGGTCTGTACTAATAGAGAGTGAATATTCAGCACAAGGTAGCATGCTTGTTTCAATCCATTTTACCATTGGTCATTTTCCAAGAGTTATACAATTTGAAATTGTAAAAGTTAGAAAGCAAATGCTTCAAAATAAAGCAATGCACAACAAGGTGTAAGGGAGAGTTAGGCTTAGCCTGACACAATGATCCATTTACACATTGCAGTACAACTAAAGCACACCCCACTTCAAATCATATGTTAAAAGTCAAAGGGTTTTAAGAGACCACGGTCTCAATTAAAACGTTTATATAAAGCAGCACCAGAAATTAGTTGGCTTATACATCACATTTCATTGGATTGGGGTGGGGTGGGGGGTCATAAGAACAGTACATTTGGAGGGCTGGTCAGTAGTGGTTGAGCTGTTGTGTGATGTTGCATGTGCTGTCTGTAAGCGTCCTTGATGTCAGAAGTTGTGTCCGTGCTGGGTGGGTTTTGGCAACAAGCTTACTTTGATTACTTGTCAGACCTCCATGGTAGATATGAGCAAACTGCTGAGGGGGCTGGAAATCGGCTTTACAGGCCTGTTTACAAGATGGAGAGTTCCACACACACACACACACACACACACACTCTTGCTGACACCTCCATGTTGCTTTTTATTTGCTTTCTTAAAAGAGTTCCTCCTATTTCACTGCGTCGTCAACATAAACTCAGCACAAACATTCAAACGGATACACATGAGAAACAATTACAAGATAGGAAATACAAAAATAAGATTGTGTTCAAAACTCGTGTCAAATGTCACAGGACACAATTTTCACAAAAGCCAAATGCGAAACTTATTACTAGTTTTAATAATGAATAAGCATTCAGTTTTGGTCACAAGGCAAAGGAGGTGCAAAAGACTTTCCAAAGCCATACAGTATAATGACTTTTCACCAACATTATATTAATTGAACGAGTACACAAAGGGCTTTTGGAGGAAAGTAGGTGAGTGTAGTTTGGTTAGGGTTAGGGTTGGGGAGGAGGTTGAATTAAAGAGTGTTTGAGTTGTATTGAGGTGAGAGTGGGTTACCTAACGGCTTCCATATCAGACATTCCGTATTCCATTCTTAGAGCGAGAAAGGTATGTGAAACACATGTGGGTTTATGCAAGCCAATACAGACACACTCCATGTGTCTGATAGGATCCATGTGTCAAACAGGACAGCAAAAGGGAAGCTTCTTCCTTCCCTCATAAGGATAAGCTCTTCAAATGACATGGAGATCAAAATGACTAATCCGACTCAGTGCTAATAATGAAGGCCAATTCAGATTCACAGCACAATACAGTTGGCTACAAAAAGAATTGTCTGTCATTTGGGTGATGTAAACTACACTTCACACATTGTAACAATTTCTCAGGCTAAGAGTCAGTTGATACGCATGTGGCACTGTGTGTGATTACACAGGGACAGCATTTCAAGTGCACACACAGCTTTCTCTATTCTCAGGATTAGAGATTCAGTTCAGGCTAAATTGGTCAGAAATCTGCAGGACCTGGTGGTGCAATGGTAGTGCGTCTGAGTCCAGAAGGTTGCGTATTGAAATCACATTAAATCACTGGTGAAAGTCCTTAGAACAGGCAAACAGCTCCTCAACATTTGCATGAAGTGCTTCACTTACAGTAGCTGTCTAACATTATAAAGCATCCTAGCAACCAACCGTAAACCTTCTGCAAATGCAGTAATAGAAAATGACTGTGAATGACATCTGCTTTGAGTTTGGCTCCAGTCCAGCTTGGTGTTAGGAAAGATGGAATGGGGGCACTGGACACTAATCTGATATTCATGTGGAAATCCATTCTGGCAATCAGGCTCCCCCGCTCATTGCTTTTAGGGCAGAAGGGTTATTCCCTAAAGAAACAGAACTCATTACTCTCTAGAGCTTGGTTTGTTTGACATCTTTGGTCACCCTCCATGGAGATCCTGCCCTGTAAATCTCTCTTGTTTTTACTGTTTAACCAGTGGCCACGACTACGACCCCGGAGAGAACACTATCCAGGCAGCCATTGTACAGAAAGACCTCTTCCCAAAGCTTCTCTCTGTTGTATCCTATTCTTCTCTTGTTTTCAGCATCCAATGAAATCTAAAATGCCCTTCTTATATATTAAATAATAATTATGGCCAAAATCGAAATCAGTTACTTATATTATATATAAATCTAGCATAATTGAACAATTATAGTGGCATAATGGACCACAGTATGTTTGAGTGACAAAGATGGCTGCCATAGGCTCAGATCCTTTCATTGACACACTTCTCTTCCAACCGCAACATCAGTTGAGCACTAAGAACTAGGCACACAATATTTATTTCATGTCTACGAAAACGTCTCCAGTGTTGTTATGATTCAAGGAGGATACAAGTTCACGCTTTGTTTACCTACATCTTTGGTAGTAAATACTACAGACGCTCCCTAGTGTTGAGTAGCAGTATTCAAAAGCAGTCCATGTTGGATAGAGAGCAGGCATTTCCATGGACGAGCATCTAGTATTTTCCTCTGGACATTGCCCTGGCTTAGGCCCACACGCTCCAGCTCAGGTCTAAATAGTTGAATCATCCCAGTCATCCAGTAAATGACAGAACAGGCTGTTCCTACAGCCCTGCACCTATCAGATGATTAAACAAACACACTCATCCTGGGCCCGAGCCTGGGCCTGCATGCACTCTTAGTGTCACCAAAACAGCTGCTATCAGCAATAGGATTAGTAGGTACAAACATTTAAAGATCTCCCACTGTAATTGCAGGTTTTCTGGGGCAAAAAAAAAAAATCTGTTTATGAAAATGGACTGTTTTGTTACATCGCTGACCCAATAGTGGAATACCAAAGTCCTACTGCTTTATTAAGCTCTGCCCATTGATCCTTGAGACGTAGGCACTTGAAGTCCAAATAAAATGGTGGTATTTTCTATACATGACGCAAACTCTGGCTACATGAGCCACAAAAGACTTTTGCTTTTTCCTCCAAACTTCAAGCCCGCATGAAGACCTTGGTCAGACGTGATTCCGAGGGTCTGGGTGGAGTCGCACTAGCAGCATCCAGAGGTTACCTCACTCCCCCTAACAACTCCAGCAGAGAAGCCATATGCTACATGTCAAGGCAATCACCATCGCAGCTGACAACTGTTTACCTTCCCCTTCCCCTGGAGTCATGCAAACTGGAACATACTCATGGCAATTTAGCCGATTCCTTTAACATAATATTTTTGTATTCTTGCTAATATTACTATCAGAACTCCATTAACTGTGTGGTTGTCACCGTAAGGCTTTTAGGAGGCGCAAATGTGCGGTGAGTATAGCTTAAAACCAATAGTATGGTTGTAAAATGATGACAGAGCTGCTTCCACTGATGTAATCCCTAGAGACGGTCCATAAAAGACTGTTTGAAGATAGCTTAGCTCACACAAGTTATATATAAAAAAAGCAACACTATATTAAAATGGGCAGTAACTTCCACTGGAGCAGGTTGGAAGGAGGAAGGGGACAAAAAAGAGAACCATTGAACCCACTGAAGAATGTTGGAGTGATATGTACACATATGAATTATTGTATGTACACATATGAATTATTGTAGTGTCAAACACAGATGAGAGGCCTACTGTTAGGGTTTTTTCGAGCTCCTTCAACTCCCTTCCGTCTTTATCTGGATTTGTACTGTCCTGGAAATCAAAACAGAATTATGGGGCTGAGCTTAGCGCTGGGACTCTTGAGATAAGGGGGGTGATACATTTAGACTGAGCCATTGAACATACTTTAAGGAGCAAGAAAGTTTGGGAGAAGCAGGAGACGGAGTGAACAGTTTAAAGGGGAGCAGGAGAAACGGAGGGTGTGGGAAACATGTGTTCAGCTCATTACAATTCAGCTGCAGCTCACTCTGCAGGAATGCACTGCAAACGTGTCTCAAACCCGGCCCCCAAAAGTAAAACACACACACACACACACACACACACACACACACACACACACACACACACACACACACACACACACACACACACACACAGTACTGTAATTTGTAAACACACAAACACACTGAAACACAGAACAAGCAAGCTAGCACAGTCATGTCTACACACACACATACACACACACACACACACACACACGCAGTACTGTAATGCAAAGTAAACACACAAACACACTGAAACACAGAACAAGCTGGCACAGTCATGTCTACACACACACACACACACACACACACACACACACACGCAGTACTGTAATGCAAAGTAGACACACAAATACACTGAAACACAGAACAAGCTGGCACAGTCACGTCCACACACACACGCAATTTAGAATAATATTTCCTACAATGCTGCGTCCAAACGCAACGCTCTGCTTCAACTACATAGCCCGTTGTTAGAAAGACCACATTGTGTGGGCTAGCTGTAGGTGAGGGGATTCTCCTGCTCACTGAGCACCACGGTAAACAACACACCCGAGAGGCAGCAGGGAACAGAGGAGGGAGAAACCTTGGTAGAGCTACAGCTGAGCCTCCCACATATGAAAATGTAGCTTACAGTACTCTATTCACACTAATAAAGTTACTGTACTCAAACTAACACACGCAAACAGGATTAAGAAAGGATCTGGCCTGCCACGGAAGGGTTGGAAGTCAGATTCCATCCACACAGTTTCTGAGGAAGGCAAGAGAGAAAGAAAGCACTGTGACCTCCAGAGGGAACGCAGCCAGGGCCCAGACCCAATACACAGGCTTGTGCACCAACATAGAGAAAGAGAGAGAGAGAGAGAGAAAGAGGATAAGGAGGAGGGGAGGGGGATAGAGAGCGAAGGAGGCAGAGGGAGGGGTAGGAAAAGAGGGAGACAGACTGGGAGAGGAAAGAGACAGAAAACTTGTGACTTGATAAAAGAGGGCAGGTACCAGAGGCAGGTAAGAGTGATTATTTGTTGTTTCTTTTTCTCTCGAGGGGAATGTTGTGGATGAGACATGCTGTATAACAACATGCTAATAGAGAAAGGCCATAGAGGTGGTCATGCAGAAGGAAAGGGGTGTGAGCGTGTGGACGCAGGGAAATTTGGCAGGGACAGATTTCCGCAGTGCCTGCGTTGTGTTTCTATAGAAACCCTGCGACATGAGAGTGGTACTCTCCTCCTGGCAGCTGTGTTAGCTTTACCATTCACCATGCTCTCTATGTCTTTTCAGTGTACGCGTCGCTTTCTATTTTCCCTTTCCTGTCTTTTTGCTCTGTATACGATTCGTCGAGAAAGGGTTTGAAGCAGGGAAGCTTAGCAGACAGGGAGGCTAATCCGTTTCACAGGCTGGCTTATGAAAACAGCTATTTTGCTGACTTTGGCTTGAGTAGGAGGGTCTATAATACTCAAGCTTCAACACAGCTGTAGTCGTCCTGGATTTTTCAGTGGGTCTCTCGATATGGGCTCTTGCCAAGATTCCAGTCAAATATTTTCCCGGCTATCACAGAATATAGTTTAGTCACAGAAAATGCTGCGACATAGTCCCAGAGCAGGGTAACCCAATGTGGTGCAACTAAGGAATAATAGTCCTGAAAAACCCACAAGAAAAACTCAGCAGGCTCATTCCTGCATAATGGGTTATTGACCATTCCTTGAGGAGACATGTGATCCATCCAAAGAGCATTTTTTTAATCTTGAAGGTCCTATCATCCCAAGTCTCTTGGTCTCATTCCCTGGATTTTTGAGTAAATTCTGAAGGCCATGGTCCTGGTTATCCACACTCATATTTGACAAGAAAATGTAATTCTCTGGACTTGACAACCTCCAAAAGTCTAGACATAATCATATGGATATGATATAATAATCATATCATACAAAATGTATCTATGAGCTTTGGTTTGTTTCTATAAAGAGATGGATCAATATCTGCAGTTCACTATAGTGAGTGAGCGCTTTTTTACCCTTTGTTTACCTGGCAGCCACAGCTCTACCTGGTGGGCATTTCAACCACTCAATACAATGTAGGCTTAGGCTGGAAGGTTTGGGCTGACTGAGGGGTAGAGGGAAGTCAAAGGATCAGGATCAGTGCAGGGTGATCTGTATCAGCTTTGGACGCCAGAAAGTTTAGAGCTGTTTTTCTTGGCTGGAAGGATTAAAGACTTCTTTCTCACCATTCTTACCCAGTGACTCACAATGAGTGATGTTTATCAAAAAGGCCAGACATTTTTCCAAACACAGCAAAGGGACGGAGAATTCATGGAGTGCCATCAAATTGTGTGGGGGGAAATGTGGCTACTTCAAAACGACATATTTCTGAAAGAGATATCCAGAAACACACATACACACACACAGCCCAATCAACAGACACATACTAGCACACTCATACAAGCGTGCCCGCCCACACACCCACAAACACAGAAAATGTGTATTACTACATCGAGTCAGTTCCACCTAGTGTAAACAACAAGAACCACAGTTCCCAGGTTTCCTTTCTCTGTCAACCTTATCCACCATATTTACCTTCATAGCTGTCCAGTTCTTAGTCCCTTGATGAATGAGTCTAACATCTACTAATCAGCCTTTTCTTTGACCCCTACCTTTCTCCTGCGCCTTTTTTGTTTGTTATAAACAGCAGTGGTGAATTATTCAGCAAGTAGTTATATAATAGGGTTTTGTTTGATTTATACAAATAGATCAACAAACATTGGTTAGACCTCAACCGGGCTGCCAGAGAAAACTGCACATTCCGTCTTAAACAAAATATGACGCTATTCAGTATACGCCATCAAATATTGAATAAAAGATACACCGCCCTTCTGTGATTTACTCCATCAGGATGACCCATTCGCTCCAAACAGCAAAATACAATGTCAGATGGAAGCTGGTTGGTAGTAATATCTGTGTGTCTAGTTTTCCAGTGATGTCAGTGTGTGACATACAGTCTTCCATCATGTGGCTCACTGTGGGAGTCCCTCAGGTTTCCTGTGGGCTCCTCCAGGGTCAGGGGGGCCCAACCGTCCACATCTTCTACTTTCCCCTCTTTAAAGTACTCTCTCTGGACCAACTCGAGCTACAACGGAGCTTTTATCCTCAAACCTTTCCTTCACTTCCTTTCACCCTTTATCTCTGTACGTCTGTTTTTCTCTTTCTTGCTTTCCCCCCCTCTTATCTTAACTCCCGTTTCCAAATGTTCTAAAAATAATAGGGAAATGCGTTCATGCATTGACTTCTTACATCACTAGAGCTGAGTTGGATTTTAGTTTTCATCTCACCTAAAAAATACTTTTCTGAAAGAAACATTATGTCAGCTAGCTCCACCTCCCCCTTCTAAATAGAATTCCTGTCTCCCTCCTTCTCCTCCAATCCCCTACAGGACAATGAAGGCAGGTGTTTTCCAGTTCTCTGTGCTGGTCCTGTTCCTCCTGGTGGGGGCAGTGTTCACCCAGCGAGTCCGTCCCAAGAA
>CM030173.1:33029546-33097046 GCA_017639675.1 Aplochiton taeniatus
TTGCATTGCATTATTGAAAATCTATAAACATTCTTGAAAATACAAGTACATTGACTGACATGCTACACTAGCTCAGGTAGGGGCACGACTTGCACATTTTGTACTGTTGAATGTACTGTAGCACAAGCTGGGGAGACTGAACCAGAGCAAAGCTGCCAATATAAGGAATTACAAAGGGTTGCTGTCGATGTCTCAAGAACCACAAATCCCTTTAAACGTGACTACCATGTAGTTTAGAATGTCCTTGATGTGTCTGTATTTTTGAGTATTCTGTGTAAAAAGACCTTTTCATCTATTTGTTTTGTATAGAACAGCTTTGTACAAATAAAATAAAACCTGCTCTTGGTGCCTATCATCATCATTATTAAAAACAAAATCAACAAATCCAATAGTCCGTTGTTTTACGGTAATTTCTGTCGCAAATATTCCCTCTGCCGTTGGCCTTTTGCAAATGTTAAGAGTTGCCCTAAACTACTCAAGAATCCTATAACGTAATCCAATGCAGTTAATAGACTGGAGAAGTATGAGGACATATGCACCATGACACGAAGAATTATACTACTTATACTTAAATATTTCCAGTCTCAATTATTTCTAGATCTTTGACTAATATGTCAGACTACTCTCCACGTGTCCACGTGAGGGGAACAAGTTCTGCAACAATACCTGAAAGCCTGAATGTAATTACGGAATTATTTAGGGCTTGCCGCGGGGGCAAAGCACCATGTTTCTGTAGCAGGAAGGCTAAAGGACATGTCGTTCGGTAAGAGCCTCAGAGAGTAGGAAACAAACTGAGTATGTGTTTCATGTGTCTGACTGACTGAAAAGCTTGTTCTCCAGGAAGAGGAATTATTCAGGAATTCAGATCTCAGTGGGGGTATCATTATAGTTGGAATCTGGATTTTTTGGTGTGTGCAAGAGACTTCCTAAAAACTACCCATTATTAATAGACTGTCTGTTCTGGTTTACCTGAGCTTCCTGAACTCTTCAAACCACATGTACTCCTGCAATTCCATCAATGGTCTGCTGTGGTTGACTGAAATGTACTGCATGTGTTTTCCTCTCTTCTCACGATGGCAACATAATGCAGGTTATCTAAAGGACCTGTCAGACAAGGAATGCTGCCAGGGAACGAATGTGATATGAAACATTGCGGGAACATTGCACGTAGTATCCGTGTGGCTAATAGGTATTTCTATACAATGCAGCTCTTTTAGGATAATTCTAGAACAGAAAGTTTAAGATGAGGAAGTTGAAATGGCTACACATTTAGATTTTTTTTTGGACAATAGACAAGCGAACAGAGCGGCTCTATTCAAAGATCTAAAGTTTAACTAATAAGACCAGAAAAAGATCAAAAAGAAAACATTGCCCAAGAGCAAGAACAATTCTAAACCTATAATAGATATTAAAGTAAATCAGCATCAGAGACCAGGTCTCTTTTCCAGCAATGCCCTGTTTAAGGCAGAATATATTTAAATTACAACAATTAAACAAACATAAAAAGTGTTACAATGCAGTACAATGTTTTCCGCAAAGGTACTGATCTACAGAAAGCTTCAACCAGAACAAGAACACTCTTCAAATCCTATATCCTCAAATAAAATGTTACATTGTTCAAATGGAAGAAATGCTCTATCTTTAAAACCTGTTAAACCGTTTTACATTTTTCTGAGGATATATATATATATATATATATATATATATATATATATATATATATATATACATACATATGTGGTTATGGTAATAGAAAAGAATAGACTTGCAACTGAATTTGAATGAGAGCGTGCGTGTCAGGAGCGTACATTGACATAAGGTGTGACATTTGAATTTGAATTGATCTAAACACTCATGACTATTGGGTTTACAACTTTAACAGGATACATTTCTACTGTATATAACATATCTTATTTTTCAGACTGAGACTTTCTCTGTAAAGAGTAAAGCTAATCAAGCCCCAGAGCATCATCAATGTTTTCCCCCTGTCATGCCAGACTAAACCATCAAGTGGCTATTTCAAACGCCAAATATTCCCAAACTGCTTCCTCCTACTGTAAATCAAGATGTGCGTGTGTGTGTTACCTGTGGGTAGTCTGGGAAAACACCACTCTCTCCACATACTCCTTTATAAGAGACCAGTGAGCCAACATGGATAGATACAGAGACCCACAAAGCTCCAGAGGATTCACTCTTTTTGATAAGTTCATATACACAGGTAAGTCTGGACACAGCAGGGGTCTACTTGGGTGGGTTCTAAGGGATGAGGCAGTTAGTCTGAGTACTTGCTGTATTTTTGTGAGACTTTTTATATATTTTTTTTAAAAGTATATGAGTCTGTTAAAGACAATGTACAGCAATGGCCATGATATATATGAGTTTTTGATTTTTGATTTATTCATATAGACAGGGTAAATAGTCCTTATAAATACAATCTAAAACGACTAAATATCAGTTTCAAGGATATTCAAGAATTGAATGTCTCGTAAGAGAATTATACACCACCTTGGTATAAAACATATATCATTTAAAATAAAACACTGTCTTCTAATCGACTCGGAGAGAATGAGCGGATGAGAGTTAAGGGGACCAATATTAACAAGCTCTGTCTATCTCTGCCAGGTTACCATGGCGATGAAGAAGCTCTTGGGCCACTCCCTCGGTCTGCTCTTCCTTATGAGTTTCATAAGTCATCCTGCTGCAGCCCGCAGACTACACTTTGGCACTTGCTCTTTAAGAGTGCACACACATGAGCTACGGACGTACTACACTGAGATAGAGAAGGCTGTGGTGAGTTTAAACACAGCAAACCCAACATGTATAGAAAAATTTTGCAGAAAGGCTTTCTACATCTTTCACACACCGACTCTCTAAAACTAAGTTTGTTTGTTTATATATATAGAAAGCTGCGGACAGTGAGCTGGGAGTGAAATTACTAAAAGGAGAGGTTATGAAGAGTGTGCAGGTGGGTTTACGAGTTTTGTTGGTGGAAGGAAGCATAAGAAAGGGTGAGTTGGTGTTTATAACCTGTGCCGCTTCCTTCTGTCCAGGAGGGGGAGAGCTGTTGCTTTCTGCACCTGCTGCTGCGTTTCTATGTGGAGAGAGTGTTCGGAAGCTATGCCTCATCTCAGCCTCAGCACCGACGCTCTGCCAGTGCACTTGCCAACTCCTTTCTCATAATCAACAAAGACCTCAGACAATGTGTAAGTGAAAATGCACACACAGCGCAGGCATGTGAAAATACACAAACATAAACATTTCGAAAAATGTATTCATTCCTTGATCCATTTTTGCAGCACTGCCACTGTGGAGAGGACACTACAAAGAAAATGGACTCTATTCAAGCTGACTTTATGAAGGTAATCAAGACTGGTGTACATGTACACCAACACAGACGGCAACACTAAGCAAATGTGATGGAGCTAGTTTTCCCCCCTATCCAATATATGTCTTTATGTGAGCACATTGGCAATAGACACCATATTGAGCATATATTTCCATTCTCTTTTCAGTTGGAGGTACAGCAGGCAGCTTTGAAAGCTGTTGGGGAGCTAAATTCTGTACTGGAGTGGCTAGAGGGATTCAATCAGAAGAATCACCATCACCAGACGGAGAGTTAGCTACTATATTTGTCCAAAGCAACCAAAGTACAATATCATAATAACAATATGTGTGCTGGACGGCATGTTGGACTGCATTACTGATCAATTTTTTGATTCCGAATAACTTATTTGAATAAATATTTATTTTTAAAACAAGGGTCATGTCTTCATTTAAAGATGGAAAGCAAGTTGAGAAAGACTTTTCATTTTTCCGTTTTTTTTATCGACTATTCCTATAATTTTGCTTTCCTAGGACTTTTGCACAGCCATGTCCTAGCATTATGTAATCTGGCACTACTGTTTTGTTCCTATTATCTTTCATCTTTTGGGATTTTTCCACGTCACCACCAAGAAGAATGAATCATTTCTGCATCATGTTCTCATCAAAGACATAAAAAGGAATAAAGATACAAGACAATCTGCACCAAATAGGGAGATTGATTTTTGACCTGAAGAAAAACATCCCCCAAACAGAAATTGCAAATATTAGAATTGATCATTTCAGATGGCGTGTAGAAACTATGGGAACCTTGACGTTTGCAAATTCAGCATTCAGATGTTTGCAAACTGTGGGAAAATACATAATTTCCTAATGAACAGGGTTTAACTGTATGCGGTTAACACCTGAAACACAATTCTATATGCTGAAGAACATATGCACACAAACCCACACACAAGAGAAATTGACATAAAATAGAAGGGAAAGTAAAACTAGTTCATACATCAAGGATGTTGCGGGATAAGGAGAATAATATCAGTTATGCCTAATCTAAAAAGACAAACAAGATACATAATCAACTACAAAAGTTTAGTTTGCTTGACAGTGATTCTGTTCAATCTCTTTTTTGTAAAACTCATCTGAGATTTTTTTTATTTTAATCACACTTCCAATAGATAAATGGCTTACCCAATTCTAATAAAGAAAATGTGGTAAATTGAATCTTGTGTTCTTACTGTGGAAGAAAATTATCATTTTCATAATCTGTAGATGCAGCGCATATGTCAACGAAACAGCAGGGTTGAACCCGAGAGCAATCAAGGGTAAATAATGGTCAAACCCTGGTTTCTCTCAAGGGGGATTTCCACAGTTCTTCAATCTGTGATAATTCAAATAGAGAAAAGGGATGTACGCTATTTAACATGGTGACTGCTGTTACATCAGCTGAAGGAATGCTTCAATGGCCACACCGTCACTCTAACATTAGGAACTTTGTGGAAAATGTGATTGTGCCAAGGCATAATTCTATGCGAGCCAGACGGCTGTTTTTCGGCCTCCAGGATGGAATAACCTTAAATGAATCATGTGACCTGTTTGGAGTTAATCAGTTTCAGTGGTTCAATGCAAATTATCAGATGGAAACTGAAAGTTCAGATGCCGCTGGTCATTCATAGGGTGTAAAGAATTAAACTACTGACCAAGATGCCCTTTGTTGTGCTTGATGGCAACGCACCCGCAAACCAACCTAGGATCGCTTGGTGTTTTACAAGTGGCACCAGACTAATCTGCCCTAAGTGTTCAACAAAAGGTGCACATCCTCTGAGCTAATGGTGACAGTGACAGATACTTCACCGACATATCCATGCAGGCACTCTCAAAGTCAAACGTAGCACATCCATTGTTTAACATTCTTTAGAGTTTATTTTTTGTTCGTTTTGCTTTGTTCACTTTACCACTGCAAGTTTGTATTTGTGAGTAAGCAGCAGGGAATTCCAAAGGGGACAAGTCAAAGGGGATGTGTAATGTGCCGAAGCATGACACTGTTAGAACATTACAGATCTGGTTCGTGGTTGAATCAAAGATTGTTAGCTTCCTGCATGTGATCTAAAGGGGGCCAACTAGAGCACAGAGAAAGGCTAATACATTGCCATAACAGGCTAACCACATCAAATGCACTGTATCAGTGCATCTACGACCATTGAAAAATAAGAAACACACAATATACTAAACATACGCGATAGAGTGAGAAACTGAGTAGGAGTAGAAAGGCACCAGCTTCCCATTGGACCTCAAAGGGAGCATTAGTTTAGACGTGCTGTCAGTCTATCATGTCTCAGAGTTTCCACAAAAAGCATGCACAAAGCAGTCTTATGAAACAACCATACACCCCTGCTTCTTACTAGAAAACGTCCTATATCAATAGCAGTGACTTGGTGTGTGAGTGTGTTACATGTTAAGTAATAAACAGTAAAAAATACTTGCGTTTCGTTATGATAAAACATTGCAGGGTCATGGCAGCATCACTTTACTTCCTGTGTCACAATGGAAAGATTAAACACAACTAAAGTCCAAATCATCAAAGAGTGGGGAATGTGTGTGCAACAACTGCCAGAATATCAATGATTTCATGCTGATGTCGACTTTTTTAAACTTTATAGAAATAGAACAGCTATTGCATATTTTGAATCCTTTATGTAAATGATTCAAGTAAGGGGATAAAGACAAAAGCAGAAGTTTTGGTCAAGAAGGAGATTAAACATCAGAAACAGAAACGTCCTCTATACTTGCATGCAACTTGTCAAACCCCTAAAATATTCAATTGAGAAAAGCCCTATCCCCAATTAGACATCCTTCCCATAATACTTTTTACTGGTGAGTCAACTTCATACATTTACATGCAAACCAGCAGCCATGCTCTCCAACTTCATAACCAACATTATCGCATTTTGAGTGGGTACCGCCGCATACGTGCATGTGTGTGTTAGTGCGTGTCTTCTTTCGTGTTATGACACATACCAGGCTTTCTTACTTTTTAATCACTGATGACTGTAATTGTCAATGCAACATTACCCAAAGAAACATGTCGACACTGAACTAAAAACTTTATATATATACGTTTATAAAATCAGTGAGCAAACTAAAAGCACTTCAATTGGCAAAAAAATATAGCTATTATCTACAATTTGAAATAAAAAAAAGAAACAAGATTAAGTGAAATAATGAGAGCACCAATGTTCATGCCAGGGTCTGTCTCTTGCACTGTAGTGTATTAATCAACAAAACCAATCAACAGTCATACCTTTGAAAGAAAAGGAGAAAAAAGGAGAGAAATAAGCAGGCAGACCCAATGGTCGAGAGGAGGACAGGTAAGGTCAATGGGAGAACCACGCTTCCCCGCAGAGCCACCCCCCTTAACCACAACTCTCGGCCTCTGGTCTTCTGTTGTGACATTCCCTCACGGTCTTCATCCCTGGCATGTGGCACTAGCATGACCTACGAGTGAACGAGGGAAGCCCCGAGAAACTGTGACAGGGAATCATTACTCACTTTATTTAGAGAGGTGCTCGTCAAATGTGAAGCACCGCCCCCCACCCACCCCCCCCCCCCCCGCGCGCCCCCGACTATCGTCACGCTGACATGCCACACTGCTTGAGGAGAAAACCATCATCATCGCTCTCTGCCAAGAACGACTCATCATTTACCATCTTACAAGATGGTACCCGAAAGTACAATATGTCTCACGTAAGGAAAGGAAGGGAATCCATCACACATTGAATATGTTACAAAGCTGGCACCATACAGCACAAAATAAAAGTACTTGGATATCTAGAAACAAACAATACCACAATTTATATGAATTGAAATCATATATCTATACTTCACTCAAGTCTAATCTAAATATATAAATGCATAATGATAGTAAAAATACATAATAATTCATAATTGGTCATTACTTTACTAAGGCAAAATACAAATAAAGGAAAAAATGTAAAATTAGATAGGATGAGGAGGGGTATTTTAAGATTTCAAAGTTTCCCTAGCGTAATAGATTTTGCAACATTCCAGGAACGCCCCTCCCATACCCAAAAACATATTTTTTAAAATGTGGTGCTAGGCCTATATATTGGGTAAAAAAGCGAAGTCCACCACAAACCTGTGCTCCAGCAGTCTAAGACCACTAGTCTTACATCTTTGAGTGGAATCTTTTTTAAACTGTCTACTCTAGACATTAATTTGACTTGTTAGGTGCAGTATGCATCTAAAGGACTAGGGGCCTCAGCAGACTGACTCGAACCTTTGATTCTGCCACTCTACAGAAAACTGACAGATCTCCATCCACAGGAATAGACAACTGTTGCCCCTCTCCACTCAAATCCAGAACAGTACCCTACCTCTTACGGCAAGACCAGAAGACTGCAGGATGGCTCCATCCTCTCTCCTGCTGTCTTTGGTGGCAATCTTGTGTTTACATGGACTCGCCTTTTGCACTCCTGTGTGCAGTGACCGCTGCTGTCGCTTTATGGAGAACTTTCCAGTCAGACTCAGGGAGCTGCGCATATCCTTCTCCAAGATTAGAGACTTCTATGTAAGTTTTGCTTCCACTCTCCTACATGCCATTTGATAGAGCCTACTCAGTGTACATGGGCAGCAACAATGAGATAAACATATCACTATTAACACACTCACCCCAGATGAAATTGCACTTCTGACATCTTTGATAACTGACTATTCTAAGTCTGGAGGCAATGCTGTGGTCACTCAGGCTCATCGCTGTCTGGTTGATAAAATAGTTTCATTGTTCCCTAAAGGAAGCCAACGATGACTTGGAAACAGCCTTACTAGATGACAATATCGAACACTACTTTACAGTAAGTAATTACAGTGTGATTCTTGAAATACATTATTTCTTACCCTTTAGTAGGTGCGGTCACACCGTTGAGACTTTTCGTAGCTTGTCCATTGTGTTTAAGATCCCACTGGTGGAATTACAAAACGATATAAAAATGCCATGCTCCAGTTATACTTAACTATCAGTTGGGGCTGTCATCTGTATCTTTGTACAGTAGAATAATGTTATCATCGATTTCGTTGCGAATAACACCAACTTTACTCCTGGAGGTCTGTTGGAAATATTAAAAACAAACTTGCGAAAAGGAACATAAACGTTACAGAAATATGTCCATGTGGATGTGTGAACAAGTAATGTTGGCTAAGTAACACAATGCTTGAAACGACAAAGGGCTTTATAAAAGCAAAATATGCATGCAGTTACCAAAGTTTCATTCGCTCCTTCATTATAGACCCAATTCGGTTGCCATGCCATGGACAACGTTCTGCAGTTCTACCTGGAAACTGTGTTACCCAAGGCAGTCGGAGAGACAGATAATGACGATTTCAAGCGTCCTATAGATTCCATCGGAAGCATCTTCAACGAACTTAAGACTGACATCGTCAAATGCGTAAGTCGAATTTATCTGCAAAATAGTAACTTTTTTAACAGTTGACTATGGGACTTTGTTATGTCGTCCAACGAGTGCACAAGCGCAATGCCTGTGCAAGCATGACTACCAATTCAGCTCAGCTGCGCGTGCATTTAGCGCTTCTCTCTCACACTCTTCTAGTCCTACCCCCCACCCCCACCCGGCAACCCCCAAGTAATAGCATTATTATTAACAACAAATAATGACAATAATAATTGCCATCGTTATCATCACTCATCATTATCATCGCTGTTCTACTTCGAAAATGTTCCTCCTCACAGCAGGAACGACGATGAGACGATTAGTCATTCAATAGGCTATTAGCACCTGCTAGCTTATACATTACATCGACTATTCTAACTTCATAACATTAATTTCCCCACGCTGATAGCGAATGAGAAAGAGAGGGGGTAGATGGAAGAGGGAATTTGAAAGAGGTTGAAATGCTGGATGATTGAGTCAAATCAGTGTTTTGCAGCAGGTTGTCTACTGACTGATAAGATAAGGCATTGCATTAAGCAGGATAGATCTGTTCTGTAACTAAACAACTGCTCAGCATTATTTACACTATGCTGCACATATCAAGGTCATAGCAACGTGGCGTCTTGCCACTTACCAAACATGCCTCTTTGTGTGAATTTCTCAAACTTACTTTATAACGGACTTTGTCTGTCTGTACAGAGGAACTACTTCTCATGCAAGGCACCATTTGATGTCAGGGAATTAGTCTCTTCCTACAATAAGGTGAGTTTCACAGCCTAAAAGATAAAGTAGGCTAGTCCTAAAGGGATCATTTGTTGCTCCAGTTAACTGAATGTGTTTTTGACTTGTCAACAGATGTCAGACAAAGGACTTTATAAAGCCATGGGAGAGCTGGACTTGTTCTTTAACTACATAGAGAAATACCTCGCGTCTAAAAAACGGAAAAACTCTAGAATCTAGAGTTCTTGGATCAGCTGAAATAACACCAAATGCAAGTTTAACAAATGAAAATCAGTGTCCCTTTAGATAGTATATTTGTATCCCCGTCTTTGACGTTAAGACTTTTGTTTTAACTAATCCAGTCTTCTATTGCAACAGCAGTTCAGCGTTATGGTAGGAATATTGTTGCTTCTTCAAACCATAGTCTGCTTAACTGTTTACAGTTGTGACTTCACTGTATTTGTCCTGAGGACAAACAATTTGAATAACCTAAGCCATTTATTCAGGCTGTACATGTTTGAATCATTTTGAGTCTTACTCCTGAGCCAAGTGGAATGCTTTCATGCAGGGGTTTTTTTCAGGGTTGCTAATTAGCAGCTACAGTTTACAGACGAATGTCATGGTTGCATTTGGCCAACCAAAACATTCGACTATACTGCATTTCTATTGACAAACACAAATAGTCTTATGTTTAATATCTTGCCTGATTAATTTAAAACGACATGCTATATTTTCATTATTTATTTGTGTGTAATTTGTACTTTGAACATATTAATACAATTCCAGATAATTAAATGATATGCTACAGTACATGTTTGTTTCTGCTTACTGAATCAACTGGGATACTTCAGAGATGCTTTATGTCTACAGTCAGTTGTGAGTAGGCATCCTGCAGCGCTGCAGCCTAAATGTGGGAAATTACTATAGAGCATAATGTGTCAACCAACATTCGCTCAGCAATGCATGCACTAACCTCAAACGTGACCCATATACATAGTATCGCTTACCAGCAACAGCCACGCAGTCGATAATTTACGGTAACTATAACTAGCCAGCTTCACCTTTAAGACACCACACACACTAACATACTCACACACTCGCAGAAGAAATCTCCGTCTCTCATACTCAACACATTCATACCAACACGAACACAGTTTCTCACATTCAAAACACATCCAGATGGGGCAGACAAATCATGTTACCAACATGTCTGCCAATGTCTTGCAATAAAAACAATCTGGAATGGACATTCTGTTAGAAATTAGATGTTTTTTTTCTATAGGCCTACTGCAACCGCCCAAACTTTTATTATTATTATTATTATTATTATTATTATTATTATTATTATTATTATACAGTTCAATATAAATAACAAAAAACCAAAATGCTGTTTATAACTTTAGAATTTGATAGGCCTACTCATATTTTACTGCAGTACAATCAACTTACACCCTGGACGACATTACGTGAAATAGCGGTAACTTTAGGTCAGTATTTTATTCATGGCTGTGGTTTCATATATAGTAATTTCATCATCCTTAGTCAGTAGTATTCTAGAGAACAGTAAGGCCACCACACCCACAACAGGTTGTGAGACTAGTTCAGTAACTTTCTAAGTCAATGTGAAATTGTGTTCTGTAGCCATTATTTGGAGCAAAAAACTGTTTGCGTGCAGTTGTATTGTGGAAGGCCAATACTAAGACTTCATTGTCACGTCGAGAAAGAAAGTGAATGTCCGAGTGTTAAATAGTTTAGTACTATAGCCTACATAACTATTATGAACGGCCATGCTTATGACCATGGCCTTTACTTTTTACCACCATTTAACCGCATCATAGTATGGGCCAGGCTTGTGCAAAAAGGGGCAACATGATGTGTTGTGTACGTGATTCATAAAAGTACCCCAAAACAGTTGAGCCAACGAGACAATTTTAACCAAGGAATTTAAGATGACTCGTTAAGTAATTCCTTCTTCATTCCTCACTCCGGAAAGAAATGCGTAAACCATGACCACGGCGTGTTGAAGCACTGCTCGTCCAAGTGGGTATATGCACGTCACTCGCCATTCTTCATACACCCTTTCAAAACTTCCTCAAAATATACTTGAAAAACCAATTGACCAACTTCTGTAGAAAAAGTTTAAAGGAAACTGAGGGGCCTAATGCGCTTTCTACCACACACACACACACACACACACACACACACACACACACACACACACACACACACACACACACACACACACACACACACACACATATATATATATATATATATAATATATTAATATCAATTAAGTAATCATATTTGATATCTCTCTCTCTCTCTCTCTCATCTTCTACCGCTTATCCTGTTTTACAGGGTCGCGGGGGGGCTGGAGCCTATCCCAGCCAACACAGGGCGTAAGGCAGGGTACACCCTGGACAGGACGCCAGTCTATCACAGGGCCCATATTTGATATTTGCTTTGGAAATCCTTTTAAATGGGTGACTACCCGAAGTAGGGTAGACTGGGGTCAATTGTAACAGTTTCTGCTTTTTACCATGTAACTTAAAAAACGCTTCAGCTGCACAAGTAAGTTTTGTATGTGTGCAGCTTACATCTGTCTACAGCATTTAGAGGTTTCTAGGAACAACACGTGTGGGGTATTTTTCATTTGAAGACAAGGAGTCCGGTGTTACATATTTAAGAAAAACTCATTCTCAGATATTTTCTCAGTGAACATGTAATAGTAACTTGAAACAGCTATTTTCTATCCACATACAAAATGGATATATTTTAAGGATATAGACACAATAGTAAGGCTAAGCCAGGGTTGAAATGTTAAAACAATGGTGAATAATTACTTTTGAAATGTCATATCTCCCTCTGTCAGAAAATTACATGTTATGATTAAGTAATGTGATGGGGTCAGTTGCAATAGTGTTGGGGGTAATTGTAACATGGTGTTACAACTGCCCCCAACCCCAACAGCCATGATACAAGCAACAACAGCACTCAGCACATCCATGTTTAGCCAACAGAACAGTGATCAAATTGAGAAAAGTTCAAATAAGAAAACACTAAAAGGGAAGATGGCAGAAGAAAAATATTGGGGGGGGGGGGGGGGGGGGGGGGGGGTCAGGCTGCATTAGCAGACTGCATGTCAAGAGTCTAGCTCTTTCCTGATTGGTGTAATCTGCAGTTGCCACAATTGCCCCCTGTTACAATTGCCCCGGTCTACCAGTGGCGCCCGCAGAAAACTTTCTTTAAGGTGGCCTGATTATGCCAGTAATAATCTTAGGGTGGTTCACCCAACATTGCTCAACTGCAAAAAAGTTCCACCACTGAGCGTTTAGCCTACAACAGTCTGCCTGGTCAGTTTTTAGACTAGAAGAAGAGGCGCAGGCAGTCCTGTAGAACCGTTAAACAGTGCAACAACACCCATGTAGTGCTGCGTTCAATTGATAGTTTCGCAAGGATATAAATGTAGCCTATATATATAGAATCTTAAGTTAAAAAAAGTGGGGGAAAGCATGGGACATGGGGTGGCATTTGGGGTGGCCGGTACATTTGGTTGGGTAGCACGTGCCACCCCTGGTCACCCCTTGGGGGCGGCACTGCAGTCTACCCTACGCAAACCACAAACATCAATATCTTCCAGGTGATAAAAAAAAAAAATGCATTTCTTAATACTTTCACAGTCAACCTGCTGGTGTCATTATTGAACACAGGAGAGAAGGTTCCAGTGACAGGCTTAAATGTTTGTGCCATAACACCGTCCTCATGTCTGATGGACTACGCTTTGGACCACAATTTCCTCTTTCCATCACTCTGCCAACGTGACGCTGTTGTTAAAGTCTTACCACGGGTTCGCATGTTGTGGTGAGCCCAGTGCGGTCGCTGTAGCAGTCTTCTATTGGTTGTAGTGCCTTTAGTACATCCTGGTACGGTTTCAGGGTCTGTTCAGCAGATTTTATTTTTCTTAAATTTTGACAAAAAATGTATTTTTGTTGTTTTCAAGTGTAGGGATTAGGAATAAAATGGGCTGCCTTCCTGGATAGTTAATTAACTAAATTAATGTGTGAATACCTTACTATACTATATATGTTAAATGCAAGTAGAATTCATAAACAATTATTTGTAATTTAATGAGGGAATTGTCCTAAAACAAATGAGTGTGGAGGGTGTTTTTTATAAACACAATCCAAAACTGCAGTGTAGGCTAAGGAAGGCTCGAGCTAAAACATGTTTGCATCAGCAAACACAGAACCAGAGAGTGATAGTAGACAGTTATCAAAAGAAATGACAAAGCCGCTGCCACCACAAAAAAAGAGAGGGCACACCCCTGACAGTAAGCAGGGTCTTGTGGAGATGATGTGAAGATAGGGAGGATTTCCTCTCAGTAGCTGCAGCTTTCCCAATTAGACCAGCCTGATAGTTCAAATAAGGTTACACTAACTAGAGCTTGTTCAGCAATATGCTAGGATTTATTGAAAACATTACAGACAGTACAAAGATTATGCCATACTGTCACAGCATCAGAACACAATTCTAAGTGGGTCATAGTCCTCTTCACAGAACTTAAGTCACTATCGTATATTCAAAAGTTATCTGTTGTTTTACAGTTTTTTGGAAGTGCGTCAGGAAAAGCTTGTAACACCCCTTCTGGACTGCACATCCAAAATCCCACCCACCTCCACACCCATTTCAACATGCTTGAAACGTAACAAACTGAACATAGATGAGACATCCAAGTTGGATTGAAAAGTTTATGCTGGATGGATGTGTTGTGCCTAGTCATATTGGATGGTGACAAATGTATGGTAAGGGAAGAAGTAGGGTTTGTAGCACTAGCTAGGGGCAG
Organism: Aplochiton taeniatus; assembly: GCA_017639675.1. NCBI lineage: Eukaryota > Metazoa > Chordata > Actinopteri > Galaxiiformes > Galaxiidae > Aplochiton > Aplochiton taeniatus. The sequence goes on from CM030173.1 coordinate 33,043,896, forward strand.
AACTCAAGTAGTCTAGAATGGCTGTGTCTATACAATTATGCAAACAAGCCCAACGAGATGAGCCTCAACCCTCATCTCAGGTACCCCTTTTCTCAGAAACCCCTACACATGCACAAGAGAGATGACTGTCACTTTCACCACACTCATAGTTGTAAGTCTCAGCTGTACCCATGTGACCTAGCAACAACGCAGAAATGCTTTAATTGATACATATTTTATTTGTTTTATTAATGACTCGCTACGGTTGGTTGTCATAAAGACTTTAAAGGAATACCAAGGGTCTCAGAACCCTTTAGACTTTCTCTATCTCTCTGTGTAACTGTGTATGGACTCAAATCAGAAAAGGAAGCACAGGTTTGTTTTTGAGTGTTTTAATCCAAAGCTGATAGCAGACTAAAAAGTAAAGGAGTTGGATGTAAACAGACAAATGATATTTCAATGTGAAAGGAACTCAACTTCCGCTTCCCAAACAAACGGGACGTGTGAAAACACAGAGAACATTCTGACAAACACTTTCTCAGATTTTACCACAACATTCATCTAAGTGAGGATTGAATTAAACAAGACGGTGGTGAGACTAATACTCGCAAACAATAACACATACATGGTGGACATTTGTTTCCCTGTATTCTGGTGCATCCGTGTCGACTGAACGTTAAAAGGACTACGTCACACAATCTGTCAGTTTGATGATGCTGGTGATGTGTCAGATCAGGCAACATAAGGGAGCGATTCCTAAGTCCTTCTACTGTCGAGTGTGGAGGGCCAGTTCCCATGGTACATACCTACAGTAGCAACCACTTCTACATCAGTCTGATAAATCACTTCAGGTAGTAAAAATAAACCAAGTTCCACAGATGCCAATTAATTCCACAAAAAGTACATCCTGATGTGACTAGTCCATTTACATTTCTCAAAAACAGCATTCGCAATCAAGTCGAAAAACAATTACAACAGTAGTTTATAATAAATTTGCTCAGCATCATCTTGAGATGAGATGTAATTTATGTCAAAATTCTGAAGCACAACAGTGGTACAAAGGTTCAACAGACAGTAGGGATACAAAAGAAAGCAAAACATGATTTACTTTGCAGTAAACTGACAAAAAGATCTATACTACAAAGACAATAGCATAGCCCCAGAAAAACATTGTTTTGGGGGGCCTGCAGTCCGATAAGCTACCTGTAAGAGGGAGAGAAAATTTCGGGCCCAACGCCAATCTAAGAGGAAGTCCCTATTGTTCCGCCCTCAGAAAGCCTCATGGCCCTTTAGGTGGGCACAGAGAGAGTGTCTTGTCGCCCTCGGCATGAGAGATGAGAGGGCAGAGCGTGGGGGTAGCTTCCTCTTGGTCGGGCGGAGGCCAGAGTGTGACTGCATAGGTCTCTGGTCTACATTCACAGGAGTCTGACTTTAAGGGGGAGGGGGGGGGGGGGACGCTCCCTGCCCCCTGGACCAGACCAAGATGGTGCTCAGACAGGGGCCGAGTGCTTACATTCCACACGTCGTTTCGAAAATACATCATCTCACTTTCTTTTTGGGATTTAGCCGTTGGACAAAACATTCACATAGGGGCTGGAGCACATAGGAGGTGGGAAGGCTACTGCAGCCCGTACAATTAAAAGCTACCAGTTAAGCCTCCAATTGACTGATCTTCTCTCAGAGCAACCTGCTGTGACGGCTGAAAAGTGGAGAGAGACATAACCCTCTCCTGCCTCTATTTCTTTATATAATATTTTAGCTGATTTAAAAACATCCACCCATGTCTATCATAGCAGAGTGGTTGATAAGTTTCAAATGGTTGAGTTATACAAAGAAAAAGCATACACTTCTACAAAACATTAAAATTGACAGTAAAAAACGAAATTAAAAGAAAATCCATGCAACATCTCCCGATTTCCTTGAGCGAAAAATGATTGCTTCCTTTTTTCAACCTGTGGGTGAATCGGATGGTGTTGGCCGGTGCATGTGCGGTGTCACTTAAAGATTGGGCGTCTGTGTTGTGTGGTTGGCTTTCTTCCTTCTTTTCATAAGCAGGGGGTTCGTCGAGTCCTCGATGGTCTTGATCTTGATTTGCTCGTAGTCGACCCTCATGGTTGCTAGGGCACTGGTCATTTCCTCCTGAGGCACAGAGACCAGAGGTTGGTTAGAACACCGACCACCGGACACAGGGGGCCATGTATCTGTTCTGCGCCTCGTGCTGCCGTGTAAAGCTGACGACTCACCTTGACCTCCTCCCAAACGTCCTTCTCCTCCTTTAGGACACGGCTGGTGTGAAGAGGGGTCTGAGGGACCTCTATGGACTGCTGCACACACACACACACACACACACACACACACAGAAAAACAAAGACACACACCTAAAGAGGCAAGCCTGTGTATTGAGGGGGAAGAGACAGGGAGGGAGGGAGAGAGGAAGAGAGAGAGATGGCTAAAGAGTAAGAAGCAGTTTCTTACATTTATCCAGGGGTGGTTCATGAACTCTGTGATGGTCATCCTCTGAGTGGGCTCAGTCTTGAGAAGGGTCCTAATCAGCTGTTTGGCTGGACATGTAAACACACACACACACACACACACACACACACGGAGTAAGTAGCCAGATGGAAAAAAATTGCCAGCTAGGACAGAGACAATTCTCATCTCCAAATGAATCCATTCCGCTTTCATTGCACTCTGAAAATCCATACCAGGTTTTGCTCATTACCTTGCAGTGGCAGAAAGTTGGCTCTCGACAAGGCATCGGGCAAACAGTTGAGAGAGCTCCTCTCGAATCTAACTTGACTAAAGCTTACAATAACTAAAGTTTTTCAGGCATTTTTTGTGTATATGCAATGGTTATAAATGAGCCACACTGTAGATTGTTTAGCTTTAGGCATTTCAACCGTGTTTAAGATAGCTAGCTAACGGAGTAGCAGTAGGCTAGCTACGTGCTGCAATCAGAGTGGTGATGCTTCTGTTGCCTGTAAGTGTAACGTCCGTTACGGTGCACAAGGGGGCAAATATTCCAATCAACAGCTCAGGCATTTAAGTGGCATCAAATTGATGCACCGAAATCTGTGTTGCGATTCGGCCCAGTAGATACCGGTCATATAGGAACCGATGGCATGGTGGCACCAGGTTTTGGTACCCAACCCTACAACCAAGTGCATTGAACTTGTTTTGCATGACCTTGACTGTGCTACAGCCCACAGCACTGTAAGGGACATGTCAAACACAGTATATAGCCTCATCCTTCCACACCTGCATCCAAACTAGCCTTGCAATGACAGTCTCTTTTTAAGCCAATGCGACGCATCGACGTGTGCGTGAGCGACTGTTATCACCCCCATAGAATGTGTCGTCTGACGGGGTCTTACCGTCCTCAGATACCTCTGACCACTCGGGGTTGGGAAACTCGTACTGGCCCATCCGGATCCTCTTTTTCATCCCGGGAGAGATAGCCAGCCCATGGTTGGAGTAGAAGGGAGGGTATCCACACAGCCTGAGGGAGAGAGAGGAGCAGACAGTCAGGCTATGGCAGGAGCAGGCCTGACGGGTCACACCATCATTCTGGGCCAGGAGGCAAGACTGACTCACAGGATGTACATGATGACGCCCAGCGACCACATGTCACATGACTTGTCGTACTTCTCTGGACCTAGTACCTCTGGAGCTGCAGACAGAGAGAGAAAGATTGAATGGGTCTGTCTCTTACAGTTTAAGATGGGTTAGCGCTAGTGTGTTTGCTTGAGTTGGTGTGTGTGTGTGTGTGTGTGTGTGTGTGTGTGTGTGTGTGTGTGTGTGTGTGTGTGTGTGTGTGAGCTATGCATATACTTACCCACGTAGTAGGGTGTGTAGCAGGGCGTGGCTAACGAGTTGTGCGTGGTGGTCTCTTTGGCAAAACCAAAGTCTGTGAGTTTCAGCAGTGCATTGGGCCTCTTCGAGGTGTACAGAAGATTCTCTGGCTGCATGGAGAGAGGGGAGAAAGAGGGGGGGGGGTAAAGTTTGTCACACACTGCACAAGGTAGACTGCCTAACATTTCCTCGTTGAGCATATGCTTGATCCAGAGTAAAAGACAGATAGTGCTTTAAACTTAGACACACAATCAAATAATCCCAGAGAACAATGCATCCTGAGCACAGATATACTACTAAAAGAAAAGTGCTTAGAGGGTGTTAAAGCAACCATGTGCTCAGAAGCAGCCAATCAGAGTGGCTAAATCAAACATCAGATCAGTACTAAATCCCTGAAAGAGAAGTAGGTCTACATTTTTAACTCAGGTGTGCTTCACTGAGAAACCCGACTGACCTTCACATCTCTGTGCGCAATGTTGATGGCATGCAGGAACTGGATGGCCTCTCCTATGCTTTTCATAATATCGGACGCCTCTGCAGACGAAACAAAATCAAAACATACACACCAGTACCAGCGGTGTCTACACTTAATAATGCAATGTATGGGTAAATACAAAAAATGCAAGTGTGCAAATTACATATATGTTAAATGTATGTGAGGTGTAATGACCTCTTTCTGTGAAGGCCTGGTCTCCTCTGTCCTGGATCCGACTAAACAGCTCCCCTCCATCCATGCTACACACACACACACACACACACACACACACACACACACACACACACACACACACACACACACACACACACACACACACACACACACACACACACACACACACACACACACACACACACACACACACACACACACACACACACACACACACACACGGAGTAAGTAGCCAGATGGAAAAAAATTGCCAGCTAGGACAGGCAGGACAGAGACAATTCTCATCTCCAAATGAATCCATTCCGCTTTCGTTGCATTGCTCCAACTCTCTGAAAATCCATACCAGGTTTTGGCTGTTTGCCTTCTAATTCCTCTGACGAGCATCAGCTGCTGCAGAGATGCCCTGTTGTGGTGATTCTCCGTTGGCACTGGCAAGTTGCGCTAGTGCTGAACACGATGCCAGGATTTGCGCTAAATAACTGGCTACCAAATCTCTTCTTGACTGGGCTCATTTAGGGTTGCCACAAAGGATGGCTGGTGAGAGAGGTGCTCAGACTTTCCTGGACCTCTTAGACCGATAAGTCACGTTTCTCGTACTGACAAACTGTCATTTACAGAGAAAGGCTTTCGGAGAAAACGGAGACTCCTAACCTTCGTTCACATTTGTGACCTTGATAATAATCATAATCCTTTCCCTTGGTGGTGACGTATTAACCAAAGGGGCTGTTTTTATACAGCACTAACAAAATCATTGAATTATGAATTATGGTGGGGGTATGACCACAGCGCTATGGTTCCTCTGCCAGCCACAAGAAGACAGACAGGGCTAGACGCAGAGGCTGGAGGAAGGGGAGTTTTTGTGCTAACTGCAAAACGGGCCAGTCAGTGGAAGAGAGACCCAGGTCCCATTCAGAAAGAGAAACCAACTGATAAAGGAAGTCATTCTCGGTAGAGAAGCTTAACCTTCATTCACACAATGTAGATTTATGAATCCAATATGCCCTGGATAAAAAAAAAAACTGGTTGGATTAGCTTCTGCAACAGGATATGGAAAGGGATTCACACTGACATTTGAATTGTTAGGGTGTGATATGAAGAGGTGGGGGAAGAGCTCGGCAGGGTCTGGACACAGGCTAGGTTACCATGCAGAGGGCCGATAAGGCCCCTTTAAACTGTTTGCAAATCGGATGGTGCCTGAAATAGAAAGTCAGTCTGTAGGGACTCGGGAGGTCCAAGTTGAACTGCCACCAAACAGTCAGCAAGTTTCATTTCACCGCTTCTCTCTCTGTTCGTAACGGTGGTTTCACGTTTAATGGTAATCGCCGATGTCAGCATGTGTTTATGACTGTGCAGTGACATGACTCTGGATGTGTGTGATCGAGAACAGAAACTGCTGCTATCTGGGAGCTCCGGGACAGCCCGGTTAAACCACTGCTGCACGATTAGAGCACACAGTGTTCTAAATGCCGACGTATCCAAGAGTCACACAGGACGCATGCCAACAACCTCAAAACAAAGTGTGCCCAGTCATCCACGTGTCCTGTTCTGCAGGAGGAATACTCGAAACCTACACGAGCACAATGTGACCTAATAACAACGCTCACGTCTGGCTTTCTCTCCTTTGTTCCATAACAAAATGCCACTGTGCAGTTGTTGTACTAGGTAGAACAGTCGATTGTATTACTATGTGTTGCGTCGACTGTGCTGCTATAGTGCGGCATCGATTACAGTTTCATCAGCTTATAGTAGTTTCTTTAACATTTCCACTTTGAACAGCCTATCATTCATTGAAAGCCTCTCATCCTCCATTTCAACAGCGTTCTCAAGGCTGTAGGCATGGTGTAGGTCAAGCAGATTCCTGCAGTGAACAGTTTCTGTGGTCAAGCAGCTACAATGGCTCATGGGGCCTAAGGGAGTGGTATAAAGAAACACTATTTCTGATACCATATCATGAGAAATTGTCATTCTCAACATTCCCTTTGCATAAGGTTACCTCTATATCCCATTGACAAAGCAAAAACATTTCTAAAAACCTGTTTTCACTTTGTCATTATGTGCTATTGGGTGTAGAGTAACGATCCAAAAACTTAATTTTCATTCCCCCCCCCCCCCCCCCCCCCCCCCAACCTGTAATCTATTAGCAGACTAGCCAACTGGAGGGCAACAAAGTCAAAGGGAGGTTGTTGGGGCAGTGGGTGAGAAACCGCCTCGGGGACCGCGTGGAAGAGTGTGTTCATGACATCACGTAGACACCAGCGACCGGTATCTCACAGCATCTCCACATCTGCTCACACCGTAAGTGACATGCAAGACAAGCCGACCCACCCAAGTTTACAAGAATAAAACATCCCACGCAGCCCTGATACCTTATCACTTACTGGCCACAGAGTTGCAAGTCACAACATTCACATCATTCCAATAAACTACACTTCCATTACCCACATATTTCAGAAAAGATTACACTTTAGGCTCTGCACTCTTATTGCTTGTATTCCACCCGCGTGGTCTGGCTGGGCAATTGTGAATGCACTTGTTTAGTGGTCCTGTTCTCTACTCCAGCTGAATGTCCCATTTATAAGTGACCTCTAGAAGGGTACACTGGCAGCCACCGAGACAAAATATTTCTGGGTTGGTTTTGCTTGGCTAGGCAATTTCTCCAAATCAGAGGTCAACATGGAACATAACACAAACAAAACGTATTATCGTCTAGGCGGTAACTCGCCAAGCAGCAATTTCCACCGGTAAAATAATAAAACTCTCACTGTACATCATTAAATATTTTCCCGTCATCAATGGCCAATCAGTATCCATTGCTTTAGCCGCTTCAAACCAAACACAAGGCACAAGTGCATCTTTAAAGCAGACCTCTGATACCAAGATGCAGCCTCCCACAGATTTTCTAACAATAAACGGAAAACGATGATTTGACAGATTTGAATTCTAAGAATTTGTTGGATTGAAGTATGAAACATTCGTCTTTTTATGAACTGTCGTGTAAGCGTGTGTCTTGTTCCTGCGCATCGTTCGAGAACAGCTGCTACTCTGACACATACAAACCACACGGTCACAATGTGCACGTGTGAAAGGTAGCGGGGGCTTTGATGATTTGGCCCATGAAGTGGAGGAAACACTGCTAACTCCATTTAGAAGAAACAGCTCAATTTCTTTCAAATTCACAGCAGATCTCCAATAACCCAACCAAGCATACAATAATTATTGTCAATCAGTGGTTGGGCTAAATACTTATTTAGTTTACCTTATCTCAAACACGGTGGCTGCAGTTTTAGGCAAGTTAGATTCAAGACTTTATAATACCACTCTTTATTCAATTTAGGACCAATTTTGACTATCAGAAAATGTAAAAACAAAACATGCCACGTCTCAGCACCATTGGAAAGCACTAATGCTCATGTTTCTTTGCAATGTTGTCAAATGTTAGATGGAAAGTTGAGTGCCAATTGTCTCAACGCTCCCCATAAAGATGTAGTAGCGAGTGGCCATTCTGGAACATTATTAAGTGACCATTCGATTTAGACCACTTGTCTTTCATTAGAGAGTCAGCCTAATTTTCAAGTTGGCACGCCCTACGGTTCTAAACGTTCCCAGCAAACATAACGTCTGTTGTTATTTCCACTGACTGTAAATCGGTGTCACGCTTATGCATACGGCATTCTCTAAAATACAAATACTCTCTTTCACGGAAGTTACGCATTATTTTATGAGATTTTAAAATGCTACATTTTACTATGTAATGCAAATAAGTAATTAATAAGGGTTCTATTTTTCTATCCAACCAGTACCATGAGTGTTGGTGTTATCCTGCCAATAAAAATGGCAGCTCCCATGATAAAAATCTACCAAATTCATCCAACTCCTAAGCCAAAAGACCTATTTATTAAATATAAATATTTTAAGTGTCACATAGAAATTATTTCTAATACTACGCATCTTTTTGGACATCTAATGTTGTCTTAGTGTTCTCATTCTCAATGAAGGACCCATGTCAAACGTGTGAAGGGGACATATTCCTAAGATATTTCCACTTTACCTATGTCTGCTCACTGACTCTGAAAACTGACGTTTTCTACATTAGGTTCCTTCTATCAAACAGATGGATTTAAAATACTCGCAAAGGCAATGAACCTTCTTCTCATTTTAACAGACTAAAATGACAAATAATATGACTGCACTCAGCTGCTCTACATACAATTCGACTTTGTTGTTTGATTGAAGCTCCTATGCAAAGGCTGAAAGGCGTGTGCGTGTGCAAACATGTTTGTTGATACCCACCACTCCATGACAATGAGCAGACAGCGCTTGCCCTGGTAGAGATTCTCGTAGACCTCAAGGATGCGTACAATGTTGGCACAGGGCGACGCCCTCCAGTGGAGCTCCACCTCTCTGCGAGCCTTGGGACAGTCCTGCAGCATCTGAAACACAGGCCGAGCTGGACGTTAGAGCAGTAGGGGGCCGGACCGATGGTGCCGCCGTGAAGGACCCAACAACTCATTGATAGCTCCAAACATTAACATGCCTCACGAGTGGTGAGAGGGACTTAGATAAATACCACATGACTAGGCCATTTGGTGTGGTTATGTCGTCCTCTAGTGGACATTCAATGTAATCACACACACACACACACACACACACACACACACACACACACACACACACACACACACACACACACACACACACACACACACACACACACACACACAGGGTCTGTCATTCCAGGCATTGGACCTGTAGCCTACCTGATGGACAGCAAAGGGGCCGGGTCCCATTACCTGCAGCCTTGTAACCCTACCGGGTCAACCAGGCTTCTGATCAGAGTTAAATATATGGTTCAGTCCTAGTCTATTCTACCAACCAGAAAATGGCTTCACAGGATGCACTGGACCATATCTAACAGGGCTCTAAATTCTGAATGGATCAAATAAAACCCTTGGGCCTGACTGTTCCGGACCTGTAATCTGGGGATTTGCTCCAGCACGAAGAACAAGGCTACCTCGTCATACTCTGTGATATTGCCGTGCCCAAACCTCTCCCTATCTCTCTCTCCCTCTCCATGTATGGAGTGGAGTGGAGGAGGATCCAGCCATCATCTGCAGGCTAAACACCCAGCAGGTCTGCATGGGTTCATGGGAAACGTATGCAGGCTGACAAAAGGCCATAATCATAACATAGGCGAGTGAACAGCTCTGCTGGGTCCACCACAAACACACCATAATACATGACTGGCACAGGCAGGAATTCCGCTGAGTAGCGTTCATACTGATCCATGCACCCTCTGTCTAGCTTCCAGTCTGTTGGCATTCCAGCCCTGCCCACAATGCCACCCGCCACTGGCCAGGGCTTCAGGGTAACATTTCTTTCTTGGCAGCACTGGTGAAACTCCTTTGTTTGCAGCTAGTGGCCCGACCGCCCATTTTTGTGGCACTACAATTTGTAGCATGGGGTGATGCCTAAAATGGCTTGTTAACAGAAATTACTTTATTTGGAGCATGCTAGATATTTGCTATGCAGTCAACACAAACTGTTAGAGCAGTTATAAGAGAATCATTTATTTTTATAGGCCAAAACTATACATTTCCTATTTGATGTTTGTTTAGTTTTCAGTTAGTTGTGTCACTGAAACACTTTCTAAAAGTGCTAATATTTCAATGCGGCATGTTGATAGCACTAGGGCCGGTTGACCTCTAAGCTAATAAGTAAGAATTTCAGATAAAAAGATTTGTTTAAAAAGAAGAAAAAGCACTGTAGGCACTAACTTAAGTAATGGCTTATTAGACTTGTTTTTTTACATTGTAAATATTACAGTTGGTTAATAGTTTAGTTAATGCTGTAAATTCAGACCAGTGCTGCCAGTGAATGTTTTCAAAGGATAGATAGTCAGCAAAAGCAACCAAACTAGCGTTGGGACTGGAGCCAGGAGAGTCAGACACCCAGGCTCGGATCACACAACCAACCCAGTGGACCAGACTCAAAACCACAGCCGCCACAGAGATAACCAGCCAAGAGGATAAAGGTCGTCAGGTTCAATTGTTGGAAGTGAAATTGTCTTGTTACCCACACACACCTATATGACTTTTCAGACTGGCATAGCAACAGGACTTCAACAGTGTATAGCTTTCCATGACCTGCATAGCCAACTGCACAGAGATACTTTCAGATTTGTCTTCAGATTACCATATCGACAAATCATTGTTGAAGACACAAGGACGTGTGATTGGGTCATGCAAATTTAGACTGAAATTAAGAAGAATGGTCAGAAAACTCATTTACAGCTTAGTCCAGTTAGTGATGGAAGAAGAAATAGAGCCGTTGAGAGCGCCAAAAAGGTAGACCTACAGTAGGCTTAATGCGGTTTGTTTCACTCACATAAAAATCTCTAACACAATATCTTATGATTATTAAAAGACCACAAGCTAAATCAGACCCTTCAGCTATATGTAGTCTATAGGTTGATGTCATGCAGCGTATCAACTACTTTGTTGAATGCCGACCTAGTCATACAACTTTGTGAGATCAACAGGCTTCAGCTTGTAAACACACAGATCGTCTGACGTCAGTAGTGCTATGTGTGTGTGGGTGTGTTTGTGTGTTTCACATCAACAGAGTGGGGAGGGGGCAGAGTGTGCCCATCTATGAGCTGCCTGTTTGTCGGAATGCAAGAAGGGGCATCTGCTCAACATCTTGTCAGTGGCATAATGATACTGTCACTTAGTCATGCTTGTGTGTGTGTGTGTGTGTGTGTGTGTGTGTGTGTGTGTGTGTGTCATGCAATCTGCTCGCCAAGGCTACCACAAGTGAAACCGTGACAGAGCCAAGTGGAAGCGGCAGAGAGCCACACAGAAGGACGGGAGACACGGGCTGCAACGAGCCACTAGAGGGCATCGTCTCCCTCGAGTAGCAGGCTGGGCTGGGCTGGGCTGGGCTGGGCTGCCACTGTTGGGGGGAGGTTACCAGGCGCAGCAGCTATGGCGGCCTGGCCCGTGCGCATGCTCTCTGCCCGGCCTCAGGGCCCTACGCAGGCTGGAGGGGTCAAGCACCGGATGGCACAGAGCAAACAGAGGTGGCTCCCACTGCCTGCGTCAATGAGCACGCACACAAACAAACAAACGTGAACACACACACACACACACACACATCATAAGTACAGTAACACGCAAGTGATTCAAGGGGATAAAATAAAGCAAACCCTGGCAGTGCTGGCACTGCTAGTGACCATTCTGTACAGTGGATCAGAGCACTCGACTGACATAGCCCATGACTGTCACGTCCCCCTGAGCTGCTTCACAACAGTTCAGACACAACAGGCTAGCCCAAACATGTCCATCGCAGCCTACCCAAAAGCTTCACAGGAACAACCCTGAGCTATTAGTCATATTTACAGGTAATTTTACATTGGTAATCCTTACGAGTTGAAAAACCACTATAAGTATACAAAACTATAAGTAAAGGGAGCTGTTATAATAAGCCAAAACAAGCAATGTTGGTTAAATGTCTGTAGACATTTCGTCACTGACCATAGTTTCACATACCCCCTCCCTCTATAACAGACAGCACAAGATAAAAATGTGCCTAGCTTACAGCTGACACAGCCGTTTATGAACACGTATCAGGCAGAGCGTTTAACCAGAATACCAATTAGCTACTCTATATTACAGGTGATTGAGTCAATGGATAGCAAATGCCAAGATTAATTCAGTCATAGAAATGTCTGATTCGAGCAGGATTGAAGCCTACCTTAGTAAAACCAGTTGAGCTAGCTGTTGCTATTGGATTAAAAATAATGAGTTTTAGGTCACAGTGCCCTTACCTCCTAATAACACTAACCAGCCCTTATTCTATACAATCGTTGTCCATTCTATTTGAAATGTTTCTATGTTTTGCGATGCTGGTGTGTGGGTGTTAGTCCTGGATCCTGTAACTGACGGCCACCGGCCACGTCGTGGGACGAGGCCTGCCCTTACCTGAGCTCCCTTGCCTGGCTACGGTGGTGCAGCTGGATGGACTTTCATGGTTCAACTGAATGAAAGATAAACGCTCTTAAAAGCGACCTTTTGTTGGACCACTTGCTCTAAATAGACCCTCTGGCTGGCTGTCTGGACGGAAGACAAGCTGTCTGGTGTGCTTGTCCTCCCTCACCCTTGTTACACCGGTGGCCCTTAGTGAAGACTCTGCTTTAAGACACACTATCATGTGTTCCAATGGGGATTAGGGAAGTCCCATTAGACTCAACGGAACTGTTTTTTTTTTTTTTACCAGCTGACACTGAACTTTTAAATTGTATGAGTAATGGTTTCTGATAAAGTGGATGAACAGAGGCTTGAGGGTTGAGGCACGTTGGAATGCTGCAACACAGTAATTTAACATATGACTTTGTGTGTTATTTCTGGCCAATGAATGGCCCCGTCAGTCAGGGCCCTGGGCTTCAGCCCACCTAAGCCCATGAATTAAAGCGCATCTGGCTAGCACCTCACAAGAGCATGACTCTCCATCTTACAGGAGCAGCTCTTCCTTCTCTGCTGAAGGGGCAGGCTAATCCCAGAGCAGTCTAAATCCTATTCCCCTTCTAATCCGGGGCCAAGTATCTCAACTTCCTCCCCTGCTCCATCTCTGCTGCCAACCACACCGTTCTGACGTCGCCGGCCACTAAACATTGAACAATGGGCTTCTTTCCTCAGCTGTGATAGGCTCTACGTGGGGGACTGCTGTCCATCTGTCAGGGAGGAACTGTGATCTGGAACCCACAGTGTGTGTGTGTGTGTGTGTGTGTTGGGGGTGCACTGTGAAAAAAGGGAAACAAACTGATTTGGCCCCTCCTAGTCTACAAACCTACCCTTAAACAATGGTTTAAAACAAAACACACAGATACTGCCACCCTCAACACACACACACACACACACACACACACACACACACACACACACACACACACACACACACACACACACACACACACACACACACACACACACACACACACACACACACACACACACACACCTCTGCTGGTGGCTCTGTGTGGCTGGATAGTCTCCATCTGCTGCAGGTTCTCTAAGTCTAAGGGGGCGGGGTTAGATGAGGGTACAAAGGACCCCTCCAGGCCAGACAAAGGATCCTAAGCCCAGGCCATGACAGGGGGTGGGAGGTGGTTAGGCTGGAGGATCTGTCACCCACCTGCCTCTGGAAGGGAGGGAGGAGCAGAGGCAGGCCTGTATTAAGGTTGATAGGACTTGGATAAGACAGCGCCAGGGCTCAGGGCTTGACAGTGGACGGGGTCAGAGAAGGGTTAAGTGGGGTGACGGTAGGTAGGCTGAGTGAGCAAAGCCTCTTACCCTGAGGAAACAACAGCCCTTAGTCAAAGCAGAGCCCTCAGAGAGTGTGTGTGTGTGTGTGTGTGTGTGTGCTTATTGTGCCCTGGCACCAATGCATCACAGCAAACATGTTTGTGTACCGTTGTGCCTTGATCTGATTAAAGACATCTGCCAGACCCCCCACAGGCCAAAATTCCCATATGGGGGAGGGGCAGTGAGTGTGGTTGACGGGTAGGCCTAATCAGGTCTGACTCTTTTGAGTCGTGCGGTGACAGTTTACCTCTGCGTGGTGGGGCGGGTGCTGCTGTCATGGCGACTTCCCGTGTGTTGGCCAAACAACCCTGCAAGCACACAATCACCGGTGGCAGAGAAGACAAAGACTACCAGCCCAGGGCATTATTTCACCCGGGTGGCTAAACAAATTGCGGATTATCAGATGATTACGAATTCAGTTATCGTGTGAATTACTTTTGGGCTCAAGCGGTTTTGCGAATGTGGATGACGACTTGATTCGCAAAGGCTGGATTCAATTATCGCAGATAACTGCTTTCACCTGCTGCACTAAAAAAGAGAAGATGAAACGAACACTAAAACCACAATGGTGTATAGTTTGCCACATTGGAAACTGTAAAAAGGCTGTATTTTGACAAAACATGAACTACATTAACCAGCAGGGACATGGAATTAACCCATCGTTGTGTAGGCTGTCAGCAAGGAGGCAGCACAGAAAGGGAAACGTTGTTTTTTTTGTGCCACCTGCGAGGCCTTAAAAAATATCAATAACACAGTTTTGATGACATAATCAACAGTTAATGTGGATGATTCAGCTCAGCGTCTCATCAGCTGGTGTGGTCTTGCGAAACACAGGAGACGGCGATTCTAGAAAATCCGCTTCCCCCCCCTCCTATCCTCTCTGTCATCACCACAACCCTCTGAGTGTTCAACACAATATGAAAAAACAAAAAGTGCTATCTATGGGGCTGGCCAATAAAATGGGATTTTCCGCGTCACCATGACAGCAGTTTAGACTTGGGGACAAGGTGTGTGTGTGTGTGTGTGTGTGTGTGTGTGTGTGTGTGTGTGTCGTGAGAGTGGTTTTGACCACAGGGAAATTCCATTGGGATACCCCTACAAACAGATGGGCTAACCCTTCTAATTAGCATCAAAATGAATGGCCATGTAAGGTTTTTTGATATACATGTTTTTGTCAGGGATCACGTTTTGCTAGGTTGCTAGAACAAGCTGTTTGTACGTGTCAAGGGGGGGTAAAACGATGTTAGCAACCAAACAGGTTGTACAGACGAAAATTGATACTATTTTCAGAACAGAAAAAAAATTATAATAATACATGTTTCACTTCCCCCCATTCACTTCCTCGGCCCAGTCAGGCCTATTGTTAAATCACATGAACAGTACGGGACACTGCTGTTACCTGAAAAACAGTGTTGGGCTCCAAACGTTTGGCAGAAACAAACAACCAACTTGAGAGCTAGAAGAGATATGGGGCCGCCAGCATTATATCAGCTAGCAGGATTAGAGTAGCAGGGGCGGGTAAAATGACATATGAGGGCAACACGTATCACCACCATTCATAAAACAAACACCTCATAGAGGAAGAGAGAGAGAAACAGGAGGGGGGAGATGTTACTGGCTCTGAAACAAACACACACACACACACGCACACGCACACGCACACGCACACGCACACGCCAGCGGTCCCCTGTTTCATGCTTAACCATATCCATGAAAGACAGACAAATTATCTAATGCAATCTGACAATCCCAGACACTCTAGCCTAAACAATATTGCTCTATCTGACTTGGTATAAGGAGCTTAATATGTCAATCCAAATGTTTACAGAAAGATTTTGGAAAACAAAGCGAACAGTTTGGGGGAAAAATATGACATATGTCACATGGCCAAATAAAGTCAAATCCCCATGAAATAATCTTGAGCAGGAGTTTGAAATGTGACCTTGATGTGTGGACTGTCGAGTATTCTGCTCAGTGGCGTTTGGATCCTACAACTGGTCTGGAACAACAGAAGGCTCCTGAAGAGGCCAGCCACGCGGAGCCCTATGGCCTGAGACGCAGTGGGAGTGTGAGCGAGCGCCCGTCTAGCGCCGGGGTCACCCACAGTGAAGAGGCCAGGGCGCGAGAGACAGTCCCAGGAGGGGGATCCGCCCTGCGGCCAGTCAGGGGGGCACGCCTGTCTTTCGGGCCTCCGTCTCCCTCACACCTGCATGCCTGTCACAGGGGCAGCACGACACCTCCCTCGGCCCACACTTGAGATTAGATACACACATTCCTGTGAGCGAGTGTGTGGTGTGCTGCCAACACACACACACACACACACACACACACACACACACACACACACACACCATTTTCAGTGGTAAGGTCAAAGTGCAGTCAAGTTGGCACTCAAATGTGAATATTTCCATTTATGTAGCCATGCTTGACTGAGCCTTTCCAAGTTAGTGGAATCCTTAGAAACCTCTTAAACACAATGTTGGACACGGTTCCACGCAATGACTCTTTTCAATGGGATTACATTGAGAGCTAAAACAAACTACCGGCCTTTCCTTTTTTACGTGTGGTTGGTTCCACAAATTTGAAATAACAATATTTATTTTGTCCATGCAGCGATGTCACACAGACATACGACAATGGGAGAAGCTAAGAGCCTTCTTCCCCTCCTTCCTTCCTTCCTTCCTTCCTTCCTTCCTCTTATCATCTGGCCCTTGTGACTGGTCTGGCCCTGGACCTGCCCACCTGATCCCTAATCTGTTCTGCTTTGGGTCTGTCTGTCTGTCTGTCTGTCTGTCTGTCTGTCTGTCTGTCTGTCTGTCTGTCTGTCTGTCTGTCTGTCTGTCTGTCTGTCTGTCTGTCTGTCTGTCTGTCTGTCTGTCTGTCTGTCTGTCTGTCTGTCTGTCTGTCTGTCTGTCTGTCTGTCTGTCTGTCTGTCTGTCTGTCTGTCTGTCTGTCTGTCTGTCTGTCTGTCTGTCTGTCTGTCTGTCTGTCTGTCTGTCTGTCTGTCTGTCTGTCTGTCTGTCTGTCTGTCTGTCTGTCTGTCTGTCTGTCTCTCTAAAGCCGTTTAATCAGCCATGTTGACACTATGGCCCGGCAGCAATAAGCAATAAACACACCGGGCAATTACAAATGAAAGAAAGGACCGTCCTGGATAAGTCAGACACACAGACACACAGACACACGAAAACTCTCCAATATAACCAAAGAGGAAGTTGGTTTTCAAACTAATCATGGGTCATCATAAAGTCAATGAATTCAGTCGGGTCAGCGCGCTCTCCTCTCTGAGGCAACTAAGCGGACAGGGCTCCAGTCCAGAGTAACATTTGAAACTGGTGGCAGGGCTAAAAACTGTTGGTGGGTCAATTTTCTAAATGAAAAACATATCCATACACCTCGATGTTCTTAATGTTTTGTGACTGGCAATGATGACCGACAACCTGACCGCTCTAGGTTGCTACTTTGTGTGGGAGAAGGCCTTCATGGTATGATATACTGTACTGCGCAAGACAGAGAAATGAAAAATGGCACCAGTGGGTAGTTCAAAGGAGGATAACAAATAATCAAACATATTCGACCAACTCACCAAAATATAACTTTAGGATTTTATTTATAATAATGACAACAATCAATAAAATAAAACACAAACTTAAGTCAAGTGGCAGCAGTGCCACCAATTATTTCTTTGAGTGGCAACGGACAGATTTACAGTGGCAAATGTCACCAAATTGGTGGCAGTCTGGAGCGGAACGATACAGATCGCGGTGAGAGCGAGCGGCAGAGAAAAAGGGAAACAAGGGAACTGAAAAGTCCCTGTTTCCTCCTTTAAAGACTGTGCCCCAGCGTGCCACCAAACCACAACGTCCATAGCTCCAGTGGCCATGCTGTCACCAACCAGTCAGATAGAATCCCATGACCTCCATCTAGGCCCAGAATAACTGAGTCAGTCTGAGAAACCAAGTCACAAGGCCAAACTACCTACCTCGACCTAGACCCAAGTGGAATAAACCCAGGAGTTTCCATCTAGCTTTGGCGAGACCTGCCAGAGGGAGTTTTTAACGATACTGTATCAATGTCCTGCCAGGGCAGAACAGGCAAGCCAAACTCTTTTATTAGCAATCTGCACGCACCCCTATTCTCTGGTCGCCATGACGACACCTTACTCCAGGGGAGCACCTCTTTTAGGACGGCTCACTCACAAAGGTGTGTGGGGACGGCAGATTAATACTCACACTCGGCTAAACAAACGGCCACACAACAGACTCGTTAAGAAAGACATGTCAAGACGGTCCAGTGAAAGATGTGCCAAAAACAGCAGCGGCGAGTCTGAGCAGGCTGGGCCCCTGAGCTGCAGCCCCTCCTATACGTCAGGAGAGATCAGCAGGACGGTGATGTGGCGGTGGTCGAATCTGGGCCTTATCCCGAGGACAGAAAACCCACACGTGGGTGGGATAAATAAGCTTTCACCTTCAAGCTGTCGTCTTGCAGCTTCTTGTAAAAGAGCTCAGAACGGAAGCAACTACAATCGCACCTCTGATCTGGGGGCAAACACGCAGCGGTTTTGAGGACCAACGTGTTGATGAGTAGGACACACACAAACACAGCAGTGTGGGTTCGGTGTGACATGCCGTGGTTCCCCTCTCAGCGCTGGGCAGTTTCCTGCCTGAACCAAACCTGGCGGCTAGATGGCTGGAAAGTGGAACTACTCAGCCATTGAATTGAGGTTAATTAAAAGGCAAGTACATCCAGCTACCTAGGCTCTCCTTGCGTTTAAAAGCCTCCTTATGTTGATCTGCAGTCAGCTGTGGTGCCTGCTTCTGGGAACTGACTGACTGACTGACTGACTGACTGACTGACTGACTGACTGACTGACTGACTGACTGACTGACTGACTGACTGACTGACTGCTGCTGCTGCTGCTGCTGTCAAATTGATCAATTGCCCACTGATGTCACTTCGACCTCACATCCTGTCCTGCTGGGAGGGTGGATAAGAGAAGAAAAGAGCAGGTGACAGAGGGCCCAGCAGCTGTCTCCCCTTCTCTCACACAATTACTCATAGGTTTGATGTAATATAGCTAGGGCACTGGCTGAAGCTTGGTTGGATGTCTTTCTGGTAGGTGATGTCACCCCTAGGACGGCATGATTCCCGGCTCTGAGGTAGGGTGGCCAAGTGAATAGGATTGATGGGATGAGAGGGATGCTTACTCAGTCGGCCCAGAAGTGGGACGCAGGTTTCTAAATCAGCCTGCTCATACTGTCCTTCACACAGAGACCTGAGAAGAGCTGCCTGCCAGCAGTTTTCATCAGGTGTCATCACAAACCTAGCTAGGGGGCAAATAAAAGAAGGGTACACTGACTGCGCACATTCGTCCAGGTGGCGTAACCTATAGGGCTCCACCAAAGTCCCCCACCAAACAGAGCAGACAGGCTTATTACGGCTAACACACAGCGCCTGGGGGTTTATTGAACCGCTGATGGACTAAAACGGTCACAAACAAACATCGCCGGTGATTCCAATTACTGGTTGACCGCACCACAATTACCACAGATTCATCAGAGGGCAACACTAAGAGACACAGACAATATCCTCCCTTTAGTCCTGTGGCTCACCTCTTTAGAAATACTCAGAATAGAGAACTGAAAATTGCAAATGGAGAATCCTATTTAGGCTACAGTGGAGAAAAGTCTTCTAGACGAGGACACAGACTAACACAGGTCGCACCACATGGTGAGGCACAGACACACAGTGCTGTTGCATGGAGGTTGGCCAGCTTGTAACTGAATTACATGTTTGCTTAAACATCGGTTGAGTAAATCATCAAGCTAATCAACAGCTCCTTACTAAAACACACTCATTCACTCACACACACCTCTGTCCTCTACTAAAGCTCTCCTAAGCATGTGCTAGTAAATCAGTTCCTATTCAAATACATTTAAATAATGACATTGGTTTGATAGTTAACCTATTTAAAATGGCACTGCCTCTGAGGTCACAGAGCATTTGTGTGTGTTAAGAGCAGTTAGGTCTGGGTAACTTTGGGCTACTTAGCCTGAAGGGGTTCAGAAAGATTGTTTGGTTGGACTGACAACAAAACTGGGAATAGGCCCCGCTGCCACTTTTTCTGCGTGTCAGTCTCTACATCTCCAACACACACACACACACACACACACACACACACACACACACACACTTCGAGATCAGATTTACACTGCATATTGCCTTCATGCAAGGTTCTTATTGCAATCTATATTCAAGCATACTGGTACGAGAAAACGTTGCCCTGTAACGCTGATTAGTTGTCATTGGTTCATCAATTTCGACCTATTTGACTACATTGGTACCCGACAAGATAGTGAGCATGTGAGATGATAGTAAATTACGTCTCTTCCGACAAATCATTAACCATTGGACAATGAACAACGGTCCGATTTAGACCAAGCACAAATTCTACGAGCACATCTGATGTGATGTTCTTATTTTCTCTAGCCAGTGAACATTAATTGAGCAGATGGCAGCAACAGTTCATTCATTCTCAGCTTGTTTAAATTGTCTCTTCCACTTCCGCACTATTATATTTACCTTCAGTGCGTACTTGTCTCCACTTTTCTTCTGAAATATCTCAAGTACCTTGCCATTGATGCCTAAACCAAGCACCTGGCTAGTGACCTTGTAGTCGTCTGTTATGGCGTTCTTCTTTATTTGGAGACTAGGTTTTGCGTGGAATTGTAGGAACTGTCCAGTGTTCTGTCCCGGGGGGATCTGTTGCCCCTGTGGGTTTGGGAACAGTGGCTGGTTCTGAGCGTTCGATAACATGCTGCGAGGGAGTGATCAACAATAACAGACAAACGAAGCAAAACTCCTCCACTAATCAACGTTAACGGTACGCTTCTCCTCGCCCTCTTCTTCCTGGGTTAGCTGGCCTCTGGCAAGTTAAATTCTTTAAATAGTGGTAGTCGTTGCTAATACAACAATAGGAATTTCTAAAAAGTTTAGAGAATAGCTGCCAATGGAACAGCAAAATGGTAATTGAGCAGTAAAGTTAACTTGAATTGCTTGGTGCTGTCTTGACCTATGATCCTTGGCTAGCAGCTCGGCTAGCTGTCGGTTAGCTTATCCATCCCGGGTCCGGTCCAACCGTTTACGAAGAGTGCTTCTGGCGGAGTTAAAAAAAACAAAACTATTGAAACGGTTATACCCCGAAAGTTTGAATGATTAAAACACTTTAAAGTAGTGATTCAAAAACACAAACGCGAAATAAAAGAAGAATAACAAACAAAAACTGAGACACAAGCGGGCGGGCACGCGCACCCCTCTTCACTTTCCGACCGAAAGTCAGGGGAGGTTTTTGTCTGTTGACGTCATGGTACGAGTTGAAGGTTGGGTGCCTAGAATAATTAAAGCCATACTAGGCACTAGAAAGAAAAAAAAAAGACCAGGTGCAACAAATCTAAGACAATGGTTGGATCAATTTTCTTTCTCGTGTTGGCTAGAGGCAACGACTCGCTCAATTAGTACGCCAGAATAAATGTATAACAAATTGACTATTTGTGGGCTGAAATGGTCATGTTAGGTGACTGGGGCTTAAAATGAGAAGAATCTTACTGAAGAACCAAATTTATGACGAAACATTTGTTAATCAGGAGTCAGACCACGATTCTTAGGTTTACCGGGATATGGCAAAGGTAGATTGTTTTTAAGCACATAATGTAATCAATGTTAAATTTGCCTCATTATAGTTAAATCAAATAATGTTTTCTGAGTTTAACAAATTAAGTGTTAAAAGAACTCCAAATAATGGGACACATGAAATTACAGTTGCGAATGCCGCGATATGGCATGTGTGCATGACTCCATCTGGTGTCCAACTAGCATCGTGTCAACGCATAATCCGGACAGTGGCTTTTGTGGGAGTACATCAAAATTATATGAAAGTATTGGAATTTTGGATCCATTTGGCTTGGCCCTTTTCTGCGGTTTTTACTTTCTTAACCTGTACTCTTGTGAAGTCTCATCAGCCATCTAAATTTCAGTAGTTTATTTTAGTAATTGTACGTAGTTGTACGGTCAGCTAGGGCTCAGCGCAACAGAGTTTGGAGATTGGTCCGCCATCGTGAGACTAGTTAGAATTTAATGTATGAAACCATCAGCTAATTTGTTGTGCACTTACCTTTACAGCCAGCAGGTGGTGCACATGATACACGTTTGTTGCAAATGGGAGGAGAGGCGTCAGATACCATATTGACCAAACTAGAGGAAAATCAAGTTCATACTGTCAGGTTTGTATCTGCCACATCCTTTAAAGTCTAATTCTTCGTGTCATATGCAGTACATGTGTGGTTCTAAATGCATTTGACTCAGTCTGAAGTCTAGAGTACAGAGTAGGTAGATGGTTTTCTCGTTAACATTTGAGTTGCTATAGGCCTAAATCATTAGCATTTTTTTGTTCTAGGGAACCTGAATGATAACCCTAAAACTCTTCTAAATTCCCCATGGACTGAAACAACGGTTACAGGAAAAACCTCTGCAAATTAAATTAATTTAATTTGAATGTGTTTATTTTCCAATCAGTATTATGTGCAAAATCATGCACACAGAACACCACACACATTGTCAGATGTTGAATGTCCAAGGCCCATTGTTGGTAGTCTGCTCCTGTTGTCATCAACATGTTGTTTATTCAATGTAGATTAACTTGTCAGTTACACAACAAAGGAGATTTGCATTTGAAAAGCTGCTGACACTGTGACAAACTAACAACATGTCTTGATTAATACTTTTGCAGCTCGTTGCTTTCTTGGGGAGGATTAGCACATAGCATTGTTGAGGTTTCGTAATCTCAGTGGTCCCCCAGCCAAAATCAGGAATATAGCCAGCCCAGCATGGAGTCTCAGCTCAGCGATGTGGTGCTCCATTCTAAGCCTCTGGGCTAACTCCTTGGTCCCCTCTTGGTGTTTTTCTGTTGCAGTTAGTATGTGTGTGTGTGTGTGTGTGTGTGTGTGTGTGTGTGTTTGTCTCTGATCTATCTATCTATATGTCTGCCTCTGGTGTTTGTGGTAGTGCTGTGTGTGGGGCGACGGTGTGTAGCAGAATTTGAGAAAAAACTAAGCAGATGACTCATTGCTCGCCACTGCATTCAACGTAGTGTCATCATCAAAGTCACACCCACCGTGGCTGAATACGGCTTTGTGCTGTTCTGATCAGCAGGAGATACACACACACACACACACACACACAAGTCTATAGGCTCTCCCCGGAACACCTTGTTACTGTTGTTATCTCAACGCTCTCACCTAACCAAAAGGAAAAGCATGTTGCCCCACACTGTGATGGATTCCCATGTTCACATGACTAGCAGAACTGTTGACTGGGTGTTGACAGCTTGCAGTTGATGGGTGAACACAAACCAACATTGCAATTACATTTCAGAGAAAGGCCCTCTCACCGCTGTGCCTCGCTACGGTGCGTGCAGCTGCACAGAACAAACCCGTGGTGTACAGAGAGGGGAGGGAGTGTTCTGTACTCCCCAAGGGCTGATTTATGACTGTATGTTCCCATAGTCTCAGGAGCTTGTATGAGCTGATGTTACATTGTACAGAATGAGCACACACACACACAAAACAATTGGACACACACACACTCACGCTCATGCTCATACCTATTTGAGAAAGTCTATTCAGGGGTTCTTTTAATTGGCCGGAGATTTTGTTACCATAAAGGGATGTCTCTCTGTCATTAGAATCAGCACATATAGCAGCAGGGCACTCTTCCACTTAATTTGCCCTTCTTATTATTGTTATTATTATCCCCTTTGCTTCCTGGAATGCCCAGACACCATCTCCCCTTTCAGCCCTCTTTTGACATCTTGGCAGGGAGGCAGTCTCCCTGCTGGGGCACTGGGTGCACTGAGACCCCCTGCTGGTCTCCACGGTACCCCTCGGTAAGTCACGGGGGCTCTGGTTCAGTTATTTCCATCTGAACCCGTCTCCCTACAGAATGTTCCCCTAACCTTGCAGCGCTGTCCAGGCCTGAAACCCGAAGCCCCTAGCCGGGCCCTGATATAGAGGCAGGCTCAGCACTGGGCCTGATATAGGATTCTAGCACCTGAAGGCCCATGCGGAACCTACTGAACCCAGTCACCCGGCTGACACACACGCACTCTCTCACACACACACACACACACACACACACACACTAAAGTATGGTTTATTTATATCCACATTAAATACATAGTGAAGAAGAGAAGAAAACAGTACAAAATAACTATAAATAGTACTCGTAGGCCAATACAGGCACATGTGCAGCTGCCATATACTGTACTATACATGCGATCTCACCCTGCAATGCCTTGAATGCTACTACCATCCATCAAAGCAGGTCGTGTTGCTCGTAGCATCAATAAACCCCCTGAAACATACCTCCTCCATATCACCAATCACAGTGGGCTATTTCTTAACTGTCTTGCTTGTCTGCCTATCTGTCTGTCTAACTGTCTGTCTGCTGTCTGTCTGACTGACTTACTGTCTGTCTGTCTGTCTTTCTGGGTATCTCCATCTGTCTGCCTGACTTGAAGCTCTGCCGGTGACAGAGAAGTAGTTAGCTAGTGCTTGGGAAGATTTTCAAGCGTATGGAATGGAACTCCAGGAATCTCCGCTGTATAGGTTCAGAAAAAGGTACACTAAGTTCTTCTCCCACCCCTCCCTCTCTGTGCCTCTCTCTCTCTCTTAAAGCTTGAACAGTGTGTTTTCATTACTCTATGCAGATACTGACATGCGGTAATATAGTATCATAAAAGGCTCTTGTAATCACTACAGAGTCCAAGGCTACCCTAGGCACAGTGTCCTTCTTGCTGACAGAGAGCTACCACTAGTCTAAAACTGGATGTGGAATTTCACCACTTTGATGTTTTACCACCAGGGAAATGGGGGCAGTAGAGGCTGGCGGTGTGTGTGTGTGTGTGTGTGTGTGTGTGTGTGTGTGTGTGTGTGTGTGTGTGGTTATAAGAACATAGCATAGTGCATCCATAATCCATGGGGGTTCATATATTTTTAAAAACGAGTGCTCTGCCGCTTCATTCCCTCAGTCCTGACGGTTTCTCTTTCTTTGCCTCCGTCTTGTAATAGTATATAAACTCCCTGTGGCAACGCGAAGTAGAGCGTGCACACACACACACACACACACACCCACACACAAACACAAACACACACATAGGAATACACCAACACCCACAGTGAGTATGGCCACAAAGCACGCAGTGCAGAACGTGTGCACAGGTCCACACAAAGAGGAACATGTATGGGGTTTGTCATCCATAAAATGGCTGGCCTGCACCGTGGCCCCGGCACGGAGCATGTGACCACCACTGGAATCTCCCTTTCATCTGGGAACAGAGGCAGAGACACAGAGGCCTGTTGAGGACCGAGGGCCTGTGGCGGTCGCGTGCGCTGGCCTTTTCACACTGCCCACAGGGCTATTGGAGCAGGGGGGAAAAGGGAGGAGAGAAAGGGAGAGGTGAATCAGAGGGAGAGGGGACTCATGGAGGGACAAATTGATTTGCCTGCTTCTGGTGCAGCTCCTCTTCTGTCCCATTCTTCTGGAAAGAATGCCCCACTGTCAACACCTAACCCCCCTCTCTTTCTCTCAACAAACACAGACAAACAGACTCGGCCGGCTCCTAGTCTCACAGCCCCTGGACCCACTGCAGGGCGAGATGCTCCAGTTGCCCCACACAGAGCGCCTCATTCTGGGCCTGAATGGAATGGGAGGTGGTCTGACAGAGGACCTGCTCTCATAGACACAACATTGTGAAGCATCGCTGTCTTACTGGGACCCACTGACCTAACACTGCGGATAAGAGCCACTGGGGCACACACACGCGCACACACACACACACACACACACACACGCACACACACAGGGCTATATCTGCTGACAAGCAAGCAAACAAAAAGCCCACTCCTTGAGGTGAACTGCAGTGGGGTTTTTTATTTTATTAGGCCTGCATCTAGTTTCAGATAGCTTATCTGCACATACAGAAAAAATTACTCTAAACTTAAAAAGATAAATCAACAGGGAAACAGATCTGAAAATGCAGAATACCGTGTGTGTGTGTGTGTGTGTGTGTGTGTGTGTGTGTGTGTGTGTGTGTGTGTGTGCGCGCGCGCGCGTTCATCGGTGCCTGTCCTTTACGCTTTCTTCCAAAGGTCAGGTTCAACGTGTATGTTTGGTCATGCTCATCTGATTGGCTGACACCCTGCCGCCCGGCTCCACCAGCCAAAATTGTGTGAGGGACGACACACGCACACCTGTTAGCTTCTTTCTCCACGACGCCATCCCAGGCCAGGTGCCGGGGAAAGATGGCAACCAGACTGTCTCTCTCCACCTCTCTTTCTTCACAACCCTTTCTGTCCCGCTCTCTTTAATAACTCTTCTCTCTATCTTCCTTAAATTCTCGGTCGCCCTACC
This sequence comes from Aplochiton taeniatus, assembly GCA_017639675.1. Lineage (NCBI taxonomy): Eukaryota > Metazoa > Chordata > Actinopteri > Galaxiiformes > Galaxiidae > Aplochiton > Aplochiton taeniatus. Next base: position 33,070,218 of record CM030173.1, read on the forward strand.
TTTCTATTTAACCTATTGAAACTTTCCCTCTGTTCCTTCTTCTCTCTTTTTGAGCCCCTACAGCCATTGTCTATCTCATGGTAGGGAGAACCATTTGACAAACAGTAATCCATGTTAATCCCAACTCCCACCACTGGAGGTGAAAGAGACACTTTGTGCCTCAAATAACCCCACAGCATAAATCATGTTCGTGCTTGTGTTTTTATCAGTGTGTGTGTGTGTGTGTGTGTGTGTGTGTGTGTGCGCAGGCAACAAGCTGGGTGAACTCTAATGAGCGTCTGTTCAGGCACATCCTACAGCCCTCCCTGTGCCCCCTCATACATCAGAGGTCAGCCTTGTCCTCTCTAATCCCACCAGTCTGATCCCTGTCCCATTACAGCTCCTACGTGTAACTTACTGCCTCACTGCAGGCCCTCCGTATAGCACATCTTATTGCCCTGGGCCAATCTAACTAACCCCTCTGTAATGCCCCTGGGTCTTTGTCTAACTAACCCCTCTATAATTCCGTGGGGTCCTTGTCTAACTAGCCCCTCTGTAATGCCCCTGGGTCTTTGTCTAACTAACCCCTTTATAATTCCGTGGGGTCCTTGTCTAACTAACCCCTCTATAATGCCGCTGGGTCTTTGTCTAACTAACCTCTCTGTAATATCCTGGGTCTTTGTCTAACTAACCTCTCTATAGTGCCACTGGGTCCTTGTCTAACTAACCTCTCTGTAATATCCTGGGTCTTTGTCTAACTAACCCCTCTGTAATATCCTGGGTCTTTGTCTAACTAACGCCTCTGTAATATCCTGGGTCTTTGTCTAACTAACCCCTCTGTAATATCCCGGGTCTTTGTCTAACTAACCTCTCTGTAATGTCCTGGGTCTTTGTCTAACTAACCTCTCTGTAATGTCCTGGGTCTTTGTCTAACTAACCCCTCTGTAATATCCTGGGTCTTTGTCTAACTAACCTCTCTGTAATATCCTGGGTCTTTGTCTAACTAACCCCTCTGTAATGTCCTGGGTCTTTGTCTAACTAACCTCTCTGTAATATCCTGGGTCTTTGTCTAACTAACCCCTCAGTAATATCCTGGGTCTTTGTCTAACTAACCTCTCTGTAATATCCTGGGTCTTTGTCTAACTAACCCCTCTGTAATATCCTGGGTCTTTGTCTAACTAACCCCTCTGTAATATCCTGGGTCTTTGTCTAACTAACCTCTCTGTAATATCCTGGGTCTTTGTCTAACTAACCCCTCTGTAATATCCTGGGTCTTTGTCTAACTAACCTCTCTGTAATATCCTGGGTCTTTGTCTAACTAACCTCTCTATAATATCCTGGGTCTTTGTCTAACTAACCCCTCTGTAATATCCTGGGTCTTTGTCTAACTATCTTAACCCCTAGCATCACCCGGTCTAGCCCACCCCGATATGTCTCTTCCAAATTGGCCCCTGGTCCCTAGCCTCGGCTCACGGCTTAGCCCGCTCTGTTCAGGTGACAGACAGGTGTGTGTGTGTGTGTGTGTGTGTGTGTGTGTGTGTGTGTGTGTGTGTGTGTGTGTGTCCGTCTCTGTTCTTCCCGCTCCACTGTTATAGCTGCTGGGAATCAGTAAAGGGCAAGCGTGTAACGTGGGTTCGCGATCCCGCACACTCCCAATGCTCCACACGATGCTATTTTTATCTGTCCCAGCTGGCAGCATTACCCTTCCCCCTCGACATACACACACACACACACACACACACACACATACACACATCCTTATAGATGCATGTGCTGGTGCGATCACACAGTGCCTCCTACATGGCCTTGTAAGGTTGTGTGACCCCCGCACCAACCCACCACTACTACTGTATTTCCATTCTTGGACCCCGTTCCTCTCGTACCCTCTGCCCTCATTCCTGCCCCCAGGCTTTGTAGCCGCTAGCCCCTACTCCCAACATACATGTGCAGCTGCATGCTGTAACATGTGCCTGCCACCCCAATGCCCAAACACCACACACAGGGGCACATACAGACCCCGGCGAGCCTGTGCCATTTTACTGAGAACAGAAATAAATAGTCTCTGTGCTGCTCCCCTCTTACGGGCTGTCTCATGTTTGCCAGCTCCATTTCACTGAGCGACGGGATTAGAAACACAATCCCTGTAACCCCTCAACCCGGGGATTACTGGACACTAAACACAAGCCTTCTGTATGTTCACACTCCAGAGCTCTAAGAAGTGAGCTGACTTTAGCTGACATTGCTTATTTCTTTTGTGTGCATATGAGTTCAGAACGGGCACTGTATTGGTCCTTGACCCCGAGTAGCCCAGGCAGCAGCCAGAACCAGCTAAGCTTCATTTTGAATGCCATTTCTCCGAACTGCGGCTGCTCACATGCATCCGTCGGATCGACGCAGCATAGTGGCGCACTGAAGGGCCTTGTCACAGGACTTCTCAGCACGGACAAAGCGACCTCAAACATAAACTTTTTATAACAGTGTGTCTCATCATTGAGCCACAAAGTACATGTTTTCTGTCAAGGTTTTTATCTAAACAGTAGACTGTCCTCCCATCGCCACTTTCTGTGCCAACCAGCAGGGCCACATTTGCATTAACACAGCACAAATCTACTACATTATTCATGGCAAGCTGATGGGTCTAGTACAAAAATGCTCTTTCTCTGTCTTCTGGTGCTGGTGAGAGCGTGCCTGACTGTATAGATGCATGTCTATGTGTGTAGGCTTTGGCTTTCTTTACTAGGTCTGTCCCTCCGTGTGTGAAATATTTGCAAGCCTCCAAAGAGCAACATGCACACCTTAATTGAGCGAGAATCATGAAAGCAACATGCAACACCCCTCCTCTCCTCTCCTCTCCTCTCCTCTCCTCTCCTCGATGTGGTTACTGTCAGCAGCAGACGGGAGCAAGGTCCTTCAGGCGGCTGCCTCCTCACATTGACATGGAAAAACCACTCTGGACAAGACCTCACACAGCAGCTGCTAGGGCAGAGAGAGAGAGTGGAGTGGGACAAGAAAAAGGACACAAGAAAACCATGGGACTTACATAGTGTACATTCATCATTGATGCACAGTACCACAGTATACAGTTTTTCACAATTGCTAAAACACTTAATCCCATTCTCTGAACCAAATTATGAGTGGCCTAAACCCATTTCTCAAATCATTCACGCTTTTGGCAAAAACGTAAACAAGTTTAGGTAATTAGACACAATTTGCAAAACTCATCCACTCTTTTTGCAAAATTCAAAACATTTTTCACTCTCTAAAACACAATTCACGCTGCGATGCACCTGTGCTTCAATATGGTAAACACTGGCGGCAAAAGTTAAACACAACTTGTTTACACAAAACAACTCAAAATTGTTCACACTTGTTTCTAATGATGTGATCAAACCAATTGTACAGAATATAAGCCAGTTCAGAGTGCACAGGTGGTGCAGGTGCGTTGAATGTTGAAACGGCAATGGATAGAACCATCCTGAGAGGCAGTGGAAGAAGAGGACGTGTGAGAGGTGGTGGATGAGGAGGAAGAGGACGTGTGAGAGGTGGTGGACGAGGAGGAAGAGGACGTGTGAGAGGTGGTGGATGAGGAGGAAGAGGACGTGTTAGAGGAGGTGGACGAGGAGGAAGAGGACGTGTGAGAGGTGGTGGACGAGGAGGAAGAGGACGTGTGAGAGGTGGTGGATGAGGAGGAAGAGGACATGGAAGAGCAGGAACCAGAGCAGTGATTTCAGATGAAATTTGGGCAACTATCGCAGACCATGTTGTTGTTCTAGAAATGATGAAGCAGGACAAAGAGTCCAACCTAATTTGAGTAGATTCTCTGTAGCCACCATAGTTAGGGCAATCAGAGAAGAGAACAAGTGATTTTGTATTTCTTTTTTGGTAATTCAAAGTTTACTGTATACATATGATTTAGTACATAATAGAAAGGGCACTGGGGCAAAATAGAAAGGGCAAAAACTAACCTGTACTGTAATAATGTAACATTGTTCAGTATGTATAGAAGTAACGTCCATTACTATTTTTACTGTATGCAAGTGCTGAATACAAGACATTCATTTGGCCTATTACTTGCAGCATTTACATACAATACATCAACTGCACTACGTTCTGATTGCTAAGTTCTGATTACTGTATTATACTTTAGTTTTTTCAAAATTATGACTGGCTGTGTGTATGATCTGAAATAATTGTTTGGTTTTTGCAAGAATAGTCAGGGGTTATGTGAATATTGTTTGAATATTTGGATTTGTGTTTAAAGTTTGAGAAAAGTGGGTAAGGTTTCAAGAAATGTGTTTAGCAATTGTGAAAAACTGTAATAACCCTGCCTCCCATGCATTTAGATCTACATCTCTTAGGGAATTCCAAATCCTTCTCTGCGAGATCTTCTGATCCTTCTGTTCTAGGCAGTCATGTTATGTTGTTTACTTGGTACAAGAGGAGGAACTTCAACTGGACACGCGAACAATCCTCATGACCAAGGCATACAGTGCTCCTTCTGTAAACTAGATTTGCGGTAATAGGCGTTAAATCTTCCTAGAGTGTGGGAGATGTATGTGACGACAGAAAGGCAATTGGTAAAGACAGTCTGGGAGCACAGCATGCCTGGATATCACTGATAGCTTTGTTTATCGTGTCGAATACCAGGAGAATGTATTCAATTTCCTGGAAACTGAACTAAACTAAACTAAACCTATCTGCTTGTTTGCGCTCTCTTCAGATCTATGTTCCCAAACGGTACGCATCACTACCAGCGAGATGGAGCAATGTGGACCTGGGGTCAGAGACTTTCCTACCCTTCAAAAACCTGCTGGAAAGGTTCGCCCTGTCACCCCCATGAAACCCAACACCGCCCAGAAATAACCTGTTTACCCAGCAACAGACGACCATGACAACAAGCGTCCAGCGGGGAGATACCTTCCCAGACAATAATCTCCCCCTCTCTCTCCCCTCACCTTCATACCCAGCAACAGACAGTTTCAGTTTGGCCATCCCTCCAGCCCCGCAGTGTCCAGCTTGGCAACTACATCACTAATCAATGCCACTTGAGGTCAGCAGCATGAAAACTGAGCCTCACGACGTTGTCTACATCGCCGAGCCTGTCTGTCTGTCTGTCTGTCTGTCTGTCTGTCGGCCTATATGTCTGTCTCTCCGTCTGCCTGCCTGTTTGTCTGTCTGTGTGTTCAGGCTTGCCGTGAAATGTCTTGCTTGTGTTGTGGTGTTTGCACTAACACATCACGTGTTGACTGTGTCCATGTGTGAGAAAGAACAAGGACAGAGAAAAACAGACACAGACAGACAGACAGACAGACAGGCTTGGCAATGTAGATGATGTCGCAAGGCTCAGTGAGAGAGAGAGAGCGATAGAGGGGTGTGCAGTAAGCGATGCCCTCTACTGTAGACTGTCAATAGGCTCCGCAAGGCCATGAGTCTGTTTATGGAGACGAGGGAGACTGATGTGCTTATAAGGACACACTCTGTCCCAGGGTCCTACTCTCTCAGGGAAATTACAACTGTTCTCTCTCTCTCTCTCTCTCACACACACACAAACACACACACACACACACACACACAGACTTCACAGAGTCAATAAGCAGCGAACTGCACTATTTGTCTATCCTAACTTTACTCTGTTAGGTTAGTGTAAAGAGAAGAGGGTTATAGGAGCAGAGAAAGAAAGAGAGTGAGAGATAAAGTGGTATCTGATGGTAAGTTGTTTATGAGAATACCAGCTATATAGCCATTTGACATGTTTTATATTTTCACCTCTGTTTTTGTTTATAACCCACAGGGGAGGAACTCAAAACAAACCTACAGGCAAACACGCAACCCAGTAAAGGTCTCCTCAAACTTGATATGCAGATCTGGTACCTTTAGGAGAGGGAGAGAGAGAGAGAGGGAGAGAGAGTAAGAGAGAAAGAAAGAGAGAGACACAGACAGACAGACAGACAGACAGACAGACAGACAGTGAATCATCTTCTATTCCAGTCCCATTGGTGACCCAACCAGGCCACATAAACAGAGAAAGAAATATAATACTGCAAAACAAGAACCACAGACACCGGCTGAGGTGCAGCTGCAACCTCAAACAAGATACATACACAGTGACACGGAGGACAAGCTGGAAATCCAGGCTCATTCTTCTGGACGTCTTTTTTTTAACAAAGAAGGCACGGTTTAAACAGAGGCTTGAACATAGACCCTGTGCCCAGTTCTGTGTGTGAGAGTTGGTCTGGAATGTGGAATGGTGGGTTCAGTGGGCAAATGTTCCTAAAACTCAGCCCCACCTCTCACAACAATCTGCATCTGTTGTGCCTGTGCAGACATGTGCTCAGCTGTGTGTGTGTGATTTAAACATTGTTGTGGGTGAGTAAGACACAGAGGGTGGAACTTTTTAAGTTGATGCGAGTGGTGTGTGTGTGTGAGGGGGTTGGTTGTGTGGCTCAGATGGCATTCCCCTGCTGCCATTGTTGATCTATACCTCGATCAGCTGTCCTGGTGGACTGCAGCCAGAAGGCACACTCAGCAAGGGTGTGAGCACACGCACTCTGTGACCCCCTGTGTGTGTGTTCATGTGTCTACATGAGTTAACTTTGCGTGAATACAATGCAACCATCAGATAAATTCGATGTATACGAAGGGGAATTTCATCTGTTTGTGTGTGCCGGTGCGGGTGAGTGTATTATTACCTGCGTCAGTCAGCAAAGTGACTCACCCTCCTTGTGGAAACACCTGCGTCTGCAGAGGAGACATGAGTCCTACCGTTACATCACCGCTCAACACACATCATAAGCCCAGGCTGACACCTGGAACAGGCCAGTGGGGACCTACTCAGTTAAACTGCTACGAGGCACGCCTACCAAGGACACTTTGGCTACAACAGGCCGACGTAACAGAAGTTTTCGCAGAGCAATGGAAACATTCGACAAAGTGTCTCTGTTGTTGCCGCGCACACAATGCCCTGTTATCTGACAACAAAGAAATGTCCACTAAAGAAGACAGGATCTGAAACATAACAAAAATGCATATCCAGGGCCCACCACAGTGAAGTGAGCAGTTACATTACAGTTGCCCTGTCTGTATCAGCACATTCCATAACGATCATAAAATCAGGGACAAAACAGGAAAAGCCAGGTGGCTGGCAGTGGGCAGGCTAGAACCACATAAACCAGGGCCCCTCTCCTCCCCCACTGACAGGAAATCTGTCACTCTTTCTCTCTCTTCCCCGAACCAGACACTCGACTAGCAATCCTGTCGCGGCACCATATGGTTGGCAGGCTTAGACTAAACCCTCGGAACAAGAGGAGAAGGATTGAGAAGAGGAGGATAGAAGAGAGACGAGGAGAGGAGGAAGGCAAGGAGAAATGAAGCGATCAAGGGTGGGCCATATCTCTCGCCAAACTGTTAAGGAAATTGGTTATCAGGACACCGCACTGTAGCTTGCCTAGCACACGTCCCTGGAAAGGATTTTATTTATGAAACAAACAGAAGTATAGTGGAGTAGCATTATGGATGAGTACAATGCAATACTAACGCTTCCATTTAACAGTATGAGTTATGAGGTGGGTAACTCTCACGTCACAGCACACACAGTTAACTATGGCTGAGGCAGATGGCTCTTATGTATGCTATGAGTTGGCATGGTCACATAACATCAGCACTCCCTTCATTTCTTCTCCAGTCACGGCAATAGGAAGTAGAGGGTGGGGTGAAGGAGTGGTGTCTAGTCAGTGTGTCCTTCAGGGAGCCAGTGGGAGAGGGGCCGGTCCATCTGCTCATGTCAAAAGGTGAAAGAGTTGTCCTCTAATGGGATTGATCTTATCTACTACTACTGGAGCACGGGAAAAGAAAGACAAGGAGAGGTCTCCTTGACATGGCCACTGTGGTTTTACTCAATGAGAAGTACATGCCTCAATATAAACACAGCTTTACAGTTTTCTTTTTAAGTGGATGACAGAACGTCAGCTATCGCCACATTTTAATGACGATTTTGACGCAGACTCCTCTATAGTGTTATTCGCACACACCCACATTACAAACGCTTTGACAGAATATTTGCTGTTCCTAGGAAGACTTGGTCAAACTGGTTGGCCCATTCTCTCTTATTTTTTTTCTCCAATGTGTTTTTCCACCCTCGCTTCCTGAGAGGACAGTCAACACGGATGACTCAGTGCTGTCAGATACGTCTCCAGAAACCCTTATCATCCTCATCCCACTCTTATCTTATCGCAGCAGTATTTCTGGACGAGCGTCTGCTTGGTTTGCCGAAGCAGTCTGGAGAAAGGTGAGAAATATGGCCGGTGGGGGAAGGAAACGTGAGGGGAACATGGCCGTGGTGGAGGGAGAGGTGCCTCAGCAGTCGGTGACTAAAATGAGCCGCGACTAAAAGAACATCTGTAAACCAGCGAACCAATTACACATGCATCATATTAGGCCACCCTCACAGAAACAGTCTGCCTGGATCCCATCTTTAACACATACCATCACAGAAAATAAGCCCGTGCATGCCAGCAATTGCATTGGGTATGAACACACACACTACACACATTGAATGCAGGCAAACACAATGGCCACATACACGGCTGCCCTGTTAATAAAGTCTTGCTCTCCTCTCGTAAAACATTGATGGGCTCTTGTGGAGGGAGGACGGGGGTGTCACTGGAGCAGCCGTCCTGCGGAGTAGAGCCACGATCAGGCTCACGGCTGGAAACATCTGGCCCCAGATCAGCTGCTCTGACCGTCACTCCGAACACACAGCCTAAAAATAGATCCACCCTTACAAAATGATGGGAGACATCTCTACAGGCAGGGGGGGAGAGACCACGAAGGGGCAATATAGCCAACGCTGGGCGTGGCTGTAACGCTCCAATCACACACTGACTCGGTAAACAGCCACACTACAAGAATGGAGGTCGACATATCTGGTACTTTACAAATCACCCGGAGAGCCAGCTCAATTGATAATCATTTTATTGTCTTTAGAAAAAGAAACTCTTACAAGTTCATTTGGTTTCTGTACAGTTTCTCTTTTGATAGCTCAGTCCATTAGAACACGTCTGGTTTCATGCTGGGACATCAAACGGCCGCCTACCACCTCACACCACAAGCACAACATGACAGCATACAACGTTCTCTTTAAGTTTCTCTTATTTTACACCTCCCCGTCCTCTGTATGAAATAGCAGTAGAAACCGTGTCCGTATAAAAACAGAGAAGAGTAGAAAACCCTGACAGTTTGGTTGAGAGAAGGTAAGAGGACAAGGGGTGGCCACGGCGTTTAACCCTGAACTGTGCGAGGGCTCTGGTCCGTTCAACATGCACCTAGAAACTGTGTATGAATGCGAGCGATTGTGTGTGTGTGTTTGTGTGTGGAGAGCACCATTGTTCACATTGTGCAAGTTGAAGTTTCCCCCTGTCCGAGCCCTGTGAGAGTGAGAGGGTGATGGAAACCATCGTGGGGAGGAGGAGAAAGAATCTAGGTCAGACTGAAGAGCAGACCCCCACTGCAAAGAGCCAGTGAACGCACAGGCGCTCCCGTACACACACACGTACACACACACACACGACAGCAAGAGCTGCACACAAGCGAGGACAAGGGACACTGTTAGCATGTCAGAGCTAATATAGCTAAGGGATGTAGTAAGTATTTCTCCCTGAGAAGAACCTCTCCGGTCCTCTGCACTTCCACTCAAACCTCCTCCCCCCACCGGCCCGCCTCTCTGCAGCCTGGCTCCAGCCCCACCGCCCCGCCAAATGCTTCCTCCCTCTTCTGGCCTAGCATCTCTCCCCCCCCCCCCCCCCCCCTCTCTCTCTCTCTCTCTCTCTCTCTCTCTCTAACCAACACATTATATATGCAACCACGGCCCGCTCCATAGCAACCGCCGAGTCATATGGAGGTGTGGCGTGTGCTCCACACTCAACTTCTCCCGGTCCACCGCTAATGTTCCTGACACCACCTCTGCAACGGTGTGTGTGTGTGTGTGTGTGTGTATTTACATGCTTAGGTGCGAGTTTTCCTCGTCTTCACACTGCAGTCCCTTGAAAAGGACCCTGTCAAGTACTGAAAGAAACCCTCACAGTTGTGTGAATGCGCTGGGCTAGTAAGACTCTTCTCCCCCTGCCTCCCCCTTCACACCTAGACGGACCGATGCTGGGGACCAAAATAGGCGCTCCCATACCTCCTCTATGCCTCACACACTAGCACCACATATCTCCCCCCTCCCACCCCCTTATCACTCACACACACGCACATGCAATACATAGTTAAACAAAAACAAATGCGGAGTGCGGAGCTGACATGGAACTAGGATAAGCAGAGTGCAGAGAGGGAAAAGAGAATGTGCAGTCTCAACTTATTGCTCAACATGTCTTATTCTTTGTCATTCACTTGACCATGCCGACCTATCAGTGTAGTGCTGTGTGTGCATGCGTGTGTATATATATGTGTGTGTGTGTGTGTGTGTGTGTGTGCTACTTTGGCAGGGTCTAAAACTACAGCATGATTCAAAGCAAAGATGTTGAACATTGTAATGCTACCTGATACAACACTGGTGTCTTTAGCCCTTTTCAAGTTTCACATTTAAATAAGATAAAAAAAACACTGTCCCTAAAAGGACAGTGTGATATGAGTGTTCTGAGAGAGTGTGTGTGGCGAGTGAGTGTGCGGGTGTGCTTTAGTGTGCGTGACCGAAAGACACTCGCATGTGAACACACACACACACAGAGGAAAAACATCCACTCATCTACAAAGATGCCCATTCACACATAAAGTTGAGAAAGAAACTTCTAAAATCAAACACCTTATCAAAGGCTGCAGGAGAGAAACCACGCAGTTGCTCGAGCAAAACTGCAGTAGAAAAAAAACACTTTTAGAGCGTCTATCATTTTTTTTCCTCCATGGTTTGTTTCACTTCAGCTAATATTAAAAATCAAAACCCCGGGTGTGGACACCCGCTTTGTAGAAAACAAACAAAAGAAACAACCGAAAACAACTGGAAAACTTAGGCTACACTCCCGTCCATGCTCCTACTGCCCCCTGGGAAGAGGGGGGTGAGGTGGAGGAGGAGAGGAAGATGAAGGGTCTCTCTCTCTCTCTCTCTCTCTCTCTCTCTCTCTCTCTCTCTCTCGCTCTCTCGCTCTCTCGCTCTCTCTCTCGCTCTCTCTCTCGCTCTCTCTCTCGCTCTCTCTCTCTTTCCTCTAGGAGACGAGTTTGGGCAGGACCGTGCGGAGGGGTATGCTCCCCCCTGAGTCTCCCATCATGTGGCTTCTCAGTTTGTTGTTGGCGGTCGCCGTGGAGCTCCCCAGGCCCGGGCCTCCTTTGGCCAGGATGGAGGGGAAGGAGGTGCTGTGGTGCTCGGGGAGCCGCTTCACCGAGCTCCCCTGGCTCTTCTCCGCCCCCGGCAGGGGCTTGGGCAGCCGGCGGTACAGCCAGGGGTGCCGCAGGGCCTGGCCGGGCGTGAGGCGGGACGACGGGTCCCAGTCCAGACACTTCTTGATGAAGTCGGTGAAGGCCGGGTCCTCGCAGCCCTTCAGCGCCGCGCTCCACTCCTTGCTGCCCGGCGGGCCGCGCATCTTGCCGCGGCGGGAGCGCGCGCCCGTCAGCACGGTGGCGCCGGTGGGCAGCGTGTTGGCGCCGCAGTAGCGCGGGTGGCCCTTGGAGTTGATGAAGTTCTTGGCGCGCTTGGCCTGCTCCAGGACCTTCTGCGGCGGCATGCCCAGCAGCTCCATGACGCAGGCCAGCTGGTCGCCCTCGTCCTCCCCCGGGAACATGGGGTAGCCCGTCAGCAGCTCGGCCAGGATGCAGCCGAAGCTCCACATGTCGATGGGCAGGCCGTAGCGCGAGCCCAGGATCACCTCGGGCGCCCGGTAGAAGCGCGACTGGATGTACGTGTACACCCGCTGGTGCTCGAAGCAGCTGGAGCCGAAGTCGATGACCTGAGAGAGGGGACGGGAGGAGAAGAAGCGTTAGCGAGCGGCCGGCCGGCGGCATGACATAAGGAGCCGGGAGGGGAGGGGAGGGGAGGGTGTCTGGCTGGGCTACCTTGATGCCGCTGCGGCCCTGCTGCTTGAGCAGGATGTTCTCGGGCTTCAGGTCGCAGTGGATGATCCGGTGGCGGCTCAGCGCCTCCAGGCACTGCAGGATGGAGTGGGCGAACTTGCGGACCAGCGGCAGGCTGAAGCCCTGGAACTTGTTCCGCTTGATGAGCTCGTAGAGGTTCATGCTGAGCAGCTCGAAGGTCATGCAGATGTGGTTGCGGAAGGTGAAGTTCTCCAGCATGTGCACGGCGTTCATGGTGCCGGCGCGGTCCTGCTTGCGCAGGTGCTCCAGGATGCGGATCTCCTCCTGCGCCTGCCGGTGGAAGCGCTTCTCGTTGCGCACCATCTTCAGGGCCAGGTGCTGCTGCAGCTTGTGGTCGTACACCTTGGCCACCTGGCCGAAGCTGCCCTTGCCGATCACCTGGCGGGGAAAGGGGGGGTTAGCCACTCAACTCCTAGTTAGGTAAAGTTTGGCTGTCTGCGTTTGTGTCTTTGTGTGTGTGTGTGTGTGTGTGTGTGTGTGTAACAGGGGGAGAGCTGTGATCGTCTCACCTTGAGAAACTCGTAGCGGTAGGCCAGGTGGTCGTGGGGCACGTGGATGTAGCCCCCCTGCTCGTCGTCGAAGCCCCCGTTGTTGGTGCCCCCGGCGACGGCCGGCCTCTTCTTGGCGTTGGGCCCCAGGAAGAAGATCTCGGGGAAGGCGTGGATTTCCGTCTGCTCCAGGGCGGTCAGCTGGGAGCGGTGCTGCCTCAGAGCCTGCTCGGGGGTCAGGGGCCCGCACAGCTTGCTGCAGGCCGCGCCGGGGCCTCCCCGTGGGCCGGCCGAGTCGCCGGAGCCCTTACTGGAGCCCGTGCTGCCCGGGAAACAAAGAACAAGATTAGATACGATCACACGGAAGGGCAGCTGCAGATACTCCCCCTTGGTTTTGGACGCTGTCCCAAAGTGAGGGGAGCTGTGTGTGTGTGTGTGTGTGTGTGTAACGTGTGTGTCGCCTCTCACCTGTCCACGCTGCGCTCCTTGGACAGGCTCGACACGGGGGCAGGCTTGACGGCCGCCAGCCCGGTGGTCCCCGCGTTGCCGCTGGGGGCAGTTGTCGTGGTGACGGCGCTGACCTTGCGGTTGTACGTGGAGTCCTCGTACAGGTACTTGACCTTGAGCTGGCTTCCGCGCACCGACGCCTGATCCCTCATCCCCGCTTTGTTACCCACCGCCTGCGAGACAGACAGAGAGACAGAGAGACACAGGTTAGACTTAACCCTGTTAAAACACTCATATTCAGTGAGTGTGACTGGGCATGATAGCTGGAGATGTTGTTCATTGTAAATGTAGTCTATTGTTTGGAGTGAATGGGCTTAGTGAGCGGAGAGGGGTTCCGTGTACTATGAGTGTCTCTGTGTGTGTGTGTATGTGTGTGTGTGTGTGTATGTGTGTGTGTGTGTGTGTGTGCGTGCCTGTAGCTGATGGCATGAGCTCAGATTCTAACAGCCCTCAATGATCAATAAGTGTTAAGCCTGAAAGGCCAAGAGCCGGGGGGAGAAAAATCAATGAGGTCGAGTGGGATCCAGCCAGGGATCTAGTTCCAACCTCACGTTTAGCCAGGAGCACCACTAACCCTGGCACCATTCACTCCCAGTCACTAACCTGAGACCCAGCGGCGGCCTGTTTTCAGTCTAACCGAGGTGGAAGAACCAGCAGAGCCGGCTGGGCCTCCAGGAAGAGAACGAGCCCTGGAGGCAGGCACTCAGAAGCAAGCAAAACACACAGATACTGCCACCCTCATCACACACACACACACACACACACACACACACACACACACACACACACACACACACACACACACACACACACACACACACACACACGTCAGGTCGTCTGTCAGGGTGCTCTTGGCTGTCAGAAGGTAAACAGAGGAGCAGATCAACATCCTGCTCTGTCCTAAGCAGAACGCACAGGAGCTTTTGTCGTGGTTTTAACTGGCTCCACTCGCCTTGGAACCACAGAAAGGACGGCAGTGATCGAGCCACCGATTCCACTCAGAACCCACTCAGTCTCCCGGTCACGCTCTCTAGCTATAAACAGTATATATTCACCCCGCCTTAGGAATGCATCTTCTTGGTCTTCTCCGGTGGGAAGAAGCCTCGCCGTAATGGCGGAGCGGAGGGGGAAATGACTGTCATTAAAGTTAGATTATACCCTCTGTCCCGCGGAAGGCCCAGGGCTGTTAATGAGACACACGGCCCAGCTCTCCGCAAGGCCGCATGTGCCTCTGCGCAGATACACAGGGAGACGCATCAATATTGCACGGCCGCTTTACCTCGCCCTCTCGCTCTCCTTCTCGCTCTCGGACAAAGTGTTTGAGTGGAGTGGTTGACTCCGGCGCCCTCTCCTCTGGCAGTGAGCTTGGGCAGGGCGGGCCTCCTGGCACTTTTCTCTCCGCCGGGGCTGAGCCTGCTGCGCCGGCACAGGGCCAGCTTGGCCAGAGAGGGGGTCAGCTGACACAGACGACATAAGATGGAAACATAGCCTTTCAAGTGGGTGACGATCTACCGCAGTGACAGGCAGGGCCGGCGCGCCAAGGCGGAGGATGAGTGGGGGGGTCCTAAAAATAGGCCCGGCACGCAGGGTTTGCTTCCATAACTGCAAGTCTGCAACGTTTCAAGCCCTGTCGCCGACCCTGCACGCTGGACAGGCCTTTTGTATTGTTACGAGCTTGTTTGAGGCCATGTCGTGGACCGCATTGATCCAGGAAAACTCCCCCACATGGCACATGAAGGGCCAAACACTATGCTGCTCCAGTTAACGCACTATCCTGATTGGTTATCGACTGAGAGGACATTGATTGAATTTGCATATCCAGCAAACCACGCCTGTGGCCACGCCCGTCTCTCTGCGTTAGGAGAGATATCCGCAAGCTTAGCCTCCTCCAGGTGATACTGGGCTTGTCCTTCTACAGCTCTGGAGAGGTGAACAGATGGCAGGTGGGTCAAAGCTTATCTCTGCATGCAGGCAGAGCAAAACCTAAACAGTCTCTCTCTCTCTCTCTCTCTCTCTCTCTCTCTCTCTCTCTCTCTCTCTCTCTCTCTCTCTCTCTCTCTCTCTCTCTCTCTCTCTCTCTCTCTCTCTCTCTCTCTCTCTCTCTCTCTCTCTCTCTCTCTCTCTCTCTCTCTCTCTCTCTCTCTCTCTCTCTCTCTCTCTCTCTCTCTCTCTCTCTCTCTCTCTCTCTCTCTCTCACACACACACACACACACACACACACACACACACACACACACACACACACACACACACACACACACACACACACTCGATATCGGTCGTTCAACGATAATTGGCGGGTCATGTTTCCAACGGACAGAGCAGAGAAAAGTCAATGCTGGTATTGTGGTTGTAACTAACCCCCCATCCCTCTCTCTCTCTGTGGCTGGTCCACTCTCATTCATTACAACAAAAGCTGAGCACATACTATGTGTACCACCTCCCCTCCTCTGCCACATGTTGTTCAACATACTTCTTAATTTCCTAATTTCACACAAGCCCTTGATGGGGCTAGAGACTTTAGGCTGAGAACTACAGCAGAGGACACAGGATCAGTACACAGTATAAATGAGTAGGCACACAAAAGCACGCCGAACCAGGAAATGCCGCTCCAGCCGTTCCAGTATAACTTGTCGGTGAGGAGGGGACGGGAGTGGTATGTGATATGAGGAAAGTAAGTGATATGCGATAACGTTGTGGAATATTGCGATAACAATATTTCTTGCGATAATAAAGGTTGAAGTTCACACAGCACTGCCTTTCTGCTGCTTTCAGCATACTGCTCAGAAACAACGAATTGCCAATTGAATTAGTTTTATTTTTTATTATTGGACAAATTGAACATGTACCTTAAAAACAAAGCACACAAAAAATATATATATCAATGATAATTCCATTTTAAAGTGCAGGTTCCCCCCCCTACTCTCTCCCGCTGCCTCATACGGTGCCTAATGGTGAGGGCTCTCTCTGATTGGCCAAATATATCCGTGCGGGGAAAAGCATGGCGCGTATCAGACCAAGTAGCACCTGATCAAATCATGTAATTTAAACGAATAATCACGTAATTTGTTAAATATTGAGCCAAATAAAATATCGCAGTCTTTTGCGATGTGTTAATTGCGCAAGTTGACATCGCGATGACGATAAAAAAAAAAACGGTATTGTGCAGCCCTAGTAGAAAGAGGGAGTAGGTAAGCAGCAGGTGACAGAGACAGAAAAGGAGGGGTGCTCAAAAGCAGGGGAACAGAGCTCGGTTCGGGGGGTTAGCGCAGTTCAGAGGCATGGCTCGGCCCTGGCTGTGCGCTGAAGGATTACATTAGCCAGGACAGGGGGACAGGAGAGACATGTTGATAGGAGATTTGTTAGTGGGTCAGATTTTCAAGCCCAGTAAATCTTAACAAATCTATCGGGGCACCCTTGTGTCCTGATGATGCGTGAGTGTGTGTGCACGCAAGCGTGTGTGAGTGTATTTACTGTCTAAGTAGACCTGGATGCAAATAGGCCTGCCTCCCATCCCCCACTGGCCACCAGCCAGGCCGAGACAGCCATGTGCAGTGGAGCCCTGCTGGAACAAACTCAATACACCTCCCTAGACCATGTCACTTATCCTCTGAGAATCGCGACGTTCCCCAGCAGCACAACTTACAGACTCAGGGATTGCCACGATTCACCGTTTCCGCTGGTAACACCCTGCCGTGTTAGCACCACACCAAAGGCCTACATTGAATACAAACGCAGTCGCTAAACTCTTTTCATGTAAAATTATTTATTTCTGCTTAAAATGCTATGCTGCTTCTCCCATTCACATCTTTATGTAGAGTCTGTTCCATCTATGTTCCACGTGTACGTCTATCTTCTGTGGCGTGAAACACAACACGCCGTGGTGCTAATTTGCACCTTCAAAGCGGTACTGCCGCGAAACTCACAATACGTTCTGCGGTGCAAATTTGCACTGTCAAAGTAGCACCTGCGCCAAGCCTATTTTCATTAGCAGTGAAGGCCAGTTTATAACTTAAGGTTTACGTGGCTTAACGTTAGCATACGACATTTTCACTTTATTATTTAATCATGGTAACAACAAGCGGACATTATGCTATATGTTAGTTATATTTTGAAGAATGATGTCTGTGTACACGCTCCCAAAACCTAGCCTCCACTAAGCCCCACCCCCCAGACCGAGAGCTTACTTCCACAGGAACCACTGCATGATGAGCGGGTTGACAAGATTGATCAACTCTGATTACAGTCTTAAAGATGAATACGGTGGAAAGGAGACATCCATAGACATAAAAGCAGTGCTATTGGCAAATCCCACATAGCGACAGCCTTTCTTGGGCTTTTCCAAACATGTGTGTGAGCGTGTGTGATGGCGTGCGTGGGTGTGTGCTCACCGTGTGTTTGGGTATGGGGGGTAACCCTGAGGGGCTATTGGTATCTGTGTCGTCTTTCAGGAGGTGGTCCGTTCTCATGTAAGAGTCATATAGACCGTCACCATGGCGAGCTGGGGGAAGAAAGAAACAAGATTTAGTCCTGGACTAACCCATAGTTTTCCACACAACATTGGCAAGGAGAAAATTTCAGGCCCTTACAGGCCAATCCGGTTCAAGGGGACAAACTCCAATTTTTTCCACAGAGCCAGGAAAACGGTGAGTGAACCCGAGCCTTATGGATTATGTCATCAATTAGCCAAACCGATCACATTGCTTCCCAAGGGGAACCATCGCGACATTACAGCAACCCTGTCTCTGGAGTTCCAACAAGCAAGTGAACTAAACCCCAGTGCTTTCCATGGGCTAATGTCGCTCCACATGAACTTACCCCTATGAAGCACCTAAAGGGACCGCCTTCGCTGGGCTAATGTTAGACAGGGCTAACTCAAGCTAGTCTACTCTGAGCTAGCCACAGCCCAGAGCAGCTTAGACAAGGGCTTAGGTGCCAGAGAGCTAGCGCTGCAAGTGGTATTATTGGCCTAACGGGGGGAGCAGATGCTTCAATGACGACTCTGTCTTTCCCCCTGTCCATCTGTCCGCTCGGGCCAAGTAGCGGGCCCGCACACACAGGTGTGTTCAGTGTTCAGAAATAGAGTCATTAACACGCTGGGGCTCAGATCGCCGGAAGGGTCGGATAAAAGTGCGTGCAATCTAATAACACATCTCTGGCACCCTTAACTGCAGCATGGGCGAATAATGCAAGGTGACAGAGAGCAGGCAGGGGGAAGAAGGCTATGTGAGAATAAGTAGGGAACGGCCTTCTCGAATGACAAACCCTATCAGCCTGCTGCTCATCCTAACAATCACTTAACACACCGGTACCTGCGCTAAGCTATTCACAAGCGCATGCCAGTGGAACAGGCCTCTGGGCATAACTTGCAACAGCTTTGAGATTGAGCCAGCCTGCTAGCTTTGGCCCCATGACAGAACCATTAAGTTTAGTTAGCTTGTCAGCAGGAGTCCCAAGAGAGTTAAAGCTACGGGTAAGTGAAGGGGTGGCAGGCACCGTAGCCAGGTAGCAGCCAGGTGCGTCAGAGCTGTGTCCCCGGTGCTCCCCTGTCGAAGGACGGGCTTCGGGGAAGGCTAATCCTGCTGCCTAGATACAGAGAGGTATTAGACTTGCACGGCGCTCACTAAAGCATTACGGTTCCTAGCACTAGGCAAGAACACTAGCACAGAGTACATTATCCCTCTGCAGACTCCTATTATCTCACATGGGGCTCAGCATTTTCCACTCACTAATTCCACTGTTCAAACAAACAGAACATTGAAAAAACACTTCCCAAAAACACAATAACCAGCACATCTAGCTGGCTCTACAGAGCTGACTTTCAAACCTCCTCCCAGTGGATGGCCGTTTGCAGGAGAAACCCAGCAGAGGGTATAGAGGGGACAGAACAAGGTTCACACAAACAGACACGCACCAGATCGAATGTCATAAAAAAAGAATGGGGGGGAGGGGGTGCAGCAAGCGCAGATGGAGAAGGGGAATGGGCTTCCTGTGCTTCTCAGTTCTCCATATTCTGAACAGAACGTCCCCTTTACAGGCTAGGGCTAGAACTAGCGCCCTGTTATCTAACAAATACATTCTCCCGATACTGTGTCATACTGTAGTTTATTAACCATTGATAAATTGGTAAATTGATAAACTATCAGTGCAAATTAAAACAAAGCAAGTAATAGCAGAAAATGTAATCAGAAGTATGCTTTGCATTTTTGACGGATCGTTAACGTTACTACTCAAACGAAACTGAAGCTAGTGGTAAACAAATGTCAAACTTTGAAAGTACAGCGCATTGCACGGAAAGCCGAGTAAACAACAGCTCACCCCTTTCTGAAGCTTACAGACAAGTGAAACACATAATTAATACTAGTTACAATAATGCAAAAAGTATTATAAAAAAAAACAAGCAAATTACTCAACGGTCTGTCAGTCAAAACCATGGAAGAGTGACGTGACACTCAACTCAGCACGAATTCGTTGATTAAAGCCATTCTAAGAATGAAATGAGAAGTGTCACAAAGATATTTCTGTAAATGTCAAAGTTGCATTGGAACGAAATATTTGGTTGCCATCACTGTAGGGCGTTGGTGTCAAATTTCTATCAACCATTGGAACCATTGCAACCATTATTTCTTTAAAAACAGGACGTACATTTGGACAAGTGGTACTATAAATACATTACCTGCTGCTATTGGGCCCTCTGGTTTTCTGCTCAATATCATCATTATTTAAGTTTAAAGTTGATGCCCGCATCCGAAGTTTAAAAAAAAATAAAAAATAGAAATCCGAAGTAAAATGCTAAAAACAACTCAACGCATGTAGCCAATTTATCAAAATTGCTAGCTGGGTATGAAAAAAGTTTACTATAGTTCGCATCTGCACATTTGCTGTAACGTTAAGAGTAAAATTGACCGAGTAAAACTTCACAAGTCTTTCTTGATATTTTCCATTTGCAATGGGCGACTAGATGCTTATCTAGACATTCAACTTCTTCCAAAGCCATTCAATGGTAGGCTCAGTTAACTATGATTGCACTTTCTAACATAGTCTTGACAATTTATATTGTTTTAAAGTTAAGGCGATCGATGAGCGTCGTGGGCTAACGTTAAGCAGCTAGCTAGATAGCCGAGCCCCAGAGTAGAGACACTCGTCCTCGTGAGAGATTGCCTTTTGGTCAAAAATAGTTTGAGTCCAAAAATTACTAGTTGGTGATCTAAGTCGCGTGCCCCTCGCCTTTTTCTGTCGATGTATTCTTGTATCGATCCAGAGAATCATCCCCGTGGTTTTCTTGTAACTTAACAGCTCAGCAGCAAACAATGTTGGTGATAAAGGTAGTTAGTAGCTGGCTTTTACTTGGGTCCACGAGAATCCACAGACTCGTCGTCCTTCCGTTCCGGACAGCTCGGTCAATTCTGTTTTTACCCGAGACAGTACTATGTAGCTAACGTTAACTAGCCGACGAAGCTACGTTAATTTGCTAGCTGCGCTTGGGGTACTGTTCCATACTATCAGCAGAAACAGCTGCCGATGGCATTGCTTTCAAGGAATACCTTCATCCGGTAGCCAGTGCAGTGAACGGCTATGTTTAATCCGTCTTCTTTGCAGTATGAGTATCTTGTTCGATGTGCTTCTCCGTGTTGTTGCTAAGGGCGTCTTCACTGTGAGCTTCGTGGCAGCGTCATCAAACACACATAGTGGGGGGATGGCGCTAGGCGTGGTTTAGCATCCGACATCTTGGCTCAACAGGAAAGTGTGTTACACAGCGTTCAACTGTTTACTGCCATTTGATGCATTCTCTAGGCAACTGAATCCTTAGGAGCCACAATGGCTTCAGCACTCACATTTCCAATCGTGTTTCCATTTGCAATTTAGTTAAGTTAATTTGTTGGTTCATTTGGACATAATCATGTATTAATTATGGCTATACGCCTATAACTAACCCTATTGCTAATTGAACTGATTCAATAGCTATAGCCCAGCCATTCGCAAATTTAAGAATATTGCGACCCAATTTTTAATTTGAAAATCTTCTGTGGCCCACCCAAACCTTAATCCCAACTCTGATCAACACACGAGACTAAAATTAAGTATTCCAATCCCCACTAAATGACCTCTCGCGGCCCAGCTGCAGTACCTTCACGTCCCATCAGGGGGCCGTGGCCCACACTTTGGGAATCACCAGCCCATAGGAGCTCTGACATTGTCAAACATTTATATTAACGTAGCTCAAGCAGACAGAACAACACATATTGCTTTAACAGCTTTTGACTTGCAGGTCCCTCAAGGCAAATATAATTTAACATTGGTGGCAGGCTGAACCTTGGGTGCAACTGGAGATGGCAATCAAATGTATCAGGGCTACATATAGTTATGAGGCAGGTGAGACATGCAACAGACAATGAGACAGGGTAGACAGCGAGACAGGACATTGGATGGGGACAGACTATATCAGACAGTCCTGGCAGAGTGAGATACTAATCTTAGCTTTCTTTCAGAGGTGAAGAAGTGGGGTCTGTATATTTACTGCCATAAATATACACACTGACACAGTTTTAGGCTGCCCCCTGGTCAGCTGCCAGCCCCTGAGGCTAGTTTGGCAGGGGCCATGTATTCTTAGATGGTGGTGGGTGAGAGAGTATTAGGTAACATAAGCCATACCATTAGATATTGATCTGAGGTCAGTGTTGCACTTCATCCAACAGGCTAATGGCTAGACGTTTTTTGGGGGTGTAAACTCATCCCTAGTTATAAATTAATTGTCAGACCTATACTTAGAGAGGCAAAGGAGCTTAACAGTGCTTTGAATGTGCTATTAAGTATAGTGTATGTAGCCTATCTGGTCTTAAGCTACATGATAGACACCAACACCTGTTGGTTTATTAAACTTTGCTTTAGGTGGCCTTGAAAATCTTTCATGTAGGATGATCATATAGTATACATATAGTGAATGTGGAATGATACTTTAACATTTTTGAGATCTGTATCTCAAGCTCACCTCTGCCTTCTAAAGTTACTTGGATGAAGGATGCCACTTGCTGGTGACTTAACAGGGGTGCAGAATCAGACAGATCATGTGAATATACAGAGCCTGCAAATAACCAAATAGCAAATAGAAGATTAACAGCTCCCTCTTTTGATCGCTCCCTGTCAGTGCATCTTGCATTTTCTCAAAACGGTGGAACTTAACTCTTTATAATGAAAATGTATACCTGTTTACAATATTTTCTTTTCGATATAGAGTTACAAACTAAGTGATAAACCAACAATCTAAAAATGAATATTAATGTTCTGTAATGTAATGCCTTAAAATACGTGTAGGGTGTTTGTAATGATTTAAAAAAAAATCTATTGACTTGTAGAAGACAAGGCGGGAGAGGGGCTTGAACACTTAGGACCCATGGAGTCCATGTAAACAAGACTGCACTTTGCTACTGAGGTGCCTTATTTCATTATGCTTTGTCCTTTGTTAATCTGTATCAAGTTAACATTGAATACCCGGAATGTGTACAAAAGAATGTCAAACAGAGAATATATTTTCACAACAACAATAGCAGCATGATGTGTAGCGCTTTTGACAGTATTGTTGAGGAGTGACCTTTGGCTCCACCGTGACCTTTGACATAGACATTGACAACAAGGCCGTACTGATATTCAAAAACACTATGGTGTTTGCACTACAAACCAGCCAAGCTCGTGGTAGATCCCAAAATTCTTGCTTAATTACTAGTATGAAACGTCAGTATGTGTCCATTTCCAAATCATATGAGCTTAAGCATTTTAGATAGTTGGTTTGTCTTTAAGAAACAACAACCTACACTAGCCGTAATCTAGTTTTATTCATATATTAAATAGAGGTTTACTTTAACATAACCATGAGGCTGTTTCTTGACATTCGTTCAGTTTACAGCATGGTGATCCCTAACATTCTAGATGGCCCTCAAGATATTTATTTTTATATTTAATTTGCGCAGCTTATAACAAAGGGATTAATATAACCAAGGTGTTCACAGTTCAAGTAAGCTTTTCTCAGAAGGCCAGTGCATTTTTAACACAAATAATGCATTTGATTTCATAATCCTCTCTAAAGTGACTAATACATATAAGAGAAGCAAAAACAAAGGACAGGAGAAACAATTTGAGTGACCTTTTTTATTTCATTAATATTTTCGTTACAGCTCTACATATATCTTTACACACCAAGTTCCAAAATAAAAGCATAAGAAAATAGCTGATGAAGCTTAACACACATCCTGGTCAGTTCCCGTTCCGAGGGGTCAAACCTTGAAATAAATAATTCACAAACATACGTCTACGACCGCACTTGCACTTTGTGGCGGACAGTTGGAATGAAATAAAGAGACTGTTAATTTAAGGAAGAAGGGGGACAGAATGGGAGTCACATACAGAAGACCACCTCCAACACACATACGCACACGCACACAAGGCTGCACGAAACAAAAGGCACTGCGAGCAGGAACAGCATGGAGAGGCTAGAGGGTTTAGTTTGGGAGGATCTCTGGGGGTTCCAGCATCCACATGGAGGGCATGTGCTTATGGACGGGGAGAAGAAGGACTCATAGATATAAACAGATACTCCCTCTACAAGTTATTTACATCCTCCCCACCAGCCCCAGTGTATTAACATAGGTAATGACTGGATTAAACAAGAATAATATGTATGATGGTGTCTACATGCATCCAGTATATGCATCACAAACACAGACCAACTTCATTGGTACAACATAATCATTATCACCCGGGGAATTTCCTAGTTTACAAAATAACCCAGATACTCATCGGCCTCTCCAGAGTCGTGGGCCATATAGCGCCCTGCATCGACATACTGTGTGTGCAAAACAATAGTGGTTGTTTTTTCACCGTGCTTATCTCCCCCTTCAACTGGGTGCACCCGCCAGGGCCCTCTCTGGAGTCCTGTCCCTCTCAACTTTGGTGTCAAAGTCCGTTCACATTCAAATGCAAGCCATGTCTCAACAAAAGCATTTTCTAATAGGTCCATGTGGTAGGGAGGCATGTGCATGTCCAGACTGGGGCTTGTGCACCGGCGACAGGGCTCAGCTGTTGGAAAGGGCAGGTTGGAGTGGCAGACTCACAGTAATCTCCTTGTTGGAAGGAGCGGGTCAGTGTTAAAGAGGGGCGATTTGTGATGACGATGCAACTATATGATGGAGGAGGTGATGAGCTATTAGCATCCCCTGAGTTCATTACCGGGTTTTATTTCAGTTATTTTTGTAATTTACTCCAACCTGTCCTTTCCTACCGTGCCGTCACTCACACAACTTAACCTTCCCCAGCCCCTTCTCTGAGACGCCCGCCTGTCAGAACCACTCTGAATACACACACCAGACAGAAGTTCAACGAACGGCGTGAAAGGCGACGTTTTTAAAACACTGCGTTTTTAAACCTTGCGAAAGATGAACTTGATTATATGATTGTCCTCCCAGCACGCCAAAAAAAAAGGATAGTCTGTTTTGAGTGGTCATAATGTCTGTTGTAATATTCTACGTCTATGTGCATGGGGAAAGAAGAGGGAGACACTCATGCGTAAGTAACACTTGCATTAGCAGCAGCAGCAGAAATCTTAAAAAAAATAAAACTACAACAATGGATCACATTATATCAGTCCCCACTGAGTTCTGCAGCCAGAGCCAGAGTCTTGTGGTGTCCTCCACTTCAAGGAGCTGGCACACTGTTTCACCAGTCACTACCACCACAGTGGCCTCAACTGGTGTCTTTCACGCTCCCCTCTAAAGCGAGGGCAGAGATAGATAGAGCGAGGCTGACTGTGTCCTGAGAGAGAAAGAGGGGACAAGTGTGTTTGCAGAGTGTGTGGTTCCTTTGGGATCCGGCACAACCCAGACTCCGGTCCACAAATAGGCTGGTCAGGGCGGCTGAGGTCAGTCTCTCTCTGGGGTAATGAGGTCGCCACCGGGTCAGGGGTCATGTTGCCGCAGCGCCAGCTGTAGCTTCTTTTTGTACATGGCGTATTTCTGTTCCACTGTTCGCACTCGCTCAGTCTCCTCCTTGCCTAAGATGACCAGGAAGTTCTGCAGCTCGGGAAGTGAGAACGCGTGCCACTATCAAAAAAGGAAGGGCGAGAACAATGCAAAGGTATTTTTAGAAAGCCATTTAATCTATAAGAGTGCACATTAACACGTAAAATAACTGCGAGGAGATTCAATAATGTAAACACATATAAAGCTAAGTAGACAAACATAACTCACTGGCATATTACCAAGATACATGGCAATCATCTATTTGGGTGTGTACTGTAATTGTGTGTGTGTGTGTGTGTGTGTGTGAGTGTGTGTGTGTCCTACCTCCACCTCTCCAGTCTCGTTCTCCTTGAGGACAAAGCTGAGCAGCTCAGGGTCTGGGCCGGCCATCAGTCTCAGAGAGAGGGGCCGCTCACACAGGGGGAGCTTCTGGAACAGATCTACAAACAAAGAGAAACCTATCTTAAAGACGAGGCACATATCCTATCCTTTAGAAAAGTCTTTATTTCTGTGTGTGGGGGTCCAGTTATAGGAGCCAACCCTGAGTGGAATGTGTGCGTGTGTGTCTCCGCCTCACCTTGCCCGTCGCGGTGGGTCTGTCTGTAGAGGGCGAACTTGCGGGGGTTGTCCAGCACCATGAACTTCTTCAGCAGGCCCTGGATCACCTCCCGGGCCGTGGTGGCCGAGCTGATGTGGAGCTGCTTCACGCAGTTGCACGGCAGGTAGAAGGAGGTCCGCCTTTCACTCTGCCCGGGCTCCGCCCCCTCCTCGGCCGTCATTGGCCGACTGCGCTTGTCCGTCTGGCAGGCGTCTCCCTCCGGGCCCGCCCCTTCCACGGCGGGCACGGTGACGGGTCGACTGAGCCTCAGGTGGACCTTGATGAATCCTGTGTAAGATCCATCCGAGGCCTGTGGGAGTAAGGGGAGGAAAGAATAGGGTGTGGGATTTTTTGGGTCAGAAGGCGAATATGTGTCAGGGTTTATTTTGTTGTTACTGACACATGCAGCCTTTATGTAATAGCCATCCTGCCCTCATCTCTGGGCTCCCTCACCAGCTTCATGCCATTCTCGGAGACTTGGCCGTTGTACTCCTCTATCCTGCAGCGCGCCTCGTCAACTGTGAGAGCCCTGGTCCCTCCGTCCTCCGCTTTGGACTCATCGGGCTGAGAGAGAGAGACACACAGAGGGACATAACAGGTCAGACACCCTGACGGACGGCTGGAAGTGTTACAGCCAGCAGATGGCGCTCATGCCAAGATGGGTTTTGCGTGCTGCAAGAACAGTGACATTTCTTTTCTGTTTGGAATGTTGGAACGTTTACCAACACATATTGGCGTGTGCACACTCACACGCCCGCACGCCCGCACGCACGCACGCACGCACACGCACACGCGCGCGCGCACACACACACACACACACACACGCACACACACACACGCACACACACACACACACACACACACACACACACGACTGAAGTGTGTCAGTAAACACCCGTGTAGGCCCTGACCTGCCACACCTACTGGCCCTGACATTTTTGTCCAGATGTCTCCCCTGTCCCTCTCCCCTGTCTTTGTCCCTCTCTGTCCCTGTTTCTCTGTCCCCTGTCTCTGTCCGTCCCGCCTGTTCCTGCCCCTCTCCCTAGCCACAACCCCATAAGGTTACACAACTCTGCAGTGAGCTGCCTGTCTCTGCAGTAGGCTGGGGATCTTATGAATGGATGGAGGAGGTGGGGGGTAGGAAGGATGGATGAAAGGAGAGAGAAAGAGA
>CM030173.1:33099546-33112046 GCA_017639675.1 Aplochiton taeniatus
TTCTGAGCCTCCATGTTGATTCTGTTGCACAGCTTTCACAGTAGGAGGGCCATAGCAATTTCACACACAAACACACATTTACACACAAACACACAACGAATAAAAAACAACAGAGTATGCCCTTTGCCGGTTTCAAGAAACCCTTTACATGCCACTACGCCTCCAAGCAGGCAAAACACACTTTCTCTCACATACACACACGCACACACACACCGCCTGGAGCCGCCTTCAAAGGCAGAGCTCGTTCATAAACCGAGAAAAGGTGTTGGCAGGCCAACACACGTTTGCAGTGTTCCTCATTAACACTGGTTAGTGATCTGATCCATAGTGCATCAAAGAGAAGTACATCCAGTGTGCTGTGCATGCCCTCTGCTCTACGGCCTTGCTCTCACAAGGTCCACATTAAGCTGCACTCATACACACACTCGCTGGTTTCTTTGGAGGAAAAGTCTCAGCTCCTGAAATTATTCATAAAGAGGAAACTCCCCTACCGACATTATGATTGTGCACAAGCATTTTGTATTGTCTGCGTGTGTGTGTGTGTGTGTCTGCGAGTGTGTGTGTGTGTGTGTGTCTGTGTGTGCGTGTGTTTCTGTTCCCATAATGTCGTGTCCATGTCCATATGCAAAACAAGGTCTACGTGACCGTTAATGTGATTTGGCAATGTTCAGAGACACACGGATTGTGAGCACCAACGTAGACACAGTAAATGGGATTGTGTAGACTGGGGGACCAAAACAGGGATAGAGGAGCAGCATAGAGGAACAGTGGCCGCAGGAGAACGAGTAGCTTTGCATAACGACTTTCCATATTCAAACGATAGCCAGCCACCAAGGTATTGTCGGCTGTTCTTCTAGAGGTTTCTAGGGAAGTGGACACAATGCGAGCGCACGGGGGAGATGTTTCTTTCTCCCCTTCAAAAGCGGCTGCCATGGCGCACACATTTCTGAGTTGACAAGCCGGCCAGATCCGTTGACCCTCGTTACACTTGCGTTTTGTGCGGTGGCAACGGACAGAGCTCTAATACGCCGTGCCCGCCTCAGCGCAAAGGCAACCAAAAACTCCACACAATGACTCCTCCGTTTGTCAATTATTTAGACACAACGGTCTTTCCAAACCAGACACCAGTATCTAAGAAGAGATAATTTGACCATGATGTATTTGTGTGTGCTGTGTGTGTAGTGGGTTCCTCTGTTGTTGTAATCGGTTTCCTTACTTTTACCGTGGGTTTGTGTGTGTCTGGTTAGGGTCATGGATTGCATTATCACTGTCTTGAAAAACAACTGCTGTGGGTATTTCCGCTATATTGAGTATGAAACATCATATAACACCATGGGGCCATATTAGCCCGCATGATACAATTTACGTTCTGAAAATGATATGGACTGCAGAACAACATCTCAACTTGCTCATGAAGTTTATAGTAAAAGCGTGTGTGTGTTGGGGGTGTACCAGTTACAGTAAAAGGAGTTTCGAAATAGACCAGTTACCACGGTAACCTGTAAATGGCCACAGCTCATAGCCTACGTACGCGCGTACACGCACGATAGTAGCACAGAAATTCTCACCGTGCCTTAAAAAACAGCTCTTGGCCTTGTAACTATGGAAAAATCTCCCACGCAACGAAGATAAGGGTTTTGTCGGCTACGACTTTATCACTAGCCCAGTCTCATTCATCCCCCCCCCCCCTCTCACAGCCCTGACCTGCACCACCCTACTGCTGGCTTCAGGGAAATCAGCTTTCTACTGTACTCCTACGGCTTCTGGTGTTCCACAGCCGTGTACTGATCAGAGTACATTGGAACAAATGTGTGGCACACACACACGCCGGCTTCGTCTCCGCAGCTCGGCTGGGGTGTTACGTTTTAATCTGTCCCCGAACTTACAAACAGGAGCAACGGGTGTCGTGGAGCTTAATGCTGACCACTTGACGACAGAAACCTCTCTGTACGTCTTTCCGTACCCCGTAACCCTGTCTTTGACACACCCATTAGATAACAGATATTCTCACATTTGACACAATGCGCGCGCACACCCAGAATAACTACTTCCCCAACCGAGCACTGCTCTTTCTGTTCCATGTTGACAGCCCAACTCATTAAAACACACCCTTCCTCCCAAACCTCCCCTGGCAAGTGATCGACCGACCCCCCCCACCCCCCCACCCCGCCCCGCCCCCCCCACCCCCCCCCTAGCCTCGCCGATGCCCTACCTTAGCTGCCTGCTTGGCCTGGCGAAAAAACGAGGTCTTGGCCGTGAAGAAGGTGAAGTCCTCCCCCTCCTCGTCCAGGCTGCAGTAGCCGCTGCTCATGCTGTTGCTGCTGGTCATGGAGGGGCTGCTGCCCGCCGTGCTGACTGTCATGGGGAGAGCCCGGACACCGGGCCCGCTGCCGGCTAGCAGCAACACAGCCAATGGGCAGGCAAATGGAGAGCCTGGAGCGGGTCGACTAATGGTCCCCGAGAGGGAGCGTGTCAGAAGTCATCCAGAGTCGGTGGGAAAATCAGCGGACTGTCCCTTTAACGAGCCACGAGTTGGCAGAGTGCGTCCAAGAGGGCATCCAGCAGCTAAGGGTGAGGGACAGGGTGCGGGACAGGGTGAGGAGCGTGCGGGGAGGGTGGGGTGAGGCCGGCTCAGATTCGGGGCTTTGCCGTGCCACCGGAGAGCAATCAGGAAATCCGAGAGCGCGCGCAGACCGTGGCACTTCCTGCTGTGGCGTGCTGGCTCAGGGGCCGGTGTCTGTCGCAGGCGCGGGCACGCGTGTTGACGCGCTGGTGTCAAATGACAGCCTGGGTTAACCCCGTTTACCTGAGAACACCTGTCCCGCACGCGCAGACAAACAGGGCGACACGCGACAGCAGACACTGCTCTGCCGCTCCAGAGGACTAGCCGATAAAAAGCAGGCGGACATCAAGGAAGCCGATTGCCTGTCCGTGTGTCACACACACACACACACACACACACACACACTCCCCGTTGTGGTATGAGGCAGAAAGGTCCAGGCAGCGGTGGCTTAGAGTCGCCAGATGATGAGTTTGTGGGTGTGTTCGGAAGCGGAATAGCGACGGAAGAGCTCCGGGCTGCAGCAGCACATCACCACGCGGAGCTGACAGGATCTCCTTTCCTCCCTTCTCCTTCTCCTCGTCTTTGCTTCAGTTAGACCGCTCGGAAAACGGATGCCTCCCACACAGCCTCTCTCTCTCGCTCTCCGCACACTCGCTGTGCTCCCTCGCTCTCTCGCAGCCTTGCTCAACCATCTGTGGTTGTTGGGTCTGTTATCAGCCTGCGAGCACTCGGCTGAGGCACACAAACACCCTCCCCCCTCCGCCTCCCTCCCTCCCTCCCTCCCTCCCTCCCTTTGCGCTCTCTCTTCCTGCTAGCTATTGCACCGTGCACAGCCCAGCCACTTCCTCTTGCAGAGAGACGGAGAGGCACACAGAGAGAGAGCGAGAGATGGAGAAAGAAAGATACAGAGAGGCACAGAGAGAGACAGAGAGAGAGACAGAAAGGCAGAAAGAAAGAGAGGGATGCAAAGTGTGTGTGTGTGGTGGGGGGGGGGGGGGGGGGGAGAGAAGAACAGAGCAAAAGCGAAAAAAGAGCAAGACACATAGAGAGAGAGACACAGAGATTTAAAATGCAGAGAGAGTGAGAGAGATGGAGAGACCAACAGAGAGATTTTAAAGGCAGAGAGAGAGGCCGGCAGAGGGATTTAAAGGCAGAGGGAGAGGGAGAGAGTGAGAGGCACAGCCAAAGGATGATGAGTGGGAGAGATGCACTCTCACAGCCCCTGTTTTACATAACAGCAAATGATTTGCAGTGGCAGGGAGTAGCTGAGAGCTAGGGGAAGATGGCTGCGGCGCCCTTTAGTCTCCTCAGGCTGCCTCTGTACGGTGGGGACGGCACTGAGCCTCCCCTGGACCAAACGGAGACGGTCTGAGTGACCCAGACGCATTATTCATTATTCCTGTAAGCCTCCACTCGACAGCTTCTGTTGGGGGAAGGAACTGTTCGCAAGTAAAATGTGAGGCCGATATCTATAGCCAACATCAGCGGAAACACAAACACATAGAGTGCAGATTTGCCTAAACACAGGCATATGAAACGTCTATTCATAAGAGATCTACACACACACACACACACACACACACAGCCTTATCATTGTCTTTCCACTAGGCTGGAACCAGTAGCCTGTTATTAGAGTAACAACATATTGGGCAAGTGGCCTCAGATCAGTGATGACCGTGACCTCTGACCTTTCACTGACCCCACACTATGCCCTCTGACCCTGGCTTTGGCCCCGTCAACAGAAAAGCAGCTTAAGCGCTTGTCACTGAGATTGACTAGAAAACAATGTGTACATCTGTGTGTGTGTGTGTGTGTGTGTGTGTGTGTGTGTGTGTGCGTGCGTGCGTGCGTGCGTGCGTGCGTGTGTGCGTGTGTGTTGCTGGGTGTGCACAATGGAGAGAAACGTAGGTAGTAGATAAGTCACCAGGGTCAAAATAGCCCTCTCTCTCTCTCTCTCTCTCTCTCTCTCTGCCAATCTATTTGACCTGCCACTGAGCACTGCGCTGCTCTCTCTTTGTCTCTGTCTATTCCTGAGGGGAGCTGGGTCTGTCTGTCCGTCTGTTTGTCCGTCGGTTTGTCTGTCAGTCAGCCAGCCAGTCATGTCGTTGCTTTGTGGTGACAGATCGCCTGCTGCTCCAGCCCCTTGCTCCATCAGTATAATCACTGCGGTAAGGAGGGGTGTGGTGGGGGACACTTTTAACCAGCCTCCCTGGGTGTGCATCGATAGAACCAGTCAACGCTTTCTGGTGTTCTCCGCGTGTGTGTGTGCATGTATATGGTTTGAAGAGTAGTGTGTGTGTGTGCGTGTGTGCGTGAATGTGTGTGTGTGTTTCAGAGTAGGTACATATTGGAAAAAGGAGAATCAATCTCTGCTGGCGCAAGCACAAAGGGGACTCTTTTGGATGATAGAGAGACATTAAGGGAGGGAGAGAGAGTGAGAGAGAGAGAGAGAGAGAGAGAGAGAGAGAGAGAGAGAGAGAGAGAGAAGATAAAAGAAGGGGCCTTAGGACATAATTCATCAGCTGTCTGCTTGTCCGTCTGCAGCACCAGTGAACACATCAGCGCTCCAGGCCTCTCTCTCTCACACACACACACACACACACACACACACACACACACACACACACACACACACACACACACACACACACACACACACACACACACAACAATGCAGCATGCTCAGGAGCTAAACACAGAGCTAATCCATTATCTTAGCTCTATGGACAGATTGGCCTGGTTATACTTCACCATACTATTCCTTCCTTCCTCACTCCATCCTTCCCTTTCTCCCTCTTCCCTTACTCCATCTCGCCCACACAGAATACGTTTGGAGGCGAATCGCCGTGGAAAATGCGAACGTGGTGTGTGTGAGTGTGAATATGCGTGTGAGAAAGTCTGTGAGTGTGTGTGTGTTGTTCCTCCTGGTATCATCGTAGTACCTGGCCCACTAACAGCGCTGTAATGTGGT
This sequence comes from Aplochiton taeniatus, assembly GCA_017639675.1. Taxonomy (NCBI): domain Eukaryota; kingdom Metazoa; phylum Chordata; class Actinopteri; order Galaxiiformes; family Galaxiidae; genus Aplochiton; species Aplochiton taeniatus. The sequence goes on from CM030173.1 coordinate 33,105,081, forward strand.
GGTATCTGGCCCCAGGGCATGTTCATGCCCAGGCCTGCTGCTGCTGCTGCTGGGGGATCCTGCTCTCCCGTGGTGTGCCACGCTGCGTGGGCTACTGGAGCGGGCCCACCAGCAGGATCAGGGATAGCACACAAAGGCACATCTACAGTACACACACACACACACACACACACACACACACAAACACACACACACACACACACACACACACACACACACACGCACATGCACACACAACAACAATTGGGGAGACTACTGTTTTGGGGTAGATTTGTAGAAACGTAGAGTTATGTAGTGTACAGTAAAAGTCTGCATAATCCCCAGTCTATTGTGTGGGTGCGTGCTCCCGTGTGTGTGTGTGTGTGTGTGTGTGTGTGTGTGTGTGTGTGTGTGTGGATGTGGGTGTGGGTGTGAGACAGAGAGAGCTGATTTCAATGTGTTATGAGCACCTGTGTCGTCCGACCTCAATAGGCAACGAGAAACATCGGCGCTCGTTTGCACGAAAGCAGGAAGTGAGAAACGATTTTCGGGTGGGGGGGTGGAGAGGATGTCTGCCACAACAGGTCGAACCCCACGGAGCAGAGAGCACAGCTCACAACATCTAGGCTCTCCCATTCCCAACACCCAGACATTTGTGAGGCTAACACAGGCTAGGCTAACGAGAGTAAGCATTTTTGCCTGTGAGAGTTTGATGCTGCTGGGGCTAACATGGCAAGCTAAACGGACACGGCCCACTCCCACAATCCTCAAAGACGTCATGAGAAGGATCGTGATAAAAACCCTGAACGACCAGGCAGCCTGCGTTAGAAACAGCTTTAGCTCGGCTACGTAATGTACAGACCATATTTCTGTCATGATGACATCTCATCGGTACAAAGCACCCTGCTGTGGGACTCTCACCTTGTTTTGGGGTGCAGTAGTGCTGCTCCTACTGGGTGGGGTGCGGGGCCTCTCCCTGTCCCTCTGATTGCAGTCCAGCTGGACCTGGTCCTCACACTCCGGGTGACAGGTGTAGCTGCAGTCTGACGGACACACAAACACACCGGTCAGAGACAAGGAGAACGCATTACACACCAACCATGGATCAGAATCTGGAGTGGTTCCAAGTGCTTGTGTGTTTTTTTCCGCCCTGCAGCAGCGCAGGGAGTCATTGTACAGTAGAGGGGTCACCCTTCAACCTGGAGTGTGAGTCAGCTTAGGGGGAAGTAGATATTAGTCATAATGCACAACCGTTTTTGCAACAGTATATGTCTATGACTCTCTCACTCCATGCACAGACACACACACAAACACCCGCACGCCCGCCCGCCCGCCCGCCCGCCCGCCCGCCCGCACGCACGCACGCACGCACGCACGCACGCACGCACGCACGCACGCACACACGCACACACGCACACACACACACAAGCATGCAAATACAAAAGTGTCTCTGGTTGGCTTGTAGCAGCTGATCACATGGCTCCCCCTAGTGGCTGTTCGCTGAACTGTCGGGGTGATCAGACAGCTTCCAACTCCACAAGCCGTAGGACAGAAGACCTTCTGTTCTCCAGAAAACCAAAAGGAGATTCCTCTCCTCTCACAACAGAAATGAACCCAAGCCCCTCTCATCCGTTAAACCTCTGGTAGTAAAAATAATCACCATTTCTCGTATAGACCCCTGGTGAGTATTAACTGCCAGTATTTTTGTACCCAACCCACTAGATGGTATCAAAGAGTGCCGTTTTGAGCCTTTTACTGAGGAGTAGAAAAATAGAACAGTGCTTAAATTGACTAGGCCTTTTCCACAAAACCCCCAAACCTTTTGTTTCCTCAAAAAAACAATTGGTTGCTCTGTTTTGTTTACCCGGTACAAACAAGGCCCTTCCACTGAAACACACGTCCTCCAATCTCACTTCCCCTCCGAGCCGAAGCGTCCATTATCCAGAGTGAATGCGGCAGCGCGGTCGACGGCCTAAGATGACCGCATCGATGGCAGGAGGGAGAGGCTCCAAGAGAAACAGGAACTTGTGCCCTGCTGTCAGCTGACCTCTATGCTCTCTGCTGGAGAGAGAGGGGGAGGGGGGTGTCTCCTGCTCGTGTCACACACGCGCACAGACACACTCACACACAAAGGGGGCCTGAGGAAAGCTTCTCGCGGCCTTGCCGAGCCAACGAGAGGGAGACGTCCCACCTCGCTCCATCAACACGCCAAGCGGCCGCACGGTTACCACAGCAACGGGGCACGTTTTTCGCGACTGTTGGTGGGGACAGAGGCCCAGACCGTGAGCATGAAGGCATGGCTGGCCTGATTCCAGTGAGAGGCATTACAGTGATATAGGAAGCTGGGCGCGTCGAGTGTGTGTGCAGGGATAAGATAAGGTGCGTGTGTGTGTGTGTGTGTGTGTGTGTGTGTGTGTGAGAGAGAGAGAGAGAAGGGAAGGGTCGGGATGCCTCGCTGACGGGACGGAGCTGTCCGGGGAGAGAGAGCAGCGCTCCGATGAGGGACGCATGTGCGTCTGGGTGGACGGAGGTCACGGTGGACGGAGGAGAGCCGGGGACCAGAGACGGAGGGAGGAGGACGGACCAGCCATAGGCCGATGGCAAAGGTAAGCCAAGCCAAACAGCCACTAGGAAACACACCGAGGGGCCGAGGGACTCTCCCATCCTTCCCCTGCCTCGCCCCTTGTCACTCTGACGTCCCGGTCCGCCCAGTCCCACCTCTGCTCCGGGTCGGGGACGGGCCGAACATGTTCTCTGGTGAGAACAAGGTAAGGGGAGGACAAGACAAGGGACTGTAGACCTCGGATCAGCACTGGACTGGAAAGTTATGCTCCACTCCACTCCAGTGCACTCCACCTACCCCCCAACCCCCCCAACCCACCCCGACCCCCTGTGTAAGACACACTGCTGTCAACATGGGAGGACAGGCCTGGGAGCCCACATCGTTCCCACACTGATAATAATAACAACAACAATCAACTTTATTTGTATAGCACAGGCACACACACAAGCACTAGCACACAACAACACAGACACAAACACACACACACACACACACACACACATACACACACAGAGCTATACTTAAAGGCCTACACACCAACCACGGCACACCCTGATTATGAGCAGTGGAGCCCGAGTGTTTACAGACTAATCTACAGTTAGAACACAGCCTAAAGACATGGCTGGCCCTGACTATAAAAACAGACTTAATCCCCCACATGCATGATGCAACAACATAACCTGCATGTGTGTGTGTGTGTGTGTGTGTTGAGTGCAGAAGGGGGGTAACATTTAAGTGCTCCAAACAGGCTCAGATGGGATCAGACGGGCTCAAGCCCCCCGAGCCCCCCTCAACGCCGCCCTAAGACCCCCGGGTAAAGCCCTCTGGGAGAGCCTCAGAGCACACTTAGTGCTCATTAGGGGCCGGGTTTAATACCCCCCGCCCCGCGGCCATCTCTGATCCCTCTGAACCTGGGCCTCCCAGCCAGACATGTGTCCCTCCCTCTGTCGGCCGGCCGGCCCTCTGGCTGAACACAGAACGGGAATGGGCGGCGCTCTTCTCTATCGGTCTCACCCAGCGCTTAGCCTGTGGTAACACACACACACACACACACACACACACACACACACACACACTGCCCTGATTTCCCTGTACACACATCTCGTTGGGAGTCTAAAGTAATTCCACACAAACACAGACACACACACGCGCATGCGAACACGCAATATCAGACAAACACACTTGCTCACTCACACAGATAGAGGCCAGTTCCCACACAGGGACATCTGGGGTTACAGGCGCCGAGGCAGAAATGAGACGGCTTTCCGGCTCTTTGGGCTTCCGAGGGGATAAGATAGCAGAGGAAGGATGGGGCGAGAGGAGGAAGAGGGTGGTGAGATGGAAAGAGCCAGCAGAGAGAGAGAGAGAGAGAAAGAGAGAGAGAGAGAGAGAGAGAGAGAGAGAGAGAGACTAGTGGAAAGACAGAGAGAGCTGCTGACGCAGACACAGCCTCCATCGACATCTCTTCCACTCAGACAAACCTGACTGGCTACTTCAATCGACGTCCAACCTATCATCAATCCCCATGACTCACTTCCTGTGTCTGGAGGCGGCGGTCGCCCTCCCTCTCACGCCATTTCCTCTTTCTTCCCCTCTCTCTCTCTCTCTCTCTCTCTCTCTCTCTCTCTCTCTCTCTCTCTCTCTCTCTCTCTCTCTCTCTCTCTCTCTCTCTCTCTCTCTCTCTCTCACCAACACCTGTCTTCTTCACCTCCCTCCGTTCCCGTCAGCCGTGGCCCCTCTGTCCTGATGTGATCGGGCCTGACAGCTGGGCTTACAGTCGGCCTGGCTCATCCCAGCAGACAGCCAGGCAACACGCAGGGCTCTACAGGGAGGCAGACCTGCATGGACTCGCTGCTCTTTGCTCGGTTCCTCTCAGAACCAAACGGGACTTCCCCAGTCAGCCGTCTCCCTCCGTCCCCGTCGCGGGGTAGAGACAGTGGCAGTTGGAAAGCACCTCGAGGTGGTGGGGGGCCGGTTGTGTGACTGGAAGGACGGGAAAGATCCCGGGGTGGAGCCGGGCTCCTTTCACTTCCACTGTGTGTGGGAGTGGAGGGGTGAACACAGTGGAGGGGAGGAGGAGTGGAGGGGTGAACACTGTGGAGGGGAGGAGGAGTGGAGGGGTGAACACAGTGGAGTGGAGGAGGAGTGGAGGGGTGAACACAGTGGAGGGGAGGAGGAGTGGAGGGGTGAACCCAGTGGAGTGGAGGAGGAGTGGAGGGGTGAACACAGTGGAGTGGAGGAGGAGTGGAGGGGTGAACACAGTGGAGTGGAGGAGGAGTGGAGGGGTGAACCCAGTGGAGTGGAGGAGTAGTGGGGGGGTGAACACGGCGAATACGGATCCTGTCCTGTGTCCGCGGGGCGATTGGCACCCCCCCCCCCCCCCCCCCCCCCCCCCCCCCCCCCCCCCCCCCCCCCCACCCACCCACACACACACACACACACACACACTCATGGTATGGGACATGGCATCCATATGAGGACAGACATTGTTTATGGGTCAACACCCTCTCTGCTACACGGCGTCTAGGACTGTGTGTGAGCCTTTCCCTCACACACACACACACACACACACACACACACACACACACACACACACACACACACACACACACACACACACAGACACAGACACAGACACAGACACAGACACAGACACAGACACAGACACACAGACAAACATACATACACAGTTACACACGTACACACGCATAGGGAAACTTTAGAACTTTACACACTGTGGTCACTGTACAGACAGGAGTATACTGTACTGTACTTTCCTGAGCTGGTGTGCGGTTTGTACCGGGAATCCAATGGGGGTTCCTTGGAGTGTGGGGGGAAACACTGATGCCTCTGTGTCTTACAATACCAACCCCCTCCATTTCAAACTGTCTTGTCCTCTCTCTCTCTCTTTCGAAGGTTCTCTTTTCTCCCGAAGCCAGTGGCAGTCTCTGGTATGCAGCAAGAGAGGTAGCTTTTTTGTCGCTGTGTGTGTGTGTGTGTGTGAGTGAATTTGGGCTCAACTGATAGATTCTGGTAGGCGTAGGAAATAACGCTCCCTACACCTCTCTCTCTCTCTCCCTCTCTCCCCCTCTCCCCTCTGCAGTTCACTCCCTGACTGGGCCATGGTCACTAAAGGAACAACTCTGGGGTGTGCAGTGGAGCTGACACTGTACACACACACTTAAACACACCCACACACACACACACACACGCACTTAAACACACCCACACACACACACTTCGTGCACTGACCTAGTAGATCAGGCCAAAGTCATCCCGTATCAGAGAACAGGCTGAAGCAGGCCTGCTCTGGTATGCAGCAAGAGACGTAGAGACCTGGCCTTTTTGTCGCTGTGGGTGTGTGTGTGTGTGTGTGTGTGTGTGTGTGAGTGTTTTTAGGCTCATCTGATAGATTCTGGTAAGCGTGGGGAAATAACGCTCCCTACATCTCTCTCTCTCTCTGCCTGTGTTGCTCCCTCTCCCTCCTTGCCTCCCTCTCTCCATTTGCCCGTCTTTTCTTCCAGGACTAGTTTGAATCCGCGGAGCGGAGGACGTCACTTTTCATTCAGCCCCTGCGAAAAAAAAGCCAAGAATGCCAATGAGAACATTCGGCCCGATGAACAGCGACGTATTGAGGAGACTTCGCTTACGAAATCCTCCCTCCTCCTCCTCTACTTCCCCTGTGTATTTCAGTGGGTGATAATCACATGGCTCTGTCCTCTTAACACACACACACACACACACACACACACACACACACACACACACACACACACACACACACACACACAGCATAGCACAGCACAGCAGACACACACACACACGCACAAACACGTACAACAGGCGCACACACACGCAGACACCACACTGGCTAAAGTCTCCCACGCATTCCAAATATACAGCGTGTGGCAGGGCACAGGAAGTACCACAGCCTACGGAGCATGCTGCTGCTTCTCCGACGCCGGGAGTCACATCGGAGATCAAGCCGACTCCGACCCTACACCTGGCCATTCCAAACCCTGACCCTCAACGGCCTCTTTGTCTACCCCACGAAAGCAGACCTAGGAGTGGTGTAGGACTGGTCGCAGCGCTAATAATGGTCGTGGCTGGCTTAGTGGCTAAGTAGCGCCTTGGAACAGTGTCAGCCTCCTTTGGGATAATGACACGACTCGAATAGACTGACTGGCCCACTTAGGGCACTTAATCTGTCCTGCTTGAAGCTCTATCGGAACGGGCGGTGCTTGACAATCCCAAACCCTGACAGATTGTAGCGACTAAGTGAGTGAGGAGATGGAGGGTTAGGTTGCTAGGATATTGGGAAGGGGAAGGGGGGGGTGACAGCCTTCAGGTAGGAGGATGACCTCAGCTCAGGTCAAATGAAAAGAGGCTGAGGGCCAGGGGCCTTATCAGAGCCCAGGCAGGCG
>CM030173.1:33117046-33137046 GCA_017639675.1 Aplochiton taeniatus
CCACACCCCCTGTAAGCCTGGTTAACCCCACTGACAGTGCACTGCCCCCTGCAGCCCCTCTAACAGGAAGACTGGCAGCACCACGGGGGAGCTCTGGAGCATTCCAAACACAGTATATATATACTGTATATAATGTATGTCGAACTGCGAACAAACTATTGTATGCAGTTGAAAAGAAACTTGGGCCGAAATGACCTACATGGTAGTTTCGAGGTTATTTAGAAACAAAAAAGTTTTGATGAGTTGTAGCACGAGTGTGTGTGTGTGTGTGCGTTTGAGTGTGTGTGCGTGTGGGCAGTGCTCCAGTAAGCTCTCCCCTCGCTCCACTGAACTCTTGCTGATAGCACACTAAATCAGACCGCTCTGCAGTGCTGCCCCCACCCCCCCACCCCCACCTCACAATGGCGGGTTCTCTCTCCTCCATTCCTTCTCTTGGAACTCTTTCTTTGCCTCCTTTTCCCCCCTGCTCTTTCTCCTTCTTTCTTTTATGGTCCTCGTCTTCTTCTTGGTCCCTTCGGAATGCATTCCACCTCTCTTTCTTCCTTCCAACTCTCCTGCTCTTTCCGGCCATCTTTCGCTCTGTTGATTCTTTATCTCTGTCCCGTTCTTTTCTTTGCTCTTTTCTCCCTTCCCATCTTTATCTCACAGTCCTCTGCAGAAGCAACCTCCCCATGACAGAGTGTTGCTGACATTCTGCCAGCTCAGCAGACACACACACGGACACAGCACACACACACACACACAGGCGCACACACACACACACGCGCACGCGCGCACGCACGCACACACACACACACACACACACACACACACACACACACACACACACACACACACGCACACGCACACACACAGGGAGACAAAGCACAGGCACACACACACACACACACACACACACACACAGACAAAGCACAGGCACACATACACACAAACACGCACACGCACACTTCTAGCTGAGTTAAATATTTCCAGCACAAAGGTGTTTGTGCATTGGAGCCAAATGCAACACACATACACAGTGTCAGGGCACACTTGCTTGGCTGCAGCCGCAGTGTGGTCAGGGGCAGTGCAGGTGTGTGTGTGTGTGTTATATCGTCACATTTTACACCTTGACTGTCCTATTAACCTCCCTGCATAGAGAATGGGCGAGCCATGTTGTTGAAACAGACACACACAGAAGTTTAGCGGTGAACTGTATTATTACATGTATTATGTTGATTTGTGTTTCCACCAGTACCGATGACAAACAACAAACGTCCTCCAGTTTTACTCCAGAGAGAGCAGGAATACTTTCTGCAGCTGACACTGTAAATAGCAACACTACACACATATCTGTGCGTGTCATTGTGTTGGCTGGGTCTCGCTCCGTAAATCCCAGTGTGACATTGAGACAGTTACTGGCGAAGCTGCAAGGACCAGATAATGGGCTTTCCAAAGGAGCCTTTTGGCGGCTGCTGCTGTGGAGCTGAATTCTCAGCAATGTCACGCTCTGACTATTCACACTGTCTGCCTCCCTCTACCACAATAAGTCAGACACAAACGCACCGAAATACAATGTAACCTGTGTGTGTTTGTGAAGCAGCGTCACTGAGAAGGACCTAATGACACCGAGGGCAAGTCTCTATGTTTTTATATTCTGCAGGGTCACCTTCACTAAGAAACAACACAACAGCTCACACTACATTTGCAGTTCTTTGTATAGGGGGTGATAAACACAGGCTGTTTTCAGTGTACACTGTGTGGAAAGGGCCTTCATATGGGAACATATCAGGTTCCTTGATCACACATTATAGAAAACAGTTTTAGTTGGAAACAAAGTGACATTTTCTTCTGCATACAATATTTTAATTCTTACTTTGACACTTCAGCGCCTGCGCTGTGATCTGGCAGCTACAAGCGTCGCACCAGTCCTGCGTTACTGGCTTGGACTCGAACCGATGTCCCTCGCCCTTCTCCGTCCTCACGCGCGGGTCCTCTTGGGGGAATATGGACCATGCCTCCCTCCGGTAGGGCCCAGCGCGTGTGAGCTTTACAACTCCTGTCCTGCCCTGCGTCAACCGGTCCAGCGGTAGCCCCCTAGTCTCTCCGCATATTGCCACGGAGACGCTCTGCTGCCCGCTGCATCCCAGGGACGCACGTTTCACGTTGGCCATGACGCCGTGTGTATGTGCGCCCATATGTCCGTTTGAAGTCAGTGCGCTTGGCATGACATTGGCGACTGTCTTTGTCAGTGAAGTGCCCGTCTTCCGACCACCTGTGTTTTGATTTGAGTCACAGTCAACGTAGCCATTGTGGTCACTGCACTGTCCGGTTTGACTTTCCGTAGTCCCAGCTGTTCTTCCTCTGCTGCTTCGCCCGCTGTTGTCACAATTCATGCCCTCCTCTCTGTCCCTGTTCGGGCTACGTGGCGCTTGAGCGGGCAGAGCCCCACCGCTCTCCTTGAGCATCCCTTTTGCTACTTTCTTTACCGGTTGTCCAGGAGACAGCGGGTGAATTTGCAGCGGCTCTTCACCACCGGACACAGGTCTACTTCACTTGATAGAGTCCTGGCAACCTCCGCTTAACGAGCTCTTCCTGAACATAATTTTCTCCAAAGAAGATTTCCTAGTAATGGCAAATTTCTTACTCCCGCTCGCCACTTTGTGGAGAAAGAGCTTTGGTTCCGAGTGCTGTCCAACCACACTAACGGACGCCATTGCTTGGTAATCAATGCTGTATGCGCCTGTGTGTGGGACAGTGTGAATAACTGTGTGTTCGTAGCCTACTCCGTGCTATGAATGTAAACTGCATTGAAGCACGAACGAAACGTGTAGTGGGGTGACGCATCCAATCGATGTGACAGTAGTTGAAATGCCACGGACGCGCCCCCTTCAACGTTCGCGCGCTCCAGCCAAATCCTTGGATTACAGATTTACTTTTAGTAATGCATGTTAACAAAACCCTAAATTAAAATGTCCTGTACTGTGCCAGCTGTTACTGAAACTACTTATTAAACAAATGAGTATTAGGCACTACAGACAATAATAAGGCATGGCAGGATGCATTCAGAGGTTAAGGATAAGCCTGAATAGAATATCATGGTCAAGGACAAAAGTGCAACAATAGTCTAAGTCCATGATTGGGATATATTTTAGTATCAAAAATACATCAAATGTTGGCAGTGGATACCCTTTCAAAGGCAAACTCTCTGGTCTCTGAATGAGTGAGTGTAAAACATCATAATCTACTTGCAAATAAAATATTTCCATCAACAATACTATTTATTTTTATTACAATAACTCTGACTATAATGATACACCAATATAAAACAGATAAAAAACCCTAACCTTATTCATTGTTCATCTATCAGGAGCAATTTGGTTACAATAACAATGCTATGTGATGGAAACCCCCCCCACACCCCCACACACCTCAACTGACAACTGGCCCAACTTTGAGAAACTACTTTCATTTTCACACTCCACGCATGTATATTCCACTGTGTCACAAGAGTTTCTTTATTTACGACTGTTTTCTGTAAGACCTTTTACCATCCTACTCTAATACCCACACGTGTTAAAAGGTCAGCATAACAATATGCAAATGTCAGTATGTGACTGCATGTATTGTGTATTGACATAGATTGTAGATTTGGCCACACAACAGAAATAAACAGACAAATGGGCCTGTCCGACCGAGCTAATCAACCCTGAGAATTGTTGACTGAGAAGTAATTTTATTGTTAGTCAATACATATTTTTTTTTCAAAACTAGCATATGAACAGCCTCAATTTCCCCCGAACCTAATCAGCAAGAGAAGCAGCAGTCGATATTAATCCTGTTGACGTGTCATCAAAATCCTGTGGATAAACGCCGGGGAAGCTGTAGAAGACGAGGTCAGAGAGTTCCCCCAGCAGTGGCGTTAGCGATTAGAGGGAGTTGGCACAATCATTTGTCACCATGGTAGTCTTTTAAAAATACAATAACACTGAAGTCAGTGATGAGGTTTGTATTGAACGGACGGATGGAGGGGCCCGTTTTCTCTCCCACACTTTTGCTCGCTCTCTCACTCCATTTCTCCGCTCAGATTCTTTTTAACCTTTTTAACCATAACCATAACCACCTTTTCTCTCTTTCGCTGGGCAGTGTACAAAATGTTTATTCAGACATAAGACGTACAGTATACGTTTCACCCCAGCAACAACCCTTGTGTTGTCTGTATTGACCGAATAGAGGTTTTTATGGGTTGTTGGTGGAGGGCTGCATAGGCCTCGCTCAACAAGGCCAATGAATGGCAGAAAGCTAATGCTATGTTCTACTATAGTGCCCTCTCATTGGTTTATGGGCATGCGTTCTGGATGGCAAGGGGTGATGAGAGGATGCCCTTGTGTCACAGTGTGGAGGGTCTGGCTACATCCGGGTCCAGGGCTGTTGCTGCAGAGTTTACTGCTCCCAAACTGCCATAGGAAAACAAACACATGCGCAGTCGCGCACGCACACACACGCACACACACATCCCAACAATTCAGTGAAGCATTATTCTGTAGAATATTCAGCTCAGAGTGTGAGTGGCTTTGCTAGATTGTGTGAGGGGTGAAGGAAAGGTGAACTGACCCCTCTATCAGGCTGTTGTTGCACTGGAGCTCTCGGACCACTATCTCCATTTCCTGTTTCAGACGCTGCATCCTGGTCCAACAAAAAAGAGGGCAGACTCTTGATACAGCGACGGGCCCCACAGACACCAGCCCTACGCTTCCACACCTACCTCAGAGCCATGTGCTGCTCGGTGTTTTTGGGAGTGTCTCCTGCCTCCGCTCCACGGGGCCTGGGTGGTAGCGTGAGGAGAACCCTGTCCAGTACCTGGAACAGGAGGAACAAATGTCAATACAAAACAGGTTTAAACAAACGTTCACAGCAACACGCCCAGACAGAGGTGGGGAGGCAATGAGGCATGCTTTCTCCTAACAGGATAATTACTTTATTAGATAGACCCAGTGGAGAAGCTTATTTTATTAATACACGTGTCAATTATATTATAAGAGTACATTACTGTATGTTCAGTGACAAGATAATACATTTGATTTGAGATTATAAAGTTAGCATTGTTGCATCGACTTTAACCACAGATACCTCAGTCAATATTGAAAATGGAAACCTGTTATACCGCCTCAAGTGAAAGTTTTGACACCAAATTCGTTCCAAGATGATTCCCGTAGGAGTTGGATTAAACATGGGGAAATGTGATGCCTTTTCCAGTTTTAGTTGTTTTATTCTGTTTTGACTGGGAACATGACACTGGGACATATTCCAGGAAAAGGAGTAACCTTCAGGTGCAAATTCCCAGACAATGTTGCTACATGTATCTGGTTGCTACGTGGATCAACATGCTAAATAAGACTGTTGGCACCTTTACCAGAGCTCAATAGTTAGAACAATAGGGTGTTGATTTGGGGGGCATAGTGGTCCCTAACACAATTTAACGGCTATATAATATATTTACATGCATATGAATTATTTTCAGAGTGGGGGAGTTCTTTCCTTGTCGGGTTCGTTTTTGTTTACAATCCTACTCTTAGAAACTACAAATAAAGTATGTAAACGGAATTGTACAACACAACTTTTTAAAACGTGTTTCCGTTAAAAGTGTGATATTTAGACCAATTCAATATTTTATTCTGAGATCCTACAGCTAGTAAAAAGGTTATACATAGTCTAATAATATTGAATAGTCTTTCGATTACGGGGTTTGCAAAATATTCCCAAACAAACCTGACGGGGTTAGATCTGGGTAAGTGAGTTTATGATTGTAACGTTTATTTTAAACCTTGATAGCTCCTTGAATTTTGATTGACTACAGTTAGACGTTATCTACTTGGCTGCGAGTAGGCACATGCACACCATTTGTCTTGCATAACTAGTTCCGGGTGTTGTCACTATTCAGCGAGGTCTGAGAAAGCCATTTTTTACTTCAGTGGCTTTTCATTGAATTTCGGCTTCCGGCTTCCAGTTCTTTCATCGTTCGATGTTTCAGACAGACTGATTCTGTATATTCCGAGTTTTCTGGCTATATAGCAAGAGTTAAGAGGCCAACCTTATTCTGACGCTCCTCACACAGCTCCAGGTCCGCCATGAGACCTCGGGAGAAACGGCTGAAGTCCTCTAGCCGGCTCTGAATCTCAAGAAGGTCACTGAACACACACACGCACACACGCACACACGCACACACCCACACACACACACACGCACACACACACGCACATGCACACACACACGCACACACGCACACACACACACAATTATACTGAGAACCCAACCCGGCTGGCTAGGTCTTCGGGTTAGGACTGGAGCTTGCTGCCTGCCTTGTCACCGAGGCAGGTTTAGTCTGACCTGTTCCACGTGTTGGCTGAGGTCAGAAGCTTCCTGTAGCTCTGCACGCTGTCCTCTCTGAACAGAGCCTTCACCCGCTTGATATGGGACGACAGATGGATCCTAGCGGAGGAAGACACACACATACAATAGGTATGGAGTGGCAATAGGATAAGTTACACTGTAGCGTGCCCTTCTAATCCCGAGAGAAACACTAGGACTTACTTCTCAAACTTGTGGATCTGCTGATCATTGTAAGCAAGCTCTATAAAACAAACAAAACAAGCACTAAGTCACGGTTCACTGCATAACTAAACACGGACAAGTGCAAGTGGAAACAGAACACACACACACACACACACACACACATACACACACACACTACACACACACACACACACACACACACACACACACACACACACACAAAACCAGACACGTACGGCCAGTGAGTTTGTCCTTGCGGTACTGCTGGTGAATGGCCACAATCTTGTCCAGCAGAACCGCCATCTTCTGTTGGCTGTGGAGGTCAAGAGGCCAGACGTGAAATCTCGCCCTCCTCAGAAAGCACACATAAACCGCTGGGGAGGGGAAGGGGGTTTCTACTTTGTGGCTTTCCCTTCTCACCTCTTGTCCTCGGAGAGGGTCTCCGTGTGTCTGGCCTGGTCGACCTGTAGGTGCTCCAGGCGTCTCTGGAACTCCTGGATCCCGGCTGCATATGTCGGTAGGTGCTCTTGGATCTGCAGGGGAGGGAGGAGACACACACACACACACACACACACACACACACACACACACACACACACACACACACACACACACACACACACACACACACACAACGGAGGGAGGGGTATGGGTCAACCCATGGTTACAAAGCCATAGTCTTTTTAATGAGTCCCCTCTCCCAAACCCCCTTTCGGTCCCACTGGGGCCTATGATGTGGACGCATCCCTGATGCTCCTCACCAGATGGAGTTTCTTGCTGTTGTCCATGGAGCCTGGGGCCACACGCGTAGTAGACTGGCTACTGAGAGGGGGAGAAAGAGGAAAGAGGTGACCGACTTGCCGATGCGGCATCTTAATACTACCCTATTTCTCAATCGGAGCTGCTCACTGATCATGTCAGACTAAAAGTAACTCCGATTACTACTGTAATGTATTTATGGATGACGTGTCCATGCAGGGGTAAGCTAGACTGCCCAAAGCGCGGCCTCACAGTGTGTGTAGCCTGTGTTCGGAGCTGAGGCAGGTCTGCAGTCTCATATTGACCACGCTGATGCTGAGCAGGGCGTCCCCGCACTCCCTCCGCATCTTAATCCTAAGGGGGGACGGACAGACCGAGAGAGGGGGGACAAATAAGGGTTAGGGGACTGGTGATGTTCTGTAGTCAGTCATTGGTCTGTTCTCATGGTAGTAAAGAAAACACAAGGCCGCTGTAGTCTGTGGTGTTGCAGGGGTACTGCGCGGTGGGTGTGTGTGTGTCTGCAGGCGTCTCACATGTAGCTGTAGTAGCCCTGCAGGAGCAGGTCCTTCTGTGTGTGCAGGGAGTGCATTATCCTCAGGTACTGGTGGACCACCCCTACAATCACCTACAGGGAGGGGGAGAGAGAAAGATTGTTTTTATTTTAAAAAGGTCAGTTTATTTACATGTTCCTTTTCTTCAACAAACCAACAAAACGAAACGAATCAAATGAGATGAGGTCTATCTAAATGGTAGACTACAAAGATTCCAGTGAACGGAGGGAAGGAGAAGCAGTACCTTGGAAAAGTGGTAGTCTGCTGCAACCTCAAATCTGGAAGGGATCACAGGGGTCTCTGCTGCAGGGACACAAGACACAGCAGGTCTTCAGTATGCTTGTGAGTGTGAGTGTGTGTGTGTGTGTGTGTGTGTGTGTGTGTGTGTGTGTGTGTGTGTGTGTGTATATGTCAGAGGTGCAACTGTTCCCAGAAGCCCACGGTCCGGTTCGTATCACGGTTTTGGTGTCACGGTTTTGGTTCGATTCCGTAGATTTTTTACCTTTCAGTTGCCCTGGAGGTCCAACTATCTGTAGTGAGTGGACATG
Organism: Aplochiton taeniatus; assembly: GCA_017639675.1. Classification (NCBI taxonomy): domain Eukaryota; kingdom Metazoa; phylum Chordata; class Actinopteri; order Galaxiiformes; family Galaxiidae; genus Aplochiton; species Aplochiton taeniatus. The sequence goes on from CM030173.1 coordinate 33,125,457, forward strand.
GTGTTCTGGTCATCTCATTTTCAATAGCCCCACATGTTGCTTTATAGAGCTCAGGAATGACTTGTTACTGTTTGTTACTTTTTATTTGTGTCTGTCTGAATAGGTCTGGGGGATGTAGGCGTAGATGTGCGATCATGTCCGCAGTGTTTCCACTGGCCCACCCCATATGTGTCAAGCGATGCTTTCAAAACGTCACGTTTATGTTGATCACCTGTGTTCCTTTGCTATTCCAAAATGTTCCCAGAGGGCAGACTTGTGTTAGGCGGATTGACTCAACAAATCAACAACTTTTTTTTTATTTAGTAAATTTTTTTACTGAAACACCCGCGGTTCACATGTGCGAACCGAACCGGGAGTGAGGAACCTTCCAGTTGATTACAGAAAACTGTGGCTCCCCCTACTGTGTGTGTGAGAGTGTTTCTTACGCTCTCTGAAGGATAGCCCCGCCTGTGTCTCTGGCCTGCGGCTGAGCAGAACCAGAGGCTGAGTGGGGGACGTGGGGGGGATGCTGACCACCTTCATGTTGCCCTCCAGAGCCAGGTTGTGAGCCAGGAAGAGGAAGTGCTGGTCCTCCACCGCCACGGCCGTTTGAGACGCCACCTCCTCACGGAAGGCCGAGGCCCTGGGGAGAGGATGAAAGACCAGGAAACCATAAAAGGAAAGGCCAGATGAAAAAGCAGCCGGAGAAAAAAAGAGGGGATTTCATATCATCGTCATGGGGTTAGATCTGAATAGTTTTCATCTAGACGCCTCTGTCTTGTTTGTGTGTGTGTGTTTGTACTGTGTGTGTGTGTGGCACGTTGGACCTACGTGTTGTGGGGGTGTATGTAGACGCGGTGGGTGGAGGCCTGCTGCAGGGACAGCAGGTGGATGGAGGTGCACTGCAGGATGTCCGTGGTGGCCGTGAAGAAACTGGTCAAGCACCAGCACCCTCTCCTGGTTGGCCTCCATGATGCCAGCCAACACGGGCACCAGCTTCCCCTTCAGACCCCTACGCACAGCAGGGATTCAGTGGGCTCTGGGCCTAGCTGGTCACTCAGAAACACACTCACATTGACAGACTGAGGTAGACAGAAACACACACGGTGGACAGGCAGGGAGGAGCGTGTTTGTGTGTGTGTGTGTGACCTACTGGGAGAGCTGGCAGCTCTGTGGAAGGTCATAGCTCCACTCTATGGAGCCCTCCGCTAGCTTCTGGACTCCAGCGATGGCCCCCAGTGGCTTCTTTGTCGTTATCTTGTACCTATTCAACAGCAACAGCAACACACACACACACACACACACACACACACACACACACACACAACACAACATTAGCATGCTCTTGGCCATTATAGGAAGGAAACGAGCCTTGAGATTTACAGTTTTTTTCAGTTCAAGTTTCAAGCATCGGTCACAACTGAAGCCACGTTTTCAAAACTCTTCATACAGTCTGCATTACCAACACGCATCTTTGCCAAACAATTAATTTCACCTCCAGAACTCACTCAAGCCACCAAAACACTTCATACATGTCTCAAAAGAAGCTTGTGCGACCATAGCACTGACAACAATTCTCACTGAGAAAGCATAGTTATCGCTCATAACACACTGACCACCAAAACACTAACAACAGGGAGCATCACATAGATTATTAACTTTTATCTTTGAAGTTTGAATGATTTTCCACATAAATCAGTATTTCATTTATAGAATGATTTTAACACCATTTCACATTATTGACTATAAAAAAATATATGTAAGAAGAATTAATCAGAAATGCAGCATTTTGCTTCAATATAATACATTTTTTTTATATCTTTGGATATAGTAATTTGGTAAGTAGGGAAAAATCTAAAGTTGAATTACTGTTAATTTTTTTTTATTAAAATAAAACGAATTCTTCTAATTTGGGGGCTGCAATAATATTTATAACCCATCAACATTCATAGTATGATCACTCATAGTACTGTGAGGGTTCTAGTCCTCCCTCACTCCTGCATTTGGCCACAAGTTCTCATCAACATCACATCTTATGTGTTCTCTGGCAAAATTATCTTCTGGAATGTCTAATCCATCCCTGCCACTCATCTTTCCCCACCAACCTGTCTTCCTTTATCCATCTTTCCAAAGAAAATCATTCTGACGCCGTCCCCTTTTATCTGTTTGGTAACAAGACTAAAACAGGACACCTGGTAGACTTTCAGCTGTAATTGCAATCAACTGTGTTTGGAATAATTATTATTTAATTTTATTATTCAGCTAAGATTTTCTATATATTTCAATGTGGTCACGGGAGAAATGCGCGGAATTTGCCATCATTCTGTTTTGAATGTGTTATTAACAGTTTTGAAAACAGTGTATTAGCGTTTGAAAAATGTCCTCCAATTATATAGTGTTTTGCAGATGGTGGAGTATGAATGAAAAAAGAATTCATGGATTTTGGAGAATGCGCTCATTGAATGCATTTTGTGTGAAAGCAATGAAAAATGATTCACAGTTTGGGCCATGTAGACTTCTGTTTCCCTGACTGTGTGAAGAGTTTTGACTTCAGTTTCGACCAATGCATGTTAGCAATCGAAAAAAATTGTAACTAATTACAAGACACAAGCCCAATCTACAATAATGAGTTGATTCTTTTCTAAGTACAAAAAAACAACTCCTTCATGCACCCCAGCACACAGACTCACATGGTGGGCTTGTTCCTGCGGGGTCCTCCATGGGGGATGAAGGGGAGGCTGCCAGCAGCCGCATGGTAAAAGGTCACCCCGATACTCCAGAGGTCAACGTTGACACCATAGGTCTTCTGCTGGGGCTTACGCAGCACTGCACGCTCATACATGTCTGGGTGCTGCACGCACACACACACACACACACACACACACACACACACACACAAATATTTCTGTAGAAGCTTTGGCTGTACGGCAAGTTCATACATGTCTTGACTGCGACAAGTTAACTTCAGTACCGAGATCGCTAGCACAGAGACCTCTATGGTCTTACCAGGTACTCCTCGGTTCGTAGATGGAAACAAACTTCTCGTCGTCCTCCAGCTCTCGGCCGCTCCAAAATCGGTCAGCTTGTAGACGGACCTCCCGTCCTCCCCCACCTGGCGCATGATGTTCCCCGGCTTGATGTGCGCGATGCACCACCATGTTTCTCGCGCAGGTGGTTCATCCCCTGCACTGTGTGAAAAATACAAACCTCAATGGAAAGGTTCCGTACACGCGTTACAGAGACGGAGAGAGAGCTAGCAGTGTGGATAGCACAGTGGGCTGGAAAGAGAGGAACACACACACACACACACACACACACACACACACACACACACACACACACACACACACACACACACACACACCGACACAGTGGAGAACGATGAGGAACTCGCTCTCTGGCAGCCCATAGGCATTTTTGGAGTCCTCCAGCAGGCTGAGGAGACTGCCTCCAGAACAATACTCCATCACCAGCACCTTCTGTTGGGAATGCAGCTGGAGACAGGTGGAGACAAAGGCAGGGAGAGAAAGAGAAAGAGAGAGAGAGAGTGAGAGAGAGAGGGTGTGTTATCACCCACAGTTGTCTAATGCATACTGTTCTCTCCTCATCCTCCTTGTGCAATTACTCCCGCTCTCTCCCCCCTGTGCGTCCTTACCTCCTCCACAGCATACAGCTTGACAATGTTCTCATGGTTGAGCCTCCTCAGCATCTCAAACTCTCTGATCTGAACCTCGTAGGGGCGGCTGTAGCTCACCATGTTAAACACTTTCACAGCCACCTGTTCACCTGTCTTCTAAAAACGCGATCTCGCACGAGCACGCGCACGCACACACACGCACACGCGCACACACACACAAACACACATACAAACACACACACACACACACACACACACACACGCACGCAAAAGATGAGAGCCTGGGAACCATGTAACATCCTGTAAAAACACGTCATCCGGCCCCGTGCAAAACCACAACACACACTATCAAACAGCATAATCAGCTCACCCACATACCTTACGGATAAGCATTAAAGCCAATAGCAATGGTAAAATACAACAACTAAAAACTATCAGACCGATGGGCAACTCTAAAGACGTTTGTGAGAGGCCACCTTGTTTCGTGCATTGTAGACACTGGCCGTTGCCCCCTGACCTAGGACATCCGCCACAGACCACAAGTAATTGACTGTACTGGCCGTCATTTCTCAGCCTTCTTAGATCTGTCGTACAAACAAACAACACAGGACAAACTTGCTTGTTAGGACATTACACTGTTAAAGGTGCCAAGTTGTTAAATAATGTGTTCAAATAATATAACCTACTTAGTGTAGTGACTACTACCTTACTGGTGTGGAACCACCGGTTTAGCCAACCACCGTTTAGCTTACCGAAACTTCAACCTGGTCCCGGTGAGCTGTAACTGGTGTTCTATTGTCTATTATCCAGGTATTCTGCTCCCAGACGCCAATGGCAATGACAAATTTCAGTTTATACCAAATAGAAGAGTCATTTAACCATGACGATATTAAACATCGGTACATTTGTACCTGTCACTCTAAGTAAATAAATATAAAATAAATACCAGAAACCTTTCGTCGTAGCAAAGGTAAGTTTAACGTTGGAGCTAGTGTGGTCGTTTTTGTCCAGCAGTACGCGATACTTCATAATCCATACTGCTGCAACATTAAGTAGCTTTCAGCATTTTCAGTTGAAAGTCAAGTTTCTACCAACATGATGACGATGGTTCAGTTTAGTGTCCAAAATACCACCGCGGAAAGAATGTATGCGGAAACGGTCCAGTGAATAGTTGGCTAATAGAAGTATTTTTTCTGACTTCCGAGTTAATTGTGCAACAGGTTGGTATGCCACATCCAAAAAGTAACAAAAAAGTAACTGATTGGAAATGTCAGTAAACAAGTCCCTAAAACTTCATTTAATTTAACAATTCCATAAAGAAATAGGAACTTTTGATAATATTGATTCAATTTAAAATACCTTGTCGTCCTCTAGAGGCCAATATGAGTTACTGCCTGCACACCGTTTAGTAGTCTGCATAGTGACTGCTTTCCCCTGTAATCTTTTAATTTCTACCAGTGGTTAATGGAGATTATGTTATACAAACCAAAGTGTTACAGACTCAAAAGGTATTCCAAGATGCTTCAATATAGTGTCTAGGCTTACAGTATCCCTTCCAGCATTTAAATGTACTGTATTTTACATGCCTTATTATAGTCCAGGCTTTCTCACTTGGCTCTACCATAATTAACAGAAGAAACTGTTGGGCAAATGCAAAGGAGTTCAAAGACAACTGAATAACTGAACATCTTTCATTGATTTCATAATAATCACCGAAGCTGAAACCTTTATAGCAAGCAATGTTTATTAAAAAAATCTACTACAAGAACTACACATATAATTATATAAGGCCTATTTGATTAAACTACTATTGCTATTACTGTACAATATTGTACCAAAAAAAGAGTGTACCTCTGTAATGTACAACATTGTATATACAAAGTACATCTGAACACAGGATTCTCCAGTAATACAGAGACAACTATAAATAGATTTGACTTTACCGTCTTTTTTTTTTTTTTTGTTCTGTTTCAAATGGACAAGAAATGCATATCCAACGATATTTAATTCAAACCAAAACAAACCGTCTCCACTCGATCAGTCCACAAGCACGCCAGGTCATTCAAGTGCACAAACGATCAACGATTTATTAGAGATCCATCTGAGGTGGTCTGGAACCCGGGACACCTTGTTCCTCCACAGCAGAACACTAACACACCAGCCACCCGTGTGTGTGTGGGTGTGTATTAATGCCTTTGTGTCTCACTAGAAACGCGCACACACACAGACACACACAGACACACACACAATCCCTCCAGTTGTCAAGATGAGGTAAGAGCAACACAAATACATCTGGTAATACACATACACACAGTATACAGAGATAAAAACCTATACAACTACAATCCAACCACCTTGTACAGAGTGCAGGGAGGGGATTAGGGATGGGAACACTACTACAATGAGGCGGTTGGCAACAGGAGTACTGGCGAAAAGAGGATGGAGATGAAGAGATGGGGGAGGGAGAGAGAGAGAGAGAGAGAGAGAGAGAGAGAGAGAGAGGGGGGGGGGGGGGGGGGGGGGGGGGAGGGAGGGAGGGGAGGGAGGAAGAGAGTGAAGGAAGGAGGATATTTGGGGGCATTGGTTAAAAAAGGGGATCTCCCTTTTGGCCTTCTGTGAGCTGCTATGGTGCAGTTCCCCAGGACTCTGCCAGACTGCCTTGGTGGTAGAGGGGGCTCTGGGGTGGCTGAACCCATGGCCTCTGGAGTGACAGGAAGTGATGCTGCCGCCTTGGCGTCTCCTTAGAGATAAGACTTATCGGTCAACTCCCCTCCCATTGCGGTGAGTTGGGATGAGGGAATCTTGACCAACCCTGACTATCGGACCGCTGTAAAGGGGTCACATGCAAACTTGGGAAGAGGGCTACAGTAACGCACATTCGCACAGCACACCCAGACGGCTAACACAGCTTAAACGTCTCATCTTTTTTTACACACACTCTGAGAATTAATAAACAATTGGAAGAAAGTAATGAGCCAAGCATCTTGTTGAAGAATGGGTCCAGAGGGAGGAAGTGGTTTTGTGCTTCTATCTTTTTTTTATCACTGACTCAAGCCCTCCTCAGCTCCACGCTTCCAGTTATCACCACGATTGTTATAAACACACAGACATTAAGAAAGCAATATTGTTTTTGCCGTCGTTTTGTTGAAGTAGATAGATACATAGATGCAGGAGCCAGCTATACACGTTACAGAAAACTGTTCCAAAGGTTTTTTTTTTTTTTTTTTTAAACCTGTTGATAGGAGGATAGATATATCATTTGTTCATCGGTCAACTGACAAGCTGCTGACTGTGGCATCAGCATGCGTGAGGAACCTGAACGGTATTTAGCTGCCACAGACCAAAGTCTCACTCTCACTCACACGCATGCGCGCACACGCACACACACACACACACACACACACACACATACACACACACACAAAGACCTGTAGGGTGTGAGTATTCCATTTGTAATATAGCGTCTATAAATGGTGGGTGTTCATGGTCCCCTAGTCACAGATGGAGCTACAGGTAAGAGCAACCTGCTCACTTATTGCTCCAGAAATTAAAAAAGCATTGTTAGCTGAAGTACACTGGCCCGTCATGTTCTTGTTGCCCAGGAGGGGGCACTGTGACCAGACAGTATTAGAGGCAATCGCCAAGAGCTAGCCAGATGGCAGTAAAATAAGAGCTAATAGGAATTCTTTCACCACCCATAACTATACTGAGATTCAAATCGCGCCCTCTGTCATCCATCTTGTTATTATTTTGTCCGCCTCGCTTCTTCTCTTCCTCTCTTTCCAGTCTTGCCCCGTAGAAGCGGCGCGTGTAGAGTTCATTGAGCTTGGCATATTACAGCCTGTTTTCAGGAACCAACCGCTCCCTTACAGACACTGTCCTGTTCACCCCCCCCCCCCCCCCCCCCCACACACACACACACACACACACACACACACCGAACATCGCTATTTGCGTGTCACTCCAATCAGTGTGTAAGATATTCAGCATGCACACACACTTTTAAACAACCAAGCATCACACACGCTGGTAATGAGTCAAATCCATAGGTCTACGCGTGGCAGCCCTGAGTCCTGTTCCTGTTCCCTGTGGAAGGTGAGAGAGTCCCGGGGAGGGGAGGGTAAAAGGGTCTGGGAGCTGGGCTGCTGAACAGATGGCTGCAGGGAGAGTAGAGTGGTATCAGCCCACAGGGTAAAGAGGGAGAGATGAGTCACAGGTGGTGGAGGAGGTGTGGCACTCCCAGAGGTATCACGGTGAGGAGATGGTGGTGGTGGTGGTGGTGGTGGGGGGGAGGCGGTGTGTGTGTGTGTGTGTGTGTGTGTGTGTGTGTGTGTGGGGGGGTCCTATGTGAAGTGCTGGTAGCCCCCGGGGAAGTCTGGGCTCAGCGTGGCCCGTGGTCAGTGGCTCTAGGCTGGGCACGACTTGTCGTTGGACTGGGGCGGAGGAGGAGGGGCTTGTGGGAGGGAGTGTGCGTGCGGGGGGGGCGGGGGAGGAAGGGCAGGGGGTGCGGTGGAGGTCGGGGAGCCCATGGCTGGGCTGCCCCCTCCCCCGCCCTTGGGGAAGACCACGGGCTTGGGCCGCGTGGCCGGCGGGCGCTGCTCCCGGAAGGAGGGGACGGAGGAGGAGAGGGAGGAGGACAGGGAGGGGGAGGTGGCGGAGGGCAGGGGGCTCCGGGGCTGGCTCTTGGCGGGGCGGAAGGAGGAGGGCACGTCGCTGGCCGAGGAGGCGCTGCGCTGCAGCGAGTGGCCGTGGGAGGAGGAGACCCCCTCGCTGTCCCGGAGCAGGCGGGAGTGGAGCGGGCTGGAGGGCTCTGACGCCCCTCCCCCCCCCGCCGCCGCCACACACACCCTTCAGCTGCTCCAGGGTGTCCAGGACCACGTCCGGGGTGTGCGTGTGCTTGGAGGCGCTCTGTCTCTCCAGCTCCCTCAGGTCGCTCAGGGCGGAGCTCATGGCCGCCTCGATGTCCTGCAACACGACGGGGGGGGGTGGGGGGGACGGAGGGGGGACGCATTAGCACATGCACTCACAGACACACACGGACGGATGGACACACACGGAAAGAGACACACACACACACACACACACACACACACACACACACACACACACACACACACACACAGTCTGTACACAGTGAGAGCCCAGTACCTGTGAGCTGTGCTCCACCTGGGCTATGACCTCGGGGTCCAGAGGCCTGTGGTTACTGAAGCTCTTGGACCTCCCTGCTGCCGTGGCCTTGCGTAGCTGGGGGCTTTCCACCTTGGTCTTCAGCGAGGAGTGGCGCGTGACCGAGTTGAGGATGCTGTGAGCGCTGACGGGCCTCTTGTCCCCGCCCTCCTTCACCAGGGCCCCGCCCACGGGCAGGGAGGCGGCGCGCACCCCTCCCGTCCCCCCGCCCCCGCCACCCGCCACCGCCACCGGGGAGGTGTTCTCGCTGTCCGAGCCCCGCAGGGTCCGACGGATGCTGCCCGACTCGGGACGTTTCCTCATCCTGGACGAGAGAGAACAGGAGAGAGAGAGACAGAGAGAGAGAGACAGAGACAGAGACAGAGAGAGAGAGACAGAGAGAGAGAGAGAGAGAGAGAGAGAGAGAGAGAGACAGAGAGAGAGAGAGAGAGAGAGAGAGAGAGAGAGAGAGAGAGAGGTGAGGGACAGTGGCGGATAATCAGGGGGGATGCATTCTAAAAGTGTACTAAAATGTATTCGAAAATATGTTTCGATTTGTCTAGCAAATCAGTGTTATGGGCGCTTCACTTCACTCCACTCATTATGATCATGTTAATTTTTGGGCAGCAAATAACTGTTTCACGCTTTGTGAACAGTTGTCGCATCGCTGAAAGTTGGCTTAGCCAGCAGCCTACGGTAGTTAGTGACTCAGACGCATGCCAGGTCAGCCAATGAGCATGGAGAACGAGGTCAGTGTGGTGCATTCATTAATCCTGTTTTTGCAGGGGAACATTCCGTGCAAAGCAAATTGCATTATGGATTTCAAGCAGACGTTAAGGTAAGCTAGCCAAGTGACAGGGTGGCTCATTGCTCCATCCCGAAAAAATAAAGGGGGGAACACATTTAGTTTTGAAATGAACAGCCCTGGTTATTATTTACATTAAGCTATATTTAATCTATAGGCCTAAAGCAAACACAGCTGGCATATTGAACGGTTCCATAAGCGATGCTTCTCATGCCAGGCAGAGGATGTGTAAAAGCTAGTTCTTGGCTCAGCGTTGCGGCTTTGAATTTATGGTTATGGTGGGGCCTTTTGAAATCAACGACGTGTGAAAGTAGATGTGCGAGTCAAAATGTGTAATGATGTTTATCCAGACAGCCCAGGGCTGAAGGACTTTAGGTGGCCATCACTGTGGGCTCACCAAAGGCTTAGGTCTGAAATGCACGGTCCACTTCTGGCAAGGAAAGAGACAAAGAAGGAGAAAGAAGGTGAGATGCTCAATTTGTGTCTTTGACCATCAGTGTGTATGTGCTTTGGTTGGTGAGGGCTGGTTGGTGTGTGTGTGTGTGTGTGTGTGTGTGTGTGTGTGTGGGTGGGGGGGGGGGGGCTCACTTGTTGAGGTTGGCTAGGTAGATGTCTGCTACGTGGGCTCCAGTGGGGGAGGCAGCGCTGCCCCTGGTGGACACTCTCTCCTCCAGCAAAGAGTCAGGCTTGGGACTGCCCCGACCTCCGTCAGGCCTAACACACACACACACACACACACACACACACACACACACACACACACACACACACAAACCACAAAGGAGACAGTGAGGTGTTAGTTAAGGGGGTCACGGTGAGCGTGGAAGTGGCACTACGCTCCAGAGCTCAGCATTGTTCTTACACGTCCTGGATGACTATGTACTGGTGGGGCACCAGGCCCTCCGCCCCGTTGTGTCGGCCCTCCCACCAGTCGTCAGACGCCCGGTGGTAGAGGAGGAGAGAGGCGCCCTTCTTGAAGGACAGCTCCCGGTTGGTTCTCCCGGAGTAGTCGAAGCGAGCGACGGCCTCGACGAGGTCGGCCTCTGAAACAGCCAAGGAGCCTGGGGTTCAGGGGGCGCCGGGAGGAACAGCGGCAAAAAGAACGTGGGAAGAGGAAAAAGGGGGACGGGAAAAGAGAGGGGGTGGGGGTGCAGGTTAGTGCCGAGCGGGTTAGGGCTTTAGCATACAGAGGTTATGACAGCTGAAGCTTTGTCGCATAGCAGCAGAGAAGTTGGCTTGAGGACAGAGAGATTTGGCCTGATTTGATAGGCCAGTCAGGGAAGTGAGGCACAAACTGATAGGCCAATAGGAGAAGCTTTGTGAAACACGATAGGCTCCTGAGAGAAGATGGCCAAGATCAGATTGGCTGGTGTGAGTAGCAAATCCAACCAAACTGGATCGAATTGGTTAGCGGCACCATGCGGCAGCTTGCTCTGTTAGCATAGTCTGTGATTCCATGTGCTTTGTCGGTTAGCGTAGTACATACCATCATCGCTGCTGCGGAACTGAGAGACGGTGTCGGGGACGGGCGCGTCCACCAGGGGGGGCTCACCGTGGGGACTGTCACTGTCGGGGAGAGGGACAGACAGCGTTAAAGAACAGTCCTCAGATACACACACATACTGTTTCCTCAGCTGGGTGAGTAACAATGATGAATCCCCCTGACCTCATCGGACACACAACCCACTAACACACACACACACACCCACACACACACACACGCAAATACAAACACACAGTCAGTTCACAGCACCACTTACTGCTAAGGTCAAACACACCACGCTGTTCTACCCTCCTCACAATAACATTTCTTATCCCTCCCAGTGTGGGTTTGTTTCTGTGTGTACGTGTGTGTGTGTGTGTGTGTGTGTGTGTGTGTGTAACGAGCATTCCTCCCTTTGCGCACCTTTGGTGTGTGCTCATGAGAAGCAGAGAGTTGGGCTCGCCCCAGTGACCTAATCAGATCTCGTCAGACCCTCTGAGGTGGAGACCAGGGCTGGAGC
>CM030173.1:33142046-33164546 GCA_017639675.1 Aplochiton taeniatus
CTCCCCCCGTACCGTGTCTCCCATGTGGGACTGGAAGTCGAAGCGCACTGGGGGGCAGAAGACATTGTTGTAGGTCTCCATCAGCCTCTGCTTGTCGCCCAGAGGCTCCAGGCTCTCCGCCGCCCCCTCCAGGCCCTCCAGTCCGCTGTGCTTGGACGACTCCACGTTGAACTCGGCCGAGAGGTAGGTCCTCAGGGCGCGGTGCACACTGGCATGGTAGCCCAGGTCACAGCACTGGCGTACGCATAAACACACGCACGCACACACACACACACACACACACACACACACACACACACACACACGCGCACGCGCACGCACACACGTGCGCACATACACGTGCACACACACAGGTAGGAGACCTTAGCATTGGACAGTGGCTTTTAAGTGGCAGAAAAGGCAGAATCGGAAACAACATGTCGGCCTACTTGAACAAGCAGCTGAATGGGATACATGGGGGTCACATGGGGGCCCCTGTCTCAGCACGGCCACTATCGTGACCGCCAGTTATATTAGGACAGTGGCATACTGGTGTGTGTGTGTGTGTGTGTGTGTGTGCACGCGCGCGCTCGCTCACGTCGATGATGTCGGACAGGTCGTGAATGTAGTACTTGAAGACACAGCTGTTGGTGGCCTCCAGCGCCAGCAGGTACTCGTTCCTGGCTTTGACGGCCTTCAGCTTGTTCTCCGTGTACTTAGCCTGCCTCTGGAGGAGAAAACAGGGGAGGGAGCAAAAAGCACACAGAGAGGAGAGGAGAGGAGAGGAGAGGAGGAGAGGAGAGGAGAGAGAGCGATAACAAAGACAGAGATAGAAGGAGGGAAGACATGAAGATGGGTAGCGAGAGAGAGGGTGGGGGAGGTAAAGAGAGGGAGAAGGAGGGAATGAGAGAGGGACGTATGAGAAAGAGAGAGGGAGGAGGAGGGAAATAAAGATGGAGTAGGGGAAGAGGGGGAGGAGGAAGGGAAGAGGGGAGGAGGAGGGGAAGAGTAAGGGAGGAGGAGGGGAAGAGAGAGGGAGGAGGGAAAGAGAGAGGGAGGAAGAGGGAAAGAGGGGGAGGAGGAGGGGGAAGAGAGAGGAGGAGGGGAAGAGAGAGAGGGATGAGAAAGTGTTAGTGAGAAAACGCTGCTGTATTGATTATGGCTAATAAGATGAGCGGAGTCGTGTTGCTGTGACAGACCCCAGGTGTGGAGGACAAGGTTAGCAATAAGCCGTTTAGGCGCTCAATACATCATTCATGAGACGGACACACACACACAAACACACACACACACACACACACACACACACGCGCGCAGAGCGATAAATCAGCCTGAACAGGTGGGGAGGTCTATTAGAGCCACAGTATCCCTCTAGCTCCCTCTCCATCTCCATCCCTCTTCCTCCTCCTCCTCCTCCTCCTCCTCCCCCTCCTCCTCCTCCTCCTCCTCCTCCTCCTCCTCCTCCTCTCCCGCTCTCAGGCTTTCCTCCATTGCCTTCCTGATCTCCTCTGCCTTCACAGAGTTACACTACAGAGTAACTGGACATATTTGTATGGATACAGTACTGTGCAAATGTTTTAGGCAGATGTGAAAAAATGCTGGCAAAAATGTTAAGGCAAAGAGTGGTCACAGCAAATATTGATTTGATTTAGATTGTTCAGTTGTTCATTCACTTTGCATTTACCTAATTGATAAAAAATAAACTATTAACACTTCTATTCTTGAAAGCATTCTTACTTTACACACCTGCCTAAAACCTTTGCACAGTGCTGTATATCTGACATACTCCATGAATATATTGAAAGACTTTCTCTTAAACTATTCTCTCTCTCACTGAACAGCACCCTCTGCCACCGTTCCCTCCCCTTCTTTCCCTGTCCTCTCCCCTTCTTTCCCTGTCCTTCCCCCTTCTTTCCCTGTCCTTCCCCCTTCTTTCACTGTCCTTCCCCCTTCTTTCCCTGTCCCCTCCCCTTCTTTCCCTGTCCTCCCCCCTTCTTTCCCTGTCCCCTCCCCTTCTTTCCCTGTCCTCCCCCCTTCTTTCCCTGTTCCCTCCCCTTCTTTCACTGTCCTCTCCCCTTCTTTCACTGTCCTTCCCCCTTCTTTCACTGTCCCCTCCCCTTCTTTCACTGTCCTCTCCCCTTCTTTCACTGTCCTTCCCCCTTCTTTCACTGTCCTCTCCCCTTCTTTCCCTGTCCTCCCCCCTTCTTTCACTGTTCCCTCCCCTTCTTTCACTGTCCTCTCCCCTTCTTTCACTGTCCTTCCCCCTTCTTTCACTGTCCTTCCCCCTTCTTTCCCTGTCCTCTCCCCTTCTTTCCCTGTCCCCTCCCCTTCTTTCACTGTCCTCTCCCCTTCTTTCACTGTCCTTCCCCCTTCTTTCACTGTCCTTCCCCTTCTTTCCCTGTCCTCCCCCCTTCTTTCACTGTTCCCTCCCCTTCTTTCACTGTCCTCTCCCCTTCTTTCACTGTCCTTCCCCCTTCTTTCACTGTCCTTCCCCCTTCTTTCACTGTCCTTCCCCCTTCTTTCCCTGTCCCCTCCCCTTCTTTCCCTGTCCCCTCCCCTTCTTTCCCTGTCCTCCCCCCTTCTTTCACTGTCCTTCCCCCTTCTTTCCCTGTCCCCTCCCCTTCTTTCCCTGTCCTCCCCCCTTCTTTCACTGTTCCCTCCCCTTCTTTCACTGTCCTCTCCCCTTCTTTCACTGTCCTTCCCCCTTCTTTCCCTGTCCCCTCCCCTTCTTTCCCTGTCCTCTCCCCTTCTTTCCCTGTCCTCTCCCCTTCTTTCCCTGTCCTCTCCCCTTCTTTCCCTGTCCCCTCCCCTTCTTTCACTGTCCTCTCCCCTTCTTTCACTGTCCTCTCCCCTTCTTTCCCTGTCCTCCCCCCTTCTTTCACTGTTCCCTCCCCTTCTTTCACTGTCCTCTCCCCTTCTTTCACTGTCCTTCCCCCTTCTTTCCCTGTCCTCTCCCCTTCTTTCCCTGTTCTTCCCCCTTCTTTCCCTGTCCTCTCCCCTTCTTTCCCTGTCCTCTCCCCTTCTTTCACTGTCCTCTCCCCTTCTTTCCCTGTCCTCTCCCCTTCTTTCCCTGTCCTCTCCCCTTCTTTCCCTGTCCTCTCCCCTTCTTTCCCTGTCCTCCCCCCTTCTTTCACTGTTCCCTCCCCTTCTTTCACTGTCCTCTCCCCTTCTTTCACTGTCCTTCCCCCTTCTTTCCCTGTCCTCTCCCCTTCTTTCCCTGTCCTCTCCCCTTCTTTCACTGTCCTTCCCCCTTCTTTCCCTGTCCTCTCCCCTTCTTTCCCTGTCCTTCCCCCTTCTTTCCCTGTCCTGTCCCCTTCTTTCACTGTCCTCTCCCCTTCTTTCCCTGTCCCCTCCCCTTCTTTCACTGTCCTCTCCCCTTCTTTTCCTGTCCCCTCCCCTTCTTTCCGTGTCCCCTCCCCTTCTTTCCCTGTCCCCTCCCCTTCTTTCACTGTCCTCCCCCCTTCTTTCACTGTCCTCCCCATCACTGTCATCCCCCTTCTTTCACTGTCATCCCCCATCTTTCACTGTCATCCCCCATCTTTCACTGTCATCCCCCATCTTTCACTGTCATCCCCCATCTTTCACTGTCATCCCCCATCTTTCACTGTCATCCCCCATCTTTCACTGTCATCCCCCATCTTTCACTGTCATCCCCCATCTTTCACTGTCATCCCCCATCTTTCACCGTCACCCCCCATCTTTCCCCCCCAGCCCCCCTACCTTCTCCTTCATCTTCTCGATCTTCTTGACGCTGGAGCGTCGGACGTGCTTCTCCTCCGTCTTGACGCTGGCCAGCGTGTCCGGGGAGCGTGGGGTCTGCCGGTCGTCCTGGCGACCGGAGCGCCCCATCTGCTTCTCCTCCTGCTTCTCGGCGTCCTTCAGCTTGGATTCGGCGTTGATGCTGTCCGTGTTGTACATGTGGTAGGTCTTCATCACCTTTGCACGGAGGAGAGGGAGAGAGAGCGGGATTAGTGTGTGCGTGTGTATGTGTGTTTGTAAGTGAAAGGTCTCCAGCATGATTGTGTGTGTGGTGGGAAATAAGGCTTACTCCAAGAGGAAACACACACACACACACACACACACACACACACACACACACACACACACAAATAGAAGTTGTGTGTGCGCTAGTAGTTTCCTTTTAGGCACACTGTGCAGCTGTTCGTCATGGCGAGGACCAAGTGGAGCGTTCCAGCTGTGTGTGTGTGTGTGTGTGTGTGTGTGTGTGTCTCTCTCTCTCTCTCTCTCACTCTCTCACTCTCACACACACACACACACACACACACACACACACAAACACACACACACACACCTCATGCCCTTCAACCAGCCTGGACGTCACTGGTTCCTCGGACTGTCAGACACCCTACATTCCACAGAGGCTCAGAGCCCTGGTATGCCAGAACACTGCCAGAGAATGTTTCACACACACACACACAGACACAGACACAGACACAGACACAGACACAGACACAGACACAGACACAGACACAGACACAGACACAGACACAGACACAGACACAGAGAGAAACACGCGCACACACAAACACGCGCAAAGTAGCAGGGAAGCACTTGGGAGTTCAAAATGTGGACGTTGCTGGCTGTGTGTTGGTGTTCACACACTGCAGTGTCAGCACTATTCCACTCACCACCAGGCCTCTCATTATGATGCCCTCTCCTAATGAGTGTCTCCTGGCCCCAAAGTAGAAAACCACATCTCTCTGTGTGGTGTGTGTGTGTGTGTGTACCCAACAAAGTCTATTCCCGTCTCTAACTGTGTAATTATTGCATTAGACTGTGTTTATGGGCCATGGATGTACTGCACCATTTCTCCCCAGAACCCCGCAGTTCTAGGAATCCCACTCCACACACACACACACACACACACACACACACACACACACACACACACACACACACATACACACACACACACACACACACACACACACACACACACACACACACACACACACACACACACACACAGTCTGGATACAGCCATACCTTATGTCCTTGGCAGTAGCCTGTGTGTTTGTGAGTGTGTGTGTATGTACGTGTGTGCGCGCACACGTGCTAGTGTGTGTAAGCAGAAAACATGATGTTCCGACGGCGTGAGAAGGCCGTGGTCGCCGACAGCTGCTGGTGATGCTTGTTGACCTTTGTTGACCAAATCCATAATCAAAGCCCGGAGACCTCTCCCACCAGGGCTACTTTTATGCTGGCTCCATATAATCACAGGCTATCGTATTAAGTCAACAGCAGCCGATACAGTCTCACTGTACAGAACAGACACAGGCCCAGGGAATCTCTGTGTGAGGCTTGGGTTTCTGTGTTATCATAAGAGTGATGGTGCATACAGCCATAGAAGGGGTACCATACACACACAGAGGAACATGATTTCTGGTGATGGTAGGAGTTATCTACCAGAAGACAGACACAGCACCGTTCAGAAGAGGTCAGGGAGGAAGGCGACCCTGATGGCCCCCCCCCCCCCCCCCCCGTTCACAGCCTTTTCATGGCTCCGCATTCTGATAAATAATAGATAGGTTGGCTCTAGGATTTGCATTCGCATGTGTGTGCCAGTCCCACATACAGCTGGCCTGGATATGGAAATCATGAGTCAAGTCCACGGCAGTCAACGCTCGCGGCCTTACCGTGTAGAGCTCGTTGAGCACCTTCATCAGGTCCTCCTGCAGCTGAACGCCAACCTCCTTACTCTGGAGAGAGAGAGGAAGAGATAGAGGAAGATAGAGGGAGAAAGAGGGGGGCGGAGGGGGGGAGAGAGAGAGAGAGGGGAAGAGAGAAAGGGGATAGAAAGAGAGAGGGGGAGAGAGAGGGAGAAGATAAATGTTACAGCACTAAGTCGCGTCTGTGCTTTCAAACACTGACAGAACCCCGCCATTTGCCCGCCCCAAACGACCAACACCCCCCCCCCCCCCCCCCCCCGCTGACAACCATCCATCCCCTCCCCCTCCCCCTCCCCTCCCCCGTCTCCGACCCCCTCATCCCGCCATTCATCTGTCAGGGCCGTTTGCCTGGTCAGATAAATGAGGAGGGTGGTGGTGGACTTGATGGATGGGGAGCTAGAGGGCCAGGCCTGGGACAGAGCTGATGGGACAGGGGGGAGATGGAGATGGCGAAGCTGCAGAGAGAGGAGAGGAGGACAGGGGGAGATGAGCCAGGCGACCAGTCTGCACACACATCATGACCGCTGGCCGACACTGACGGATGACTCAGCAGCCACGAGAGGCCCGCTGCGCTACACACACTGCAAACACACACACACACACACACACACACACACACACACACAGTGTTCTTCATCTTCTCTGGTGAAGAAAACGCTGGTAGGCGTGTCGGCAAGTAGATGAGCAGGCTGTCCCAGGAAAAAAAAATGATATACACATTTGTAGGGAGGAAATTGACTATAAATAAAGTTCAGATGTAGTTATCATGCATTTCTATGATGGATCAAAGAAAGAAAGTCATAGTCACGCTAATATATTTATGTGTTTCCTTACAAAATCTCTGCTCTCTGAATAAGTTTGAGGGACTGGCTAACTTTCTGGTCGCTCAACTTGGAAGATCTCCTTTCCAGCCTTCCCATCATGCACCGGGGCTTCACCTTGATCACATAGGAAATGAATGGGGGCAAACATTTGCCTGCCGACTTTGTCTGTAGTGGACATTCACCTTTAATGTCCTCTACAAAAGATCTCCACTTCACTCTATGGTCTGAGGCATCCAATTTGAATATGAAATGGCTGCCGGCGGTAGGTCTATGTATGTGTGTGTATGTATGTGTGTGTGTGTGTGTGTGTGCGCGTGTTAGCGTGGCAGGCCTGGTCATGTGTCGGCACTGGGTGTCAGTGACGCAGCCTGAGGTGTAAATTAAGTGAGCCCCCAACCCCCACACACACTCACACCAGAAACTGGAGTTGACAGGCAGAAGAATTGCAGAGGGATGCCAGCAGCCAGGTGCAATCCCGTCGGATAACACGGAACGACAAGAGACAGGAAGGCGGGATTGGGGGAGAGGTAAACAAGGAGGAAGAGGAGGGGAGGGGAGGGGAGGGAGACTGATAGCGGAGAGACGGAAACGTCGGATGAGGTAAGAAATGGGGGACGAAACACGCACGCACGCACGCACGCACACACACACAGACAGCACACATGCTGAGCATCTGTCTCCTCCAGACTGGCGCGTGGAGGGGCGGGTGGCGGGGGAGAAGCGCAGGGAGGACGAGGTGCAAGGTGAACTGTGGAGCAGAGAGGAGGGGGGCAGGGTTGTGGGACAGGGAGGGGTCGGAGAAGCGGAGAAGAGGTGAGAAGAGGGCATGCCGTGTCGGAATGAAATATAGTGTATGTGGAGGAGTGGCGGGGAGGAGCAGACATCTTTTAGGAGGAGATAAAAGAGTACGGCTAGAGAGAGAGAGAGAGAGCGAGAGAGAGCGCCACATCTGCCCCGCACCGTTGATCGATGGGTCCGAAAAAGGCGTCTTGTCGGGTCAGGCTGACGGGACAGACGAAGGCTTATCAAAAGGCAATCTGCCACGGCGGAGCACGGCCGTCCATCAGCCCTGCAGCCTGACCCCTCACCCTGGAGGGTTTCACCAGCCGCAGGCTGATCACTGGACCCCCGGCTGGGTTGGTGCTCACGGGTCACGGGCTTCCATTTTAAACTGGGAGCGACCGAGCGCCAGCCATAGCATTCACACTCTTTTTCTTTCATCTCTTCTGCTCCTTCCCCTTTTTCTCCTTTCAAATGCATCCCTCTCTCCTCTATTGGATGGCTGCTTCTCCCATTCCCACTCCCTCCCCCCCCTCCTATCCCTGGTGAGCTGCCTCTGCCGGCAGCATCACACACTCCCCATTGAGCTAACAGCATCATTCTGCACTACTTATCACAGTCGATGTCGCTGTGTGCGTGTGTGTGAGAGAGAGAGAGAGCGAGAAAGGCTCTTGTGAGTGGGGTTCCTCAATGCGAGTATGGGTCTGTATCAGTGTGAGAGTGTTTGTTGCTCTGTAGGCCCATGGCCTCTGGCGCCACGGGTTAGCATGCTTCTGCCAGGAAAATGTTCTAATTGAAGTCATTATCTACTTAATTAGCCATCGCAGCACATAGTGTGTGTTTGTGTACATATGTGTGTATTTGTGTGTTTGCGTGTCCTGACCTTGAGTAAACGTGATGGTCGTGCCAAAGTACAACAGGCACATTTGGAAATAATCAACCACAGCTCGGCCATGACAGACCTCAGAGCGAGTGTGTGTGTGTGTGTGTGTCCCTAGTGTTTCCATTGATCCGAGAGTGTACCACAGTTCAAAGAGTCCATCGAAAGCAGGTCTAGTCAGGACATAGCTCTCTCTCTCTCTCTCTCACACACACACACACACACACACACACACACACACACACACACACACACACACACACACACACACACACAGTCCTTCCCTGTAACCCTGACTCTGTTGAGGGCTAGCTTCAGCAGTGGGGCTCGTCTGGAAGTCACTAGGTAGCTCTAACCTCCACAGAATCTCTCCATCTCCTTCCTTCTGCTTTCGTCTTTGATCCCTTGCTTCTTTCTCTCCATTTCTCTCTCTCTCTCTAAAGCCTCTCTGTTCTCTCTGTAGATCTTCTGTCATTCCCACACACACACACACACACACACACACACACGGAGCAAAGGTCATAAGTGAGTAAATTATCCCGTGTGGACGTGTGTCTGTGTGTTCCTGTGATGCACATACATATAACATAACACAGTCTCCCCCAGGACTCCGCTGCACCAGTTGATTGAGTGTCACACAGCCAGAGGCAGGCCTGGACACACACACACACACTCACAGTCAAAGACCCACACACATCCCCAGAATCCCATCGGAATGCACAGCGCCCATAGACGTCCAGACCGCTAGTGTACGCATGTTACCTTTTTGAAGAGGCGTCCGGAGTCCTCGCTGACCTGGGCGAAGCGGGGGATGATGTTGTTGAGGTAGAGGTCGGACAGCGTGGCGTGGTCCCTGCTCTCCCTCTTCACTTGCATCAGCAGCAGGTTCCAGCAGTTGACCGGGGACAGCACGCTCTGCTCCTTCCTGCAGGATGTACACACACACACAGTTGGCGTGCGGCAACATGCTCTCTCTCTCTCTCTCTCTCTCTCTCTCTCTCTCTCTCTCTCTCTCTCTCTCTCTCTCTCTCTCTCTCTCTCTCTCTCTCTCTCTCTCTCTCTCTCTCTCTCTCTCTCTCTCTCTCTCTCTCTCTCTCTCTCTCTCTCTCTCTCTCTCTCTCTCTCTCTCTCTCTCTCTCTCTCTCTCTCTCTCTCTCTCTCTCTCTCTCTCTCTCTCTCTCTCTCTCTCTCTCTCTCTCTCTCTCTCTCTCTCTCTCTCTCTCTCTCTCTCTCTTCCCAGCCGTATGGCACCATGAACCCACTGCCCTTGTACATGTGCAAGCGAGCACGTACTTTACGACACACACACACTAAGTGTCCCCTGTAGTCCATGGAGCATCCCTGCAGCACAGCAGGAGGAGCCTAGACATATTTACACTCTCTGAGCCCTGTGCGTGTGTGTGTGTGTGTGTCAGACTACCAGGGGACAGTCCTCTCTCGGGTGTCCATTACATGGAGCAGGCTGGTGACCCCTGGCTAGGACAGACTGGCAGTCTGACCTCAAAATCAGAATGGAAGCCGAATCACAGACATAAACAACAGTAGCCTCACACTCAAACAGGACAGAGGTGGGACGCTACCCAAATCTAGATTAAACACACACACACGCACGCAAACACACACAAAAACAAAGCTCCAGCTTGACTAATCGCATAACAAGACCCCTGGGGGAAATGCAGTGTCCAGTCATTCTGACCACACACACATCCACACAAACAGACTTCCAACTCTGTACATGTACGCCCACACACAGCCTACTGCGCAGCGCTCTGATCTGCAATGCAGATTCCACAGACCGGGCTCACCGGATCAGATGAGACAGTCTGAGTGGAAGAGTCGCTCGGAGGGCAACAATGTCCAGACAGATTTTCACTAGCCAAACCTGAAAAACAGGCAGGCAGCCACGGAACGAACACACACACACACACACACACACACACACACACACACACACACACACACACACACACACACACACACACTAAGAGCCAACCTCAACAGAGGATTCAGCCAGAGTGCAAAACCCAGCAGGAATAGGTAGGACGCAGCCCCCCGCCCCCACCCCCCTCCCCCTGACCAGACAACAGCTGTCACAGAGGGACAGACAGAGATAAAGAGAAAGAAATACATGGAAGAGAGAGAGAACAAAGAGAGAGATGAAGAGACAGTACCCGGGGGTAGGCCGGCGGACGAACAGATGAGGAAGAGGAGAAGGGAAGCAAAGACAGAGCGTATAGAGGGGCCATGGATGATGAACGAGGCATCCGTCACGGTTCAATGGCCTGCTGTCTACCAGGCCTGGCGTGAGGGAGGAGGAGGAGGCCAGAGTAACCATCGCTAACGGAAGCTACTACCACATGTCCTTCTAATGGGACCCTGTGTGTGTGTGTGTGGGCGTTGACCTAAAGATGATCCAGTGGGTGAAATGGATTATGATCGTAGGGCGTAGGGCGGGTGAGAGAATCCTTTTGTGCCCAGGAGAGCGGCTTTAACGGGCTGGAAAGGACATGGAGCTGCAGGGCACTTCACACACGCCATGACACACACACACCCACACACCCACACACACCAGGGTCATCCGATCGGAGCGGTGACCCAGGCAAACACAAGGTTAGAGAGACAGAGGGTTTCTTTGACTGTGGGGCATGGGGGTTGGGGAGGAGTGTGTGTGTGTGTGTGTGTGTGTGATGAGGTCATCAGTGTGAGGCCAGGCACTGGTACTGACTGTCACTGAGCCTCTCTCAGTAGAGCCTGATGGTCCACTGGCACCCTGTGTGCTATACTAGGTTGGCTAGACCTGTCAGTCTGTACGTCTCTCTCTCTCTCTCTCTCTCTCTCTCTCTCTCTCTCTCTCTCTCTCTCTCTCTCTCTCTCTCTCTCTCTCTCTCTCTCTCTCTCTCTCTCTCTCTCTCTCTCTCTCTCTCTCTCTCTCTCTCTCTCTCTCTCTCTCTCTCTCTCTCTCTCTCTCTCTCTCTCTCTCTCTCTCTCTCTCTCTCTCTCTCTCTCTCTCGTGTGTGTGGGTGTGTGGGTGTGTGTGTATCCCTCGGCCTGTTCCTCTCTGTCAGACATGTATTGCGCAACCAGCCAGCGACACACTTCCTCTTTATATGCCCACGTGATCAGCTGCCCTCTGCCCTACATGTTGTCGTGGCAACGGGTGCCCTTACTGAAAATGTCACCCGCCTACCTTTGACCCCTCCTAGACGTCCCGGGGACGGAGGCCCTAAATGTCACCGGCTGCGCGGGTCACACGCCCTGCACCGTGCCACATCCTGGAGGTGACCCGGGACGCCAGGGTCAGCGCCGGCTCCACTGGAGGTCGCCGGGCGTAGCCCGCGTCTAGCAGCCCGGGGCCAAGCTGGGCTGGCCACGCTGTCATAGCCAGAGCAGAGACAGCTGCTATAGTTCTTCATAAGCATTTGAAAAACGAGAGAAAGACTGAGGTTGTGCGTGTCTGCGTGCGATTGGTCGGCGGACACAAACGGGACGTGTTCAAAAGTTTGCCGCGCACCGAGGGGTTAAACCCAGAGACCCCGGTGGCTGCACAAAGCTTCACGGCACATAGCGGGAATACCAGCGCTCTCCAGGGGACCGCCGCCCGCGCACACACACACACACACACACACACACACACACACACACACACACACACACACACACTCCTCAACCCTTTCTGGTTAGGGCCCCATCAACGCCTTGATTATACTGAGAAACACACACAACCGGAAAATAGCTGAGATTCCAGCGTGGCACTCAGACTGAGCTGCAGCAGATGCAGAGGGACTGTTAAACACACAGATGTTGGAACTATGGAGAGAGAGAGAGAGATAGATAGAGAGATAGAGGGAAAGAAAGGGAGAGGAAAAGAGGGAGCGGGAGAGAGAGGGATGGGAGAGAGAGGGGGAGAGAGAGAGAAGGGAGAGATAGAAGGAGACGGTGCAGAATAACACAGTACAGACATCCTATCCTAGGCCAGTCACTCCAGGAGTGCACAGACACACACACACACACACACACACACACACACACACACACACACACGCATGCATCATTTATTATCTGTTCTATAAACTGTCCTTTTTCCTAACCATCCATCCATCTCCCGCTCTCCTCCCACCCCCTTTATCTTACCTA
Source organism: Aplochiton taeniatus (assembly GCA_017639675.1). Classification (NCBI taxonomy): domain Eukaryota; kingdom Metazoa; phylum Chordata; class Actinopteri; order Galaxiiformes; family Galaxiidae; genus Aplochiton; species Aplochiton taeniatus. The sequence continues at coordinate 33,154,334 of CM030173.1, forward strand.
TTACTCCTCACACTACCCCTACCCCTATGGGATTGCCCAGAACTGGAGGGTGTGTGTGTGTGTGTGTGTGTGTGTGGTACCACAGGGGGGGTTTCTGCAGGGGGTATGTCTTCTCAGTTGGGGTGTGGCTCGGTCTAGAGGTCCTATTGATTTGATCTCCAGGTGTGAAAGTGTGTGTGTGTGTGTGTGTGTGTGTGTGTGTGTGTGTGTGTATAGACCCCTTCACAAAAAATTCCAGATGACTCGAGCAGATGATCTATTTCAGGGCGAGCGGCAGGGTCTGGAAAATCCGATGACGGAGAGAAAGAGAGAAAAAAGAAAAAAAAGGAACCAGTGAGGAAAAGGGAACGGGGTCACTACGGGGGAGGAGGAGGAGAAGGAGAAGAAGCAGAACAAAGCAGACACGAAGGAGAGAAGAAAAGCAGAAGAGGGGAGAGTCCAATTGAGCCACGGCGCTTCCTGCTGTGCCAGCACTGTCCCCCTCTATCGCCATGACCGCCACACTGAAACACACATCACCCCACAGACCTCTGCTCTGGCCAGTTTCACGTTCCAACGAAAGGCTCAGCGGAAGCAGCCGACTCCCCGTTACACGGCTCAATAAGAGCCAGACAGCCAGACATGTTGCCTTTGCTTCATCGTGGCGGCGGCTTACTTATTTGTCAGGAGAAGAAGTGATGAGGAGAGACGGGGGGGCGTAGAGGGGGGGCTCTGGAAGGCCGGGGGGGGGGGGCTACGAGGCCTTCAGCCAGCCTGCCAGCCTGAAGCTCCACACAGACACAGTCTAAGCTGAAGCATCTGCAGTGTGCCCCCTGTTTAGTCCATGGGTTCCAACCACACGCGTGTGTGTGTTGTGTGTGATCAAACACGAGATGATAAGCTGCTAGTTCTGTGTGTGCCTCCCAGCAGGACGACAGAGGAACCATCGGAGAAACTAAACCACCGCACGCTGCTAAAGCTGATGAGCTCCGCTCTGTGTGTGTGTGTGTATGTGAGACAGATAGAATCCATGTTTGGGCAAGGTTACTACTACCCATACGGCAGGACGCCGCAGAATATGCAGAGCACAAAATCCCCACCTGGCATTTTTGGCAGTAAGGATGCAACCACACACAAACTACAAATACACACACACTCTCACTGTCTGTCTTTTTCTCTGTCTGTGTCCCTCTCCCTCTCTCTCTCTCTCTCTCTCTCTCTCTCTCTTCTTCTCTGTGCCCGCCTCTCTCCTTCTCTCTCTCAGTAGATATCACTTATCTCATAGCAATAAGCTGCTTATGAAACAATACAGATAAGACGGGCATGTGTATGTGTCTGTATCTTGCATACTTGAGAGGATGTGAGAGAGAAACAGAGTGTTTCCCTGCGTCTCTCTCTCTCTCTCTGTGTGTGTGTGTGCGACAGCGTGTGTGTGTGTTTGTGTCGTACTTAAGCTGGTGGTCCTTGGTGCTGCGTGTCTTGGCCAGGAAGCGCTCTGCCAGCTTCTCCAGGTTGCGGCTGTAGTCCACCTCGATCTCGGCCTTCTTGCGGAAGAAGTCCTGCAGGTCCTGCAGTAGCTGCACCCTCAGCTCACACTGCTGGTCCAGACACTTGAGCTGCTCCACCAGCTGGGCCCGGATCTCTGCACGCACGCACGCACGCACGCACACACACACACACACACACACACACACACACACACACACACACACACACACACACACACACACACACACACACACACACACACACACACACACACACACAGAGAGAGAGTGAGAGAAAGAGAGAGAGCACACACACAACGAGCCGTTAGATCATTTGCAAACAACGGTGCTGCATCAGCAGTTTCTGGGGAGAAACGGGGAACAGTGATAAAGGAGATATGACCGGCAAACACAGACTCCCTGCCACGTTCCTCTTTCGGCACGGCTGAGTTTGACGGCTGGCTCAAACGTTATTTAACAGCGTCCCCATGGAGCCCTGGGGAACCCACACAGCCATCGTAGAGGGGCAACAGCCAGGGACAAAGGCCGCTGGCAGTGCCCGGGGGCAAGGTCTGCTCTCTCCCTCTAGCCTGGGCCAACGCTGCCTCCATCACAACAAGAACTGACTGGTGTGTGTGTTCGTGTGTGTGTGTGTGTGTGTGTGTGCCTGTCTCCTCCCAGGCACCTCCAGGGACAGTCATTTATCCCTGCTTATCACTTTTCATTTTCATCCTCCTCTCCCTCCCTCCTCCTCCTCCTCCTCCTCCTCCTCTCTGCACAGACCCAGCCTCAAATGAATAAGGAGCACTCAGGGCAGACAGACCCAGGCCACATTCAATCAAAGAGTGGCAAACCCCCTCCGGAGGGTCCGGCTCTGCACCGAGGGACAGCCCCGCATCGAACGGCCACACACACACACACACACACACACACACACACACACACACAGACTGACGACAGCCAGGGAGACGATGATGCGCTGGATCAATGTGGACAGCTGACAGACTGATGCTATGCCCTTGTCGCTGCCTGCCACGGCCAAGCGGGCTACACGTCTTCAGGAAACAAAATAATCACGAACACCCATCCACCTACCCAAACACACACACACACACGGCTAAACCCACCATCGAGACCCTCCCTGCACAGCCCGACACCTACCTTTACACCTCCTGGTGTAGAGGAAGCAGATGGCTCTGGCCTCCATTTTGTGTCAGACTCAGTCCTCTATCCACACAGACAGATAGAGAGACGTGTCTGTGTGACAACAGAGTTGACACTGCCGTTGTGTCGTCACAGCTAAGAGAGCAGATTTCACCACAGCACAAAGAGAAGTGGGATTCCAACTCTGTCGGCGCACACTCTCTCTCTGTCTCTGTCTGTCTCTGTCTCTCGCTCTGTGTCTCTCTCTCTCTCTCTGTCTGTCTGTCTGTCTGTCTCTGTCTGTCTGTCTGTCTCTGTCTGTCTGTCTGTCTGTCTCTGTCTGTCTGTCTGTCTCTGTCTGTCTGTCTGTCTCTGTCTGTCTGTCTCTGTCTGTCTGTCTCTGTCTGTCTGTCTCTGTCTGTCTGTCTGTCTGTCTGTCTCTGTCTGTCTGTCTGTCTGTCTTTCTTTTCTCAAGCCCTCTGACACAAACAGCCACAAACATACAGAGAAACCCAGGTGCAGTACACCCCATGGCAGTCTCAAACCCCCCACCCCCCCTCTTTACTAATTAAAGGCCAGGACGGGGGAGTTTCAGCTCCTTATGAAAAAATGACATCAGCGCACAGCAGGCATGCAGACACGGTGTGTGTTAATGACTGTTTGGACTCCACGGTTTGGCAACATGTTGCTGCATTGTCATTTTGTTTGTTTGTGTGTGTGTGTGTGTGTGTGTGTGTGTGTGTGTGTGTGTGTGTGTGTGTGTGTGTGTGTGTGTGTCTTAGTATTGTTTTCAGTGAGGGGAAATGAGTCAATGTATCACCACTTAGGTCTTGTAGCCTGCTCCTCCCCATGCACACAAGGCCTATAATTACCAATGACAGCACACCGACACTCTCGTATCGCGTGCTTAGAACGCAGACACTCAGAGCTGGGTTTAAAAACAAGCGCTTGGTCGACTCGCTGCTGCTCACCGACACAAAGACAACAGTTGCCATGGCCCGATAATAAGGAGAAAGAGAGAGAGAGAGAGAGAGAGAGAGAGAGAGAGAGAGAGAGAGAAAGAAAGAAAGAGAGCGAGAGAAAGAAATACAGGCCACTAGAGGGAGTGAGGGTGGAGCAGAGGGGGATGTGTGGCGTGGGGTAGAGGGCTGGTAGCATCATGTGACCCCGATGGGCAACCGAGTGTGAAGGAGAGAGCGGAGAGGTAGAAGGGGGGGGAGGAAGGTGGGGGGAGCTGGTTAAAACGACGGTTTAATGGGGCTAAAGTAAATGTATGCCCTATGTATGCATGCCCTGACCCCCCCGAGCTCTATTCAGACCCCTAACAGACACTTCCTGACGCAAACTGACTGTGACACCGCGCGCACGCGCACGCACGCACGCACACACACACTTAGGAGAACCCTAAAACATGACGGCGCCGCTCCACCAAAACTAACGTGGAACTGTCCACTCACGGACTAGCCGTGCCCCTGGTACTGCGGGTATGACAGCAGTGCTCTGACAGGGAGAGGAAACTGTGGTGTTGGGGGGGGGGGGGGGGGGGCCGGACGTAGGGGATGATACGGATCGGAGACTGTGGTGTTGGGAAGAAAGGAGGCAACGTTGGGATAGGAGGTGATCTAGAGTAAGCTGGGGAGGTCAGCGGCAGTGGACAGACAGAGAACGCTGATCCAGAGCCAGACGGGGGCGAGCTGTCTGACTTTCCAGGCACGGGGGAGGACAGGCCTGGTGAAAGGCTCAGGCCCCATGCTGGCACCTCCTCTCCACCCCCCTGGGGCACGCTTGGCATGACAACGAGAGAGATGGGGCTCGCCGTTGACAAACAAACACACACACACACACTCGCGCGCACGCACACGCACACGCGCACGCACACACACACACACACACACACTAGCAGCCGTACGATTTGTCCTGAACTATATACGCCAACAGAGACTGTCAGACGGTTAAGTAACCAGGGACTGGAGGGGAGGTTTGGGATTCATCAGCCATTACCTCCCCTCCTGCGCCAAACACACACATACCCCCTCCTGACAACCCCCCATAACCCCCACATCTATTATTGATCACCGTTAGTTTATTCACAGAGAGAGAAGAGAGAGGGGGAGGGGATTGGCACAGAAAGAAGGAATGACAGACAGACAGACAGACAGACAGACAGACAGACAGACAGACAGACAGACAGACAGAGACATACTGACACCAGAGAGCAAGGCTAGTCCCTAACACAAGGAGGACACAGCAGACCAACACTGTGTTAATACCTAGAGGCTAGTCCCTAACACATGGAGGACACAGCAGACCAACATTGTGTGTTAATATCAAGAGGCTAGTCCCTAACACATGGAGGACACAGCAGACCAACACACTGTGTTAATACCCAGAGGCTCTATCACCTGTCCTTGACGTTGAAGTGGCCTAGATAACAGCCCCGACCATACCTGAAAGCGCCGTCAGCTGTGTGGAAAACACACACACACACACACACACACACACACACACACACACACACACACACACACACACACACACACACACACACACACACACACACACACACAGCTGACTGACCAAGATGTCACTCTGAGTGCTTCCACTGAGGCACGCCAGCAAAGCCTTTGGAAGCCCCACCCCAGATCTGTCCTCCCTCATTATAGAGAGGCTCACTGAGACACACTGAGACACACGCACGCGTGCGCGCGCGAGGGAAGGATTTTTGTGTTCTGATCCGAGATTAAATGAACCACTGCTTCTGAAGTCTTGCTTTTTTCAGTTTTCGAAACATATCCAGAACTGTTGCATTCTTTATCTTTTGCTAGATAGTAATTCATTTTTCCATGTCATATTTTGTTTCTTTGAAAGGAGTATTGTACTACTCAAATCTGTTTTGGTTGACAAGCTCTCTGATGTTTGGATCAAATGCAGAATATAAGATGGCTGACTCTTTAAAAGAGGAAAACATTTGAACACATCACACCCATAGATTGAAGAAGGCATTCAAGAGACTTGAACTTCTAACTTTCAAAACATCAAATAGAAAGGGTTTACTCACTGATCTTATGGTAAATATTGCAATAGTTTATGAACAGGAAAGCAGATTAACGTTTAATGACATGGACTCATACAAACCCACCATATCCCACTTGGTCCCTCTCAGCTGCAGACGGCCGGCTGATAGTTTTTACTTAAGCCTGTGTGTCAGCCCAGAACTGGGCCAGGAAAACAGTCTGACACACACACACACACACACACACACACACACACACACACACACACACACACACACACACACACACACACACACACACACACACACACACACACACACACACACACACACAGGGGGAACACCAGCCCCCGTCAATTAACTAACAAAGACAAAGTTGCAGCACTAGCAGGCATATTATTATATCCGTAGCAGTGTGTGTGTGTGTGTGTGTGTGTGTGTGTGTCTGCGCTGGGCCAAGCCCTTTGTTAGCGTGGGGGGTGATACCAGCAACCAGGGGGGTGGTTGGTATGAGTTGTACCACCGTGAGCTCATACTATTGTCCTCGGAAGAATGAACGAGAGAAAGAGAGAGAGAGAGAGAGCACAGAAAGAGAAGCAGAGAGCAGAGGGAGCAGGAGAGGAGTGAAGCAGAGCAGAGGAGAAGGGGGGGGGGGGGGCACATGACATCACTCCCCGAATAATATCTCCATTCATCTCTGCACACACAGGAAGAGGACACAGAGAGACAGGAAGTGAGTAGGACCGGTCCACTGACAGGAGGGGGGCTCGTACCAAAACAACTACAGGAAGCATGTGTGTGAGCGAGTGTGTGTCTAAGGGGGGAGGGGCGCTCGTCAAGTCTGGTCGGTCTGCCTTTCCCTGAGAGGCGGAGAGACAGAGAGACAGAGAGCGAGAGAGCGCGACAGAGAGAGAAGAAAGAAGGAGATGCTGAACAAACGGTAGAACACAGTCCCTACCTGAAACCCGGGGAAGAAGAGAGGGGGGTGAAGGAGCACTGCAGAGCTAAGGAGTTTCAAAAGAGAGAGAGAGGAGGAGGAGGAAAGGAGAAAAAGGAGGGGGGAGGGGAGGTATGGTAGTTTGAAGCCTCAGGTCTCAGGTTGTGCTTTCCTAATAAGATTCTTCAGCAGGGTGGAATCTATTAGTTCCAGACATGCATGTCCAATACTACGGCAGCGAAAACGCACAATAACACTCTGTCACACACACACTCACTCACTCACACACACACTCACTCACTCACGCTCTCACTCTCTCTCTCACTCACTCACTCACTCACTCACTCACTCACTCACTCACTCACTCACTCACACACTCACTCACTCACTCACTCACTCTCACACTCACACTCACACTCACACTCACACTCACACTCACACTCACACTCACACTCACACTCACACTCTCACTCTCACTCTCACTCTCACTCTCACTCTCACTCTCACTCACACTCTCACTCTCACTCTCACTCTCACACTCACACTCACACTCACACTCACACTCACACTCACACTCACACTCACACTCACACTCACACTCACACTCACACTCACACTCACACTCACGCTCACGTTCAGAGGAGAGCAGGGCGAGGGGGAGAGAGATAGAGTTACAGCACTGTAAGTGTTGGAGGGAGAAAAAGAGAACGTTGCTGGAATGGAAAGATTCCGAGGCGATGGCTTTTCCTCTTCTTGGACTTGAGCAAAGCTTTTCCTACAGATACACACCCACGCACACACATCCTACTTTTAGAGAGGCCTTTCCCCTCACTGACTCAGAGACGGATGCCTTTAGGAAAGCGCTCTTGTCCTGACGAGAAGAGTTAACGAGCTTAGCGCCTCGTGGAGACGGAAAACCGGGCGAGAGCCAAACCCCACTGGACCAGCTCCACCCAGCCCCCGAGAGACTGTGTGCGTGTGTGGGGGGAGAGAGAGAGAGAGAGAGAGAGAGAGAGAGAGAGAGAGAGAGAGAGAGAGAGAGAGAGAGAGAGAGCAGTGACCATGAGCACGGCTAAGTGAAGCGGGATTAAGGCGGCTGTTCGAAGGGAACAGTCCCGTAGCAGCTCATCCCACTGGACCGGAACAGGGCCAAAGGTGAACCAAAACACAACCAGAAAGCACGGGGGGGGTCGTAGGTCAGAGGGGCAGGGCAACGAGGCCATGTGTATGTGAGAGAGGGGAGAGAGTGAGGTGCCGTGAGTTTATGGGGCTTAGTGGAGGATCCGACGGGTGAGCCTGCAGTCTATGAAGGACAAAGAGGCTTAGGAGGAGTGGGGGGAATGACCTTATGACCTTACACTCCCCAGAGGACGGCGGAGGGACGATTGAAGGGGGGAGGTGGAGCTGGTACCCAGCGGGGGGGCATTCCTGGGTACTGCTCCCGGGCTCCGTTAACCCTTCAGGGCCCGGAGAGAGACGGTCCACGACCTCTGGGTCAGCTGTGGGGAGGACCGAGGAGCAGAAGGAGGAGGACATGCTAGGGCCCGGCCAAAACCAGGGACGGCGCCTCAAATCCACTCTGCCCTTCTCAGCCTTTCACTGGGAAATGGAAGTGATGGAAAGCAGAGAGAGAAGCAGAGACACGTGCCTCAGTGGCTCTGGGCTGGGTGTGTGTGTGTGTGTGTGTGTGTATGTGTATGTGTGTGTGGGTGTGTGTGTGTGTAATGGCCGCTGACCAGCAGAGCTAACAGGCTATCTGTTCTATCCCCAAGACACACACACAGACACACAGCGCCTCTTTGTCCCGCTAACCTTCGCTGGCTGTGTAAGGGGAACCCGCCTACTGTCTGGCCTGCACACGTGCCCTGCAGAGGTCAGGCGGGAGTGAAGGAGGGTTCTGGCCGCTCTGAGGTGCTTCCTGCCACCTGGTGTCACCTCCACTTCCTGCCCCCCCCCCCCCCAACACACACACCACCAGAGGACAAGGCCATCTGGGCCACAGTCTGCTCACGCACGCACACACACATAAAGCCTTTGGTGCCGCGTACCGTGACCGGTAAAGTGGCAAGTGCCATCTGTCTAGGGAGATAGAGGGAAGAAGCACACGGACACTGACTCACACACACACACACACACACACACACACACACACACACACACACACACACACACACAGAAACCGAGCTCGCCGTCCAGCCAGAGAAGTAGAACAAGAGGCCTCGGTCCGACTGTGTGTGTGTGCGCGCGAGTGAGTGTGTGCGTGTGTGTGTGTCCAAACGGCCAATGAATAACACCCCGTCTAATCAGCTTAGCGGCTAGCCAGGGATGGATTTGCCTGATCCCCGACACTAGCCAGGAAGAAGCCCGCTGACTGTGTGTGTGTGTGTGTGTGTGTGTGTGTGTGTGTGTGTGTGTCTGAGAGGGCCTGTGGCCACAGGCGGGAGTGCATCCGCTCCAATAAACCTCCACAGCCCAACCCACACCTTTCTCCAGCCGGCAAATCACTAAACACTAAACACCCCGTCAACCCAGGGAGGAGGAGGAGGAGGAGGAGGAGGATGATCTTTGATAGGAGACATGGGCCTCTATATAAACTAACAGACCCGTCTTCATAAAGGTGCATTCCACCACTTTATTGTCCTCCCTATAAGGAGGAGGCGGCGTCATCCGCTCTGTATCAATCTCTCTCCTTTCTCCCGTCCTTCCTTTCCCTCCATCCATCTCTCCATGGCAGGTGAGGGACACTAAGCTGGTCGGTCCAACGGACGCATCCCAGGGGTCCATGTAGGACTGTGTGTGTGTGTGTGTGCGCCTGTGTAACCACAGACACCCCAGACGGTAGCAAAAGGGGCTTTGAAGCTTAACGTGGTGTGTAATAGCCCCGTCTCTCATCAAACGACTCCGGGAGAGTTGAAAGGCAAGCTGCGACAGACTGCGGGAGACACACACACACACACACACCACAGTATTGAAACATGCATGTGAAAATCCTGCGTGTTTGCGTGTCACTATGCAACGGCTGGTTATCAGTGCTTTCTAAAATCAGTGGCACGGGAAGAGACGCTGGGGAATGAGGAAGAGAAAAGAGGAGAGAGAGAGAGAGAAAGAGAGAGAGAGAGAGAGAGAGAGAGAGATAGCCGGGTGAGGGTTGAGTAGAGTAGAGGCTGTGTCGGCTGAAAGGAGGAGATTCTTATCTGACTGGAACGGACAGTTAGCTGTCTGCCTGTGTAGAGAGAGAGAGAGAGAGAGAGAGAGAGAGAGAGAGAGAGAGAGAGAGAGACAGAGAGAGGGGGGGGTGCAGCCCTGATGGGAGCAGAAAGCCTCCTATTTAATCCAGATAGCATGGCTATGTTCACGTAGAGGTCACAGCCAGAGACAGATGTAGAGTCCTTGTACTGCCCTCCACTAGTCAGAGCATTCCCCCAGAGAGATAAAGAAAGAGAAAGAGAGAGACAGAGATAAAGAGAGAGAGAGACAGAGAGGAGGGGGATGTGGAGAGGTGTTCTGATGGAGAGACGAGATCTGTGCATCCTACAGCCTCAGCGCCATATTTCACCTCCACCGAGATCCGCTGTCACTGCTGCCCCAAGGATGATTCTGTCACTCTGAGGTATGCATGCACGTACGTGCGCGCACACACACACACAAACATAC
>CM030173.1:33172046-33192046 GCA_017639675.1 Aplochiton taeniatus
GTGTGTGTGTGAAGCAGGCACAGTAACCTGATTATCCAGGCCCTACAGGGAGAGACGCATCCACACCATTCTCTCTCCGTTTCCCTCTCCTTCCTCCTTCGCAAACCCAGAAAAATGGGGGCAATGCGGTAACCCTGGCAACCGGGCCGCCTGCCGCGCAGAGAGGCAACTGACGGAGGGGAGGGGAGGGGATGGGGAGAAGAGAGATAGAGAGAAAGAGAGGCAGGGGAAGGGAGCAGAGAGAAGAGAGATCGACAGAGAGATAGACAGGGGAGGGAAGGAATGAGAGATCAACAGAGAGACAGACAGGGGAGGGGAGGAATGAGAGATCAACAGAGAGACAGACAGGGGAGGGAAGGGCAGGGGAGAGAGATCGACAGACGAACGGGGGGGGGGGGGGGGGGCACGCACATTCAATCCTTATGCAGATAGGATCCACACACGCTTTCGTTCACTCCCTTCCCTCCGTCCTCCTCTCCTCTATTTGTCCACTGAACATCCCCCTTCATTCCCAGGTCCCCTCCTCCTCCTCTTCCTCCCTCTCAGGCCGCAGATGAAGGCAGCTCAACCTGTTTTCTTGGTCTCCCTCGGGGACTCTTCTGCAAACCTCTGCACTCATTGTGTGTGTGTGTGTGTGTGTGTGTGTGTGTGTGTGTGTGTGTGTGTGTGTGTGTGTGTGTATGGGCTGTTTATTTACAGTGGTCTGCCTGCCCCTCTGTTCCGATTCTATTGATTGTTTCACAGAGGATATGAGTGGGCTTTTTGTTTCAGACCTGGGCTTTATATAGATCCCCCTGTCCTGCTCCTGCCTGTTCTCACCAGCTCTGCCTGTGTGTGTGTGTGTGTGTGTGTGTGTGCACACGGCAAGTTGCCGCAAAACGTCTTTATGATGTTTATCAAACGGCAACCTTCTCTCCCCCTCCCCCCGATCTTTATCTCTCAGCCGCTTTCCATCTCGGAGAGCAGCAGCCAGCTTTGTTTGCTCCAGACACCTCGCGAGGGCCGCTAAAGACATGGTGTTAGCAAACGCCGTTTAGGGGACGTGATGGGTGGAGCTCTTCTGAAAGGCATTACTTTCACACACACACACACACACACACACACACACACACACACACACACCCCTCTCAGGGTGTGTGGTCGCACATGCTGAAATCATAAAGATGTATTTATCGCGCCAAACTGCCTGGGGAGGCGGGCCTTAAGTTAACGTGTCAGATTTCATCAGCGCTGACAAAGACAGGAGAGAGGTGGAGGAGAGAGAGAGAGAGAGAGAGAGAGAGAGAGAGAGGTGGAGGAGAGAGAGAGAGAGAGAGAGAAGGAACGGCAGCTTTTGGGGCCAGACACGGTGACAATGCCCATCACTGTTCATCACCGTCTGAGAGCAAGAAAGCGGGAGAAGGAGACAGAGAAAGAGTGTGAGAGAAAGGTGGCTGAATGGTGAAGGCCAGAAACAGACAGAGGGGGAAGGCCAGAGCAGCGCACAGCTCGCATTTCACATTCTTACACTCTCACAGGTTGCTCTGCTGTTGCTTTGTGGGAGTGTGTGTGTGTGTGGGTGTGTGTGTGTATAGAGAGAGGAACTGACAGCTGTGCGGTGCGTCCTACTCTTCGACCACAGGCAGCAGAGCACTCTCCGTTTCCCACCCGTCTCTCTCACACACACACACACACACACACACACACACACACACACCGGGGAGGTGAGTCGCTCCCTACAAACAAACTGCTGAGAACTGCTCCACGTTCAAAGCAGCAGTGAGCCTGCACATACTTGTCCTTCTTCCTTGAAAGTCGACCGCCGGGGTGTGTCGGCGTCAGCCAACGGGACGGAACATCTGTTGCCCAATCAGAGCATCTGGAACATCTGGCTCCAATGAGAGCCGTTCCTCTCGAAGCTGAACTTTGACCTCCGGCAGTTGACTCCATGTGTGCCCCTGTCTCCAGCTCGCTCCCTCTCATCCCCCTCTCTATATGACACTGTAATCACTATACGACTTCAAACTTCATAATACAACGCTCACTGTACACACACACACACACACACACTAGGCAGCACTGCAGCAAGGCCCGCCACCTCAGCATAAATGCGGCTAATGGTGTTTATGCATTTGGCCTGAGTGTGTTTGAGTCAGGTGCTGCGCTGTAATAAATTGCTCTATTCAATATTGAACAGAGGGGAAGCAGACCGAGCGAACGGAAAGTCAACGGGAGCCTTTTCAACTGGGCTGTATGGAGGGTGCTGACACAGCACACACACACACACACACACACACACACACACGCGCCTCTGATGGTGGGACACCCAGGAACAGAATGTTCCCGTGAAACTGATCAAAGGAAAGAGGATTCTCCTCTCCTCTCTCTCCTCCCAATTTCTCCCTCCATCTCCTGCTCCTCTGGCGCTCGTCTCTCTGTTTCCTCTCTCTGTTTCCTCTCTCTCTCTCTCTCTCTCTCTCTCTCTCTCTCTCTCTCTCTCTCTCTCTCTCTCTCTCTCTCTCTCTCTCTCTCTCTCTCTCTCTCTCTCTCTCTCTCTCTCTCTCTCTCTCTCTCTCTCTCTCTCTCTCTCTCTCTCTCTCTCTCTCTCTCTCTCTCTCTCTCTCTCTCTCTCTCTCTCTCTCTCTCTCTCTCTCTCTCTCTCCTCACCCCTCCCTCCAGCCTCCTCACGTTGGCTTGCCATCTGTCAGTGATCTGAGAGTCAATCTAAGGTAGCCACACACCACCATGCTGCAGACAGACGCTGCCTTACCTTTCAGTCAGAGTCTGCAGTGCGTGTGAGTGTATCACGTGTATCAGTGTATCATGAAGGAGCAAGTCATGGCAGGGAGAAAATGAACGTGGTCTTTTGCTTCTCCCCTCAGCATAGCCCCCTAACAGGAAGCTAAACACACACACACACACACACACACACACACACACACACACACACACACACACACACTGTATATGTGTGCTCTATCCTGACTCCTGATCCACTGCTTTAGACAAACATCCTTCCTGAAAGATTATTTTAGACCACCGTCAGCATTTTCTATTCAGCAAACACAAACGAACACACGAACACACACACACACACACGCCTAGACCTCCAAACACGCTCTCTCGCCCCTTCGCTCTCCAGCCCAGCCCACCCTCTCTCTCCCTCCCTCTCAGTAAACAGTCCAACTCTGAGTTCTCTGATTGACCTATGGGACCTCCCTACCAGAACCAGATCGATAGAGCCCACCTCTAATTGAGCAAGGGTCGTTAAAGAGACCACACACGCACGCACACACACACGCACATGCCTACACAGTAATTGAGTTTCCGTCGCTGGAGATGGTATTAAAGCCGACAACAGGAGATTAGCAGGAACTTAAGGCACTGCTTCCCACGACTTGTGCAGATGCGCACGCGCACGCACACACACACACACACAAACAGTATCCACCGAACGACATCGTGTCATATCTGACGGTGGTGATGCCCAACGCACCTAGAGAGAAGAGATTTAATATCCTTCCTCCTGTGTCTGACAATTTGCTTTCCCCTCTCTCTCTCTCGACCCATATAATGGCTGTTAATAAATGAATAAATGATACCCAGCCTTATCCACCAAGTCACATCAGAAACCCTCACAGCCACAGCCTCCCCTATCCCACTACCCTGGCTGATGAAATATACATCAATGGCAGACCCATATAGACTGCTACTACAACGACGAAGACAACAGCGCGCGCACGCACGCACGCACACACACACACACACACACACACAACTAGGCTACATATGCAGAGTAAAACCACTCCCTTTGTCTCTCCTATTCTCCACAAGCTCCATTGTGTGCTGGTAAAAGCAGCCATTCATATCCTGTTTCTTGGGTGGTTTTTATGAGCTTCTCATACACAAACACACATGTATACACACACACACACACACACACACACACACACACACGCACACACCAATATGGCCACAGGCATCCTTGAGTCTCCAGGGAGGCCGATATAAATCAGTGTGCGTTACGTTGAGAGAGGCCAGTGTATTGGATCTGTATATGTGTCACTGTACAGAGGGCTGACAGTGACTGAGGAGAATCCGTTCAATATGGAGGGAGAGAGAGACACATTACACCTATCGGTGTCTGTCTCTCCACCCTTCATAAACACAGACCCACACATTGTGAGACGGTCATGGAGGGGGAGTGCGTGCGTGCGTGTGCGTGAACATCTGCATGCAGTCACCCCGCAGCACACATGCAGGAGTCGTGTCTGGTCTGTCACGAGTCCCCGGTCGGACTACTTGCCCCAGAAGCCATCTCTCACGCCCGCGTCTCAAGACAGACGCCAACGTCGATCGACAGTTTCGGCCGGCGGCGCCATTGACCGGCCGCCGGCCTCCTCCGCCCAGGAGTACGGAGCAGCCGGTCCCGGTCGGACTCAGAGACAGGGATTCGCTGCATTCCTCCACGGGAGGCTGGAAAAGAACAACGGCTTTTCCCCCTCCTTTGTCGGCTTCCAAATGGGCGTTCTCTCTGGGAGGACCTGCAGGCACTGGGCAACGAAGAGCATTCCTACAGCCCATCTTCCCAGTGCTGCATCTGGAGCCCAGGCATTCCCAGCTTGGTCTTTCACTCACACTCCTCCTCCTCCTCCTCCTCCTCCTCCTCCTCCTCCTCCTCCTCCACCACCACCACCACCTCCTCCTCCTCCTCCTCCTCCTCCTCCTCCTCCTCCTCCTCCTGCAGCAGGCACATTCCTAGCTTGCAGACCAGGAAGAGAGAGAGGGTTGACTGTGGGACTCCAAGGGCGAACCGTGGAGGGACATACCCCAGCTCCCCAAAGGACTCTCTGCTTCCAGCAGACGGACAGGCCCTGGTCTACCTCCCCCAACCTGGTGGAAGGGCCCCTGGGGTTGTGCAGGAAGTGTGTGTGTGTGTGTGTGTGTGTGTGTGTATATATGTGTGTGTGAGAGAGACAGAGAACATTAGCCCTGTAGATTTCCACTGGTTTCCCTTGAAGGAGGCCATGTGGTTTCTTAGCAGGCTGCAGACAGCCAGGGGGAGCCTCTCTGTCCTGCCGGCCATATCACCAGCAGCCAGAGGCAGGCTGTTATCAGACGACAGTGACGGGGACTGCTAGAGGACGCCACGGTTCCCATACTATCATCCTCGGCCGTTTTCTCTCTCTCTCTCTCTCTCTCTCTCTCTCTCTCTCTCTCTCTCTCTCTCTCTCTCTCTCTCTCTCTCTCTCTCTCTCTCTCTCTCTCTCTCTCTCTCTCTCTCTCTCTCTCTCTCTCTCTCTCTCTCTCTCTCTCTCTCTCTCTCTCTCTCTCTCTCTCTCTCTCTCTCTCTCTCTCTCTCTCTCTCTCTCTCTCTCTCTCTCTCTCTCTCTCTCAGACAGATGGCAAGGCTTTAACAGCTGAAAGGGCCTGCAAATTTGGGAGTCACAGGGGGACTCTCTCTCGGCCCGTCTGTCTGCCTGTACGTCTCTCGGGCTCTTTGCCTCTCAGCCGGTCAGTCTGTCTTTCTCTCTCGGCCCGTCTGTCTGTCTCTCAGCCGGTCTGCCTGTCTCTCAGCCGGTCTGTCTGCCCGTCTGTCTCTCGGGCTGTTGTTCATTCCACAGGTCTCACCACTACTGGCCTAGCTGCTCTCTGCGGCCTAAAGACAGACTGGCCAGGCCCAAGGGAACTTCAGGGCACGTATGCTATAGACACAGCTGGAAATTACTGTACACAGGTACACACACATACATGAACCCACACACACCCACACGGGAACCACGGTAGGTATGTAGTTGCACAGGGTTATACTTTCATCTGTACACAAGAGAGACAGGAACAGAGCACAGACTAGTTAGTGCCAGGGCCAGAGATGAGATAAAGTATATAAATAGAGAGAGAGAGAGAGAGAGAGAGACACCTAGCTCTAGCCGGGGGAATCGATGCAGCGGGATCGATGAACAAACACCCCGTCTTTAGACTAGTAAGCACGGTAACAACGCAGCGCGGACAGATCGCCTATTCTCTGACCGATAAGACGAAGAGGCGCCAGCGCACTGACACACACTCTAGAGTGGCCCTGCTGACACGCTGAGCCTCACCGACAGCCGTCCTCAGACAGGCAGCAGGACCCGGCGGGACTCCAGTCTCCATCACTGGCTAAACCCACCAAGCACACCGCCTCCAGACGTGAGCTGTGTGACGCTGTGTCCGAGGGCAAGGGAACAGAGGCTGGAAGCAGCCGGCTTACTGTGTGCAGTCCTTCAGACTTCAATCTACCAAAAAAACAGCAACTGCAAGCTAACCCCCCCCCCCCCCCTCCACTCCACTCCACTCCACTCCACTCCACTCTCCGGGCAAATGAGTCCTGACAGTGGAGAGGGTCAGAGAGGTAAAAGGATGAGCCAGGTTACCTGTTATCTAAGGCTAAGAGGTTTGTCGCCTGGCCCCTTTGACAAAAGAGGGGGACGGGAGGGTGGGGCGGAGAGGGGCCGTATCTGTTCATCTGCCCCACTGCAGCAGAAGAAGAAATGCGATGTTCATCTGGGGGGCGATACCCCCCCCCCCTCCTCTGACAGCCCCTTATTCTCTCTACTCCATCCCAACTCTATTACCACCACAGCACCCACAAATGACGGCCCCTGTCCACTAGAACATATTGGGCCAAGTTTGCAGACACGTCGATAAAACATCTGCCATTACTCGATTAAACCCGACAACCCCCTTTTGGCCATCCTGCGCTTCGTTGTGTCCGTTAGCCAGCTCACTCCTGCACACAGGACACTTACTCAGAATTGATCATACCCCACTACGATTATTATTTTTTTTACAACCTACGAAACGCAGATAGTCATAAGATTCTCTTCCTCGCCCATATTACGCACGTGCACGCACACGCACACGCGCACACACACACACACACACACACACACACACACACACACACACACACACACACACACACACGGTCAGCATGACTATTCGGTTCAGAACAGCTCCACACCAGCACGCAGGCAGACATGCAGGAGAAAGAGAAAACGCCCTGCGTTGTTCCACAGGCATGTCAAATCCTAACCCTCCGGTTACATGATCTACTCATACATATCACGATGACATTTTATTTTACGTTCTGTCTTTAGCTACTATAAACTTGAATAATATGCAGATGTTTTTTTGTGTTCGCGCCAGGACACTGCCTTTGCTGCCGTTTATTTAGGCAGACGCACTCACGATGATCAAATAGCCAAATATAAATGCTGCGCTTTCCCACTACGTTATGTTACAGTAATTTGGCACACTGAAACCATTTACAGCGATCACACCCAGTATTGTGAAAGGAACAGTTCCGATAATTTGATGCATGTAGGAAGGCATGCAATCAAAGGACACAAACATACCATACTGCTACGGGGGGCATGATTAGAACCTTAGGATAATTCTCCGTAACACTACACAAGTTTTACCTTTAACTTGAGTCTCATATTCAGCCACTATCTCCTTGTCCTTTCGGAATTTCGCTGGAGACGTCATGGCTGGGTCTGGAGATCAAACACTTGCTTTCGCAGATCAGTACAATCTGTGAATTAGTCCTGGAAATTGTATATGGAAGTACGAGTCCAGAAGAAGAAAATCTGAAAGAATGCAGAAATTCAGTCACAATAGCCCGCCAGTCGGTATTGGTCTTCTTTGCTTTTTACTCATAGAGCATTGTGAGTTTGGCGCTGCTCTTGCACTCCCATCCGTGTGATTCCGTGCCTCAACGCCTCCTTAGAACCGGTTACTGTGCAAACAATCTCAACGGATATGAGATTCATTCCTCAAATCACAACAATAACTTTCAGTTATTACGGTCACCGGTGAGCCGACACCCAAAACTTTGTTCCACGGAGGGTCTCAGTGTGTTCGTCGTTTGATGCGCGCCTCCTCTTCCTTCTGAGAACAGGGTGTGTGGATAATATGCTGGTTAGTCTATGCGCACGCATGGAGGATACAACCACAGAGTGCATTGGTCACAATCCTATTTACATATGCTCATATTTACCTCTGGATAGGCATTCATTGCAGACTAACATCCATAAACAACAGCTTTGATTCATTACAGTTTTAAAGCATACCTATATGACATTCGCTTAAATATGTCTCTGTTTTGTGCAATAAGCCATGGCCCTCTGGCCCTTATTTATAATTGAAAATGTTGGTGAATATATTATATATATGAATTAGAGTATTTATAACGCACAATCTATTGAAATACAGCACATAGATTCATTTAAATTCTAATGAAATACATGCCTCATATGCTATCCAAATCCTATTCATCACATAGCCCATTCCAGTAAATCAATTCGTCTTTATGGCTTTGCACTGCTTTGTTAAGATTGTTAAGTTGATCAATTACAATTGGCGTTTACGTCATTCATGTTATAGAAAAGCTTAGACGGTTACTTTGACATATATAAATATATACCATCGATTGCAGATTTTACTTAATGCAATTTTGCCAGCTAATGTTAGCTATGTAAAAAATGTACATTTCCACTCAGCTCTTCATTCACACCTCGATAAACTTACATCGATAAGCCTACTGAAAGTATAAAATACGTATAACAAGCAGTTAAAGATTATTACCAGCTGAGTTAAAACAAGGACAAAAAAAATCTGAACCAAACGAAATCTCCTAGTTCATTTTCCTGAACAACCCTCGTGGAGTTCTCCCTCTTTCATTTTATTTTTCACCAACTTCTGAACTCAAAAGAAAGGAGTTAGCCCCGCCTATTTTCATGGGCAAAGAGGCGTTTCCATATCACAATTGGTGGAACATAATATTACTTATGTTTTAGCTAATGAAATGCAAAGATTCAGAAAAAAGTTGTCCAATAGTATTCATTATATAACCGGACAGCCAATCAGAGTGCGAATCAGGATTGTTTAAACAATGTTTCAGGAAGTCTTTCTTTGGAGCCAGGAAGTTGTAAACAACAAAGCACACGTCAAATGGTTAGCTTCGTTAGCATTTGACAGGGACCATACAACGATCTAATTAAGAACGTCCTGATAGCAACATTTCCGTAGGTAAAGTAGTTCGATTTGAAATAATACCCAGTCAGTGTTTCCTGATTTTCAGAGGCGTACGTGTGCTAGTCACTAGTACGCTAACGATATACATTTGAGAAAAAACACAACGTTAGCAATTGACTAGCTATAAACATAGCTAGCTAGTTAACTGTGCCTGGGAGCAAAGTATTCACGTTGTTATTGTGCTTTTGAGGCCAAAAAAGAGTATAGTAAGAGTGGTGTTAGCGAACGTTAGCTTGCTATTGTTAACTTAAATATAAACTGTCATTCGAACTGGACGGAACTCGAGTTGCTCTTCTGGACGTGGCGCTGAGTCGTTAAATTGAAGCGTGTGTGGACTATGTCTACATCCAATTTCAAAAACAAATGTGTCACTCAAGTGAACTGCATATACTGTGATAATGTACTATGTACAAGAGGAATGAAAGCAGTGCTTCTTGCAGACACAGAGATTGAGCTGTTTTCGACGGACATACCGCCCAACAGGTGAACAGAGAAATTATGTTACGGCAGCTTAGATGTTTATTTTGTGGAAGGGCTATCTTTGTTGACCATACTAACGTGGCGTTGTACAAATGATTGATTGGCCTAGTTTTCTAGGTATCTAACAACAATACTGCGCTATTTTACATTAGTCTATCGTTCTTTCCGTTTTATGAGACTTTGTTTTTCTTTTCCCTATGACCGATCCTACCCCTCCCCCGACAGAACTGTTGACTTTGTGGCCAGCTGCTATTCTACTGAAAGCTGCAAATGCAAACTCCGAGACATTGCATGTCTTAAATGGTAAGTAAATGCTTTCACCATATAATCTCACAAGTTCTTTTTTTAAATCAAAGGGTTTTTGAGCATCATTTAATGTGCTGTTTTCCTTTTCTACTGTTCATGTGTTTAGATTGTGGGAGAAACTGTATTTGGCAGTGTTTGGTGATACAGTGGGTTTTGTTTGGGCCCTTTTGTTATCCCCAGGCCTTTGTGGTTCGCCACAGCAAAAAAAACATCTGCCACATAATGCTGTTTTACTGGTTGAGTTAGCACTTTTCCCAGGTGCACCCCATAAAGCGCTGACTGTCTTTCTACTGTGTGTCCCTCTCACCCTGTGTCGTTCACCCCCCGTTATGACCGTCGCCATTCGACCTCCTAGCGGTAACGTTGTAGGCTACCATGTTGTGGCCCCCTGTAAGCCCTGCCTGCTCTCTTGTAACAACGGCCACTTCTGGATGTTTAACAGTGACGCTGTATCAACGCTCAACAGACTGGATGCTACAGGTCAGAAGAAAATAACAGCAGGTGTATATGCTCCCGTTGCTCCATGGGGTTCACCCAAAGCACACAGGCTGGCCATGGCATAATGCTTTATTTCCTGCAGGTCTGAATCTGCTGCTATGGGGAGATCTTCCTGAGCTGGAGGACAGCGAGAGTGAGGGACCAGACAGGCCGTCAGCAGATGAGTGCACCAGGTAAAGGGGGAGGAGGAAGAGGGAGACATGGCCTTTCATCTGGCTTCAGCGCTACGGGAATGGACAAACCCCATGCTGGAGGAAAGAGGGGAGATTGGCGACAGCAAAAGAGGCCTTAAATCTGTGAACACTTGCGTTGCATCCTTTCCAGCACTGTTTACCGATTGATGCGCACAAACAAACCCTGTTTCTTCTCTTTACTAAAGTCAAATGGCCTACAGCAACATACTGAACCATAAGACCTCTCCTCAACGTAGAACCATGTAGTATCACCCCCACTTGGGGTTTCACTCCCTTCGGGATTCTCTGCTGCTCCGGATCACAACCCCCTAGCGGTCCAGGGTAGAGACGGGCCGCTGGGCTGAAGGACATACCGTGAAGGCTCTTCACGTGGCTCGATTACGTGTCCCACGTGAACTATTGACCGCTGGATCGAATACGTCCACGACAGTCCTTCCGTTTTAATTATTATTTTGAATTGGGCAATCAATCACAATCGCCTCGTGTTGATTGAAGAATCGTATATTCGAAACAGGAATCTTAGACAAATGTTCTTTCTGCTAACCGTTGGCTTCTTTCACAAAGCAGTAATAATGTGGGTTTGCCATTGTGTCACTGGCCACCTTTGCCATCCACCTTCTGCTGAATCTTAGTGTGGGACTGATGTTGTCGGAATGGAGGTTTGCTTTTGAAATGCTAGCTTTAGAGACGGCACAGTGTCGCGCGTTGCTTGTGATCCGTTAATGGTCTAGTTTGGCCTTCAAAGAGATGATAAAAGGCTACCTCGCTGGCTGGGGCTCTATGAAAGCTACATACAGATTTGTTTGATGCTTTCTGTTATGGTTACAGTACTTCCACTCAAGTCTCAGTCCAAACACCGGTTGCTTTCGAAGGATAGGAGCTTTCGCCTATGGTACTCTCCGTTGTGGACCAAAACTATAATGCCTTTATAGTTAGAAAAGGATCTGTGCTTAATGGCAATGCTTGCCTTTAAAATAAATAAAAAAAAGAATCTGATGACTTGCAGGAAATTCTCCTCCTCGTGCATTCTAATGGCCTTTGTTGTTGTCTGGTTGCTGACAAAAAGCTGCGTAAAAAATGTCAAGCTGACAAGTGAGGCATCGTGAATGGCTCAGTCCGGCCCTGCATCTATTTGCTCTGATGGGGAGAGGTAGCTATATTGTAAGCCTTCTTTAAAACAGTAGCCAACATTTACTCTCTTGACACAGATCTTGATCTTCGAGCTCTTGTTTATTCTACCATTAAGTGGTTGGTCTTCCTGTAGTATTACCTAGATGAGAAAGGCTATGCTTTGCTAGCACCATTGCTGAAACTGGCATTGGAAGGTATGTTTTACATGGCAGATAAGTATGAAACATGTCACTATTTATTAATGAGCTATATACTACTGTATATGATATTACATTATAGTAGAAGAGAGAGTTTACTTATTAATGGTCATGGATGAAATAATTATTTTTGGAGGACAGTTTATCAAATGTTTAGCTTTTTGCATCTTTGAAGCCATAGCTGACATTTTGATAGACATACACACCAAATACCCAGTATACTGAATCGATGTCCTATTTGTAGCCATGTTTTTCACGTTATAAACTGGCCGAGCTCCTCACAATCCAGTTTTATTATTTATGAAATCTATCAGCGAGGTGTTCAGCACACCCAACAGACCAAATCTACGCAACCACTTTTGTCCTTTTGGTTTCAAATCCCCAGTGTTTTGTTCTGTAATTCGAATGCTTTGTCAGTTTCTCTATCGTTTCATGTGTGTTGTATTGCATCAATGGTAAGTTGAAGATGAGTGTTTTACCTAATGAAAATATCACTTCCAAGTTTTTCTCTTGCATAGGACAATAGGTGAGAGATAATCAAGGGATAGTATGTCTTAACGGTTCAAAAACCTTTATTTTTTCAACAGCAATTTGATTAACTTATAGTTGTGTGCTCTTATTTATCAACATTAATGTATGTATTTATTAACACAAAGCTGTATTTATACTACTTGCCCTGCTGAAAAAAATGTATATTTTGGAATTGCACTGAAACTCCATAGGTAGATTAGATTTTTGTTTGTTTATTAATTTAATAAACATATTTCCACAATATTTTGTTGTTTATTATTGTAAATCATCTTTAGTAGTAATTACTGTTTCTTTTTTAAACAGAAAGTCTAGGTCTGAAAGGCTTCCAATTTCCTACAACTTTCCAGTCAACAGTCCCCAACTAAGATACAGTATCTCTCAAAGTCTGCTCTTATTGGCCACTTTAATGTTAGTCAACTACCCATACATTAATGCATAATATTGAGTGGTTTTAGAAAACCTTTCAGATCATGTGGAGTCTAGCAGTATGACCTACAAAATTCTATGCTCTAAAACATATTTTCAGTAATCATATATATCAGTCTGTATGCATTTGATAACAATAAATAATGTACATTGTTCATAATCAATATTTATATTAATACCTAAAAAAATCAAAGGGGAGGTAGATTGTGAGAATATATAGCCAAAGTATTGGATACAAACATTGGAGAGGGACTGAGGAAGACGGTGAAGTGGGAAAGAGGAGCAGAGGCTTTCTGGCAGGAAGGCAGGCCGACAGGTTGGCAGGCAGACAGGCTGGCAGGTTGGCAGGCCTTTGCAGACTCATACCCTCTGGCACTGGCCAACACTGCGGTGTCTGTCTGTGTTTGTTTATGAGTTTGAGTGCACACCCAAACTTAATCTCTTTCACTTTTATTATCCATCATATTAATAGCAACATTGGCAGCAGCAAAGCGTCCAGTAACCTTCTGTTGCTCGAGTTAAACAGATCTAAAACATTAAGAGCCCTGGAGATACAGGTTAGCCCATTTAGTGTGTGTTTGATAAAGAATGCCTGTATGTGTTAAGACAAGACCTAGAATTTGGCAAAATGCAAAGGGCTTTGTTTAAAATAATAACAGGAGTTGACAGTTAATGTTGGTGCATGTCTTCCAAAGCACTTTGTTGAGACACGCACAGCACAGGGTAACAGGTCATGCTGGGAAATCATCAGTAATATAGACTTTACTTGCATTGTGTTCTCATTTTCAAAAGAGGGAAAATAAAACAGACAGACCATGCTATAACAGGACCTCCTTCAGACCCCCCCAACACACACACACTGCTTTTTTCTACTGATTTTCTAATATAACATTCTAAAGACATCTTTTGAGGAGACAGTGGGCCTAAGACAACCCAGGAGTCTACAGCACACACTCAACCTCCATGACTTGAATGTTCCCACCTAAAGGCCATAAAGGTTTTTGGGCTCCCCCGACCGCCGCTATTAAAAGCGCAAGTCCACGGCAACAACAGACACTACCCAGGCAATATGGCTAGTGGATAGTGTACGGGAATCAACCATTATTACAAATCACTGTTTGACTTTCGATTGACACTGGGATTTGCTGTTTTAGAGCCTCTAAAGCTGTAGCAGAGGGCTCATTTGAATGGTATTCTCAGCACATGGACCAGATAATGGCACATTCTGGACAATAGCCCCCTCTGCTGCTTTGTATGTACAATTACACACAATTAAAAGGCATTTAGAGTAGCTTCTAGAAGAGCCATGTGACAAGTTGTGAAGCATCAGATGCATGTGATGCATTTCCTGGAATACCTACGTCTGACGAATCCCTAAATCTGGACTCTGCCGGGGAGGTCATCCGATTGAGCCAATCGTCCACTCTGAATGGGCCTTTTGAACTGCGTGATACCACATTAGCTTGTCATTTATAAAGGGCTTTTACAATGGGACATTTTTAACTTTTGTCACTAACACTAAAATGCTGATGTGAAGGAGAAACCATCTCATGGCGACATCAGTTCTAATATCTATTTCCACAGAAGTATAGTCATATTCTGATACAATAATTATTCTCATAATTATTTTAATGCAATGCTACAATTATTATACTTCTTTTATTATAATTATTAGTATCTGGTTTAAACAGTTAAATATCGAACAGAGAAGAAATCTCAGTGTAATCTCAGACCATGAACGACCTTTAACAATATTTTTTGCGCATACAAATATTGATATAGATAAATACCAATAATCTACCTTGTTTTATAGGCAATATTTTCAAAAGACTTAAGGTTTTGGGGTGCCACTAGCCGTGAACAGAACCAGCCCGGACACTTTGAACTGCATATATAATTTGATGATTGATGATTCATTTGATTTACTCCTTTATTCCAATAAAGCCCAGCCCTTATGGATTTACAAGACACTTTTCCTGTTTATTTAATGATCAAACATATGACAGAAAAAAACTAAAATAACGAATAAAAACAACGTAATACAACATAAAACACGCCAGACCACATTATAGGCCTGTGAACCCACACATCACGACAAATCTTAAAAAGCTGAGATTACCTTATATTCCAGGCCTTAGAAATAAAATTGGCAGTCTTGGATATTTTCGCCTTCAATAACCACTCCAGCTTCAGTTCATCATCAACCCAGAATTGATCAGGTTTTGCTTTTGCATTTCATCAAACAAGAGAATCCTCCTCTTCATCATATAGCGTACACTAAAACATGAAATGATCACAGACATTGCAAGATCACAGACATTGCATTTCCTATTCTCTTCTGGCATAGGGAGCCAACCTATCCCCCCATAACAAGCGGCAGGATACCAGTTCTCAGCTCAGCAGACAATGACCTCTGGCTTGTACTTAGAAAGGAGGTGACAGGCTCAGAACCAAAACGTTGCTTCATTTGGACATGTGACCATTTCTCTCTATAATTGAGGGACAACTTTTATTCTCTGAAAAATACATTGGAAAAGGGACACAAGAGATAGCAACATGCCAATCAGTTACAGATGTTATTTTTATCCATGCGTTTGCAGATGTAACGCCTTTACTGCCAAGCAAACGATTTTACATTTAGGGGTCGGGTTAAATCCCCCCACAAATCAAGGATCAAAACTGTTTTCAGATAGCTGAATACGCTACTTTTACTTTCACCCGCTAGATGGCAGAATCATCCCGTGTAATGCGGGTGGTCTACCTTCACTAGACCATAGGCCTGTAATATATCCAGTCTGAAGAGATGCAGTTCAAGAAAGGTATTAAGGATGTACAAAGACTGAAAAGCTTTAACTTAAAATATTTAGATCAGACTCTAGAAGTACGCTACTGTAGAATTTTTGGTATAAATGTAATTTTTTTTAACAGACAGGAATTGGTGTTGTCGTTTGCTTCGTGAGTGTTGACATTTTCCAGTTGGTGAAAATTATTATTTCAATTAATAACCCAAAAATCTATATAGGAAGGCTCACCTTATTATCTTAATTTTCTATTTTTAAATAATTCGAATCAAATGAACAATATATTTTTGAATCCAAAATAGCAAATATTCAATATGAACGTTACACACACTTTTGCTAATTTAGGCAACATATTCGTTTTTTACATTCACCGGAAAGGTCACCTTTCTCAACAAAAAGATTGCAAATAAAATAACTCAGACTCTATTATATGACAGACTACAGGAAAGGTTCTCCGTGGTCTGACATGGCCATCACTTAATAATACTTCCATTAATATCCAAGGCAAGTATGTCCGGCTTTGGCTAATGTGCATATTAATACAGAGGTGCTAATGCATCATAAAGATTCATTCAATGGATTTTGAGGGCAAATGGTAATACGTACTTGCATATAGCCTATTCACATTAAGAATAAAGTCTTTAATCAGAAAAAAACTTTCATTAGGGTGGTGCTTGAGTTCACTATATTGAACCTGTTTGAATAATTAAACAAAAGTAATTTTAATAGTGGACCTAGGACTATTTCAAGCTAGTCTGCATTAATAATAAGATCTTCAAAATGCACGAAATGCTTGGGATTAAGTATGACAACTGACAAATATATTGTCATAAAATACTTTTATCTTCAGTGGCTTGGGTTTTACAGGTGCAAATGCACAATGGGAGTGGGACTTTACTGTATTTCAATCTCGGGCCTTGTATCTGGCTACACCGAAGCTTCTGCTGTTCTACATAGAATACTAGCAATATAAAACAAAGAATACTTCAAACGTGGTGTTTTTGTGTTCTATTCTTCTGGGCAAGCTGATTACTGTTCGGGATAAAAAAAAAAAAAAAGTGTTCTTACAGTAAACTAACTAATGCGAAGAATCAGAGAGCGCTAATTAAGCCATGAGGGATCCAAGGCGGCAGGCTCCTCATGCTGTCCCAAACGGCCGGACCACGGGGGCTTATAGTTAAAACTTTGGAGCGAAACAACGAAAGAGCTCTATCATCAGACCCAGTTATCACAGGCTACATGTCCAGTGCAGAGGCATGAACCGCTGGAGCCGCGCCACACGGGATTGTGTGAACAGCAACGCCGAGACATTCATGCAGGTCGCATTACCTTCCTCTCCCGTTCGATCTTCCTGTTCTCAGTGCTTCACGCGATCCACTGCCAGTTTAAACATAAAAAAAAAAATCATTCAAAAACAAAATACAACCTATTTGTTTCAAATATTCATTTTTTTTAATTGAACAGTATACTATAGTTAATAGATGTATAATTAGATAAAAACACCATTGAGGTACGATTTTTATCAGTGGATAGGATGAGACATTTAGAGAAATTACCTGGTAAACATTCTATGTAAGAAAAGTCATTCGATATTTTTAATTCCTCCTAAATTGTGAGAATCAATTTTTTTGCATGGCAGGATATAATTATTTAAAAAATCATGTTGTGACAAATGACAAATAACAAAACTAATGATTCATATACTCTACAAACTCTTCCCTTTTTAAAATAAAAGTTGAACTTCAGGTTATGTGTGTGTCTGCAAGCATGTATTTTTTTTTTCTTTAGAACGTGCTTGCCCTATTTGTTAGACTGTTCGTGTCTGTGCATTCGAAAATAACGCATGAATATGCAAAGCATAGATGAGAATAGTTGCGTGAATGGAAAGGATGGTCAGCCCCCCTCACACACACACACACACACACACACAGAGAGAGAGAGAGAGAGAGAGAGAGAGAGAGAGAGAGAGCGAGGAAGAGAGACAGAGAGAGAGATTAAAGCACTAGTCCTGACTCCTCTTTCTTGTCCTTCTTTTCATCCTACTTTTATCAGTCATCCTCATATTGGACTGCCCTTTATCTGCTTTTTTATCTCCTCAATTTTTTTTTATCTAGCTATCTCTCTCCTTTCCATTTTCTCTCTTGCCCTGTCACTTTTCTTTCTAACAAAGCTGTTTTGATGCTGTGTGACAATGTCACCTGTCATCCTGTCCAACCATAGTATGCCCTACATGAAGGAAGATGTATACCAAACATCCACGGACACACACGCACACACACACACACACACACACACACGCACACACACACACACACACACACACACACACACACACACACACACTTGTCTCATATTAACCTAAATTATTCCTGAATTATGTTTTATTTCCTTTCTTTTTTTCCTGTTTCTTTGTCTACTGTCCATAATTGTTTAATGCAATTCTCCAAATTTTGATTATCCCCTACATTTGAATTTTTTTTTCTGATTCTCATTAATTGAAGTTGTCTTTAGTGTCAGAATGGATTGTGCTGAAGTGACTGGTAGACACTATCTGCTGCTACTAGTCAGCTGGGTTACATTTTATATCCCTCTGAACAACACAGGAGTTCATGAACCAATTCCGTGAGGTAGATGCTGTGTGTTTCCCCTTTAAGACTGGACGGTGGAATGTCTTTCCCTGTTGCTGTGGTGGGGGCAAAGAATTGGGGTGAGAGAAAGACTCACATGCACATGCATGCATGCACATAGACGCACGCACACACACACACACACACACACACACACACATATATACACACACACACACACACACACTCCCCCACCCCTTTATTGGGAGGGCCTGCCCTACTGGCTGTAGCCACCTGCAAATTACAACCTAGTACTCGAAGAGTTAAGACTATGTTCTTTCAGCCCATTGTGTACGTGTGTGTGCGCATACACACAGGTTTGTGTTTGTGTTTGTGTGTGTGTGTGTGTGTGTGCGTGAACAAGTGTGTGTGTGTGTGTGTGGGGTGGGGGGGGGTCAGGGGGAGGGGTGTACAGAGTCTGGTAGAAAACCTTTAATCCGGGTGCTGTCAGGCCCAAACCCGGCTTGATGTCCCATTGATGTGGAACAGAACAAAACACAGGGCCCCTTACTAAGCTCCCAGTGGTTCTCTCTATGTCTCTCTCTCTCTCTCTCTCTCTCTCTCTCTCTCTCTCTCTCTCTCTCTCTCTCTCTCTCTCTTACACACACACACACACACACACACACACACACACACACACACACACACACACACACACACACACACAGGGCCCCTTGCTAAGCCCCTTGCCGAGGCCCCTGCCCCCAACTCCTGACAGGGGAGGGCATTCCTTAGTCCTCATGCACGCGCGCACGTTCGAACGCACAATGGGCTGAAAGAACACAGTCTTAATTCTTCGAGCACTAAGTTGTAATTTGCAGGTGGCAACAGCCTGGAGCTGGACCTGCCCCTCCTATTGTTAGATTCTCTGTATCTCTTTCTCTCTCTCTCTCTCTCTCTCTCTCTCTCTCTCTCTCTCTCTCTCTCTCTCTCTCTCTCTCTCTCTCTCTCTCTCTCTCTCTCTCTCTCTCTCTCTCTCTCTCTCTCTCTCTCTCTCACTATCTCCCCCCTCTCTCCCGTATTTGACCCTAACCTCCCCTCTCCCTATTCGGCCCTCACTCGGCTTTAAATCCCTTGATGTCGCTTGCATGGGGAAACATTTTGTTTCTTTCTGAGAGTTTCTGCAAAACATCTACATCTAGGTAGGAGGAGGAGGAGAAGGAGGAGAGAGAGGGGGGGCACGCAAGAATGGTCAAGGGATGTGGGACCGCGTGTGTACATGTGCACATATGTGTGTGTGTGTGTGTGTGTGCGTGTGTGTGCGTGTGTGTGTGTGTGTGTGCAAAGGTCACCACCGGGTCAGGGAGCTGCGAGAGTCCGTCCATCAGGCTTGTAATCCGTCCTATCAGTGGACGTGACAGACGGATAGCTCGCTCTCGCGGCCCTGTGGCGGTGGGAGGCTAGCAAGACCGGCGCGCTAACAACACCCAGATGTTCCCCCGGCAACACGCAAGCACCGGGGCTAGGTAGCCGTGGCGACAGCAGACAGTTGTTGTGGTCCGGGCGGTTTGGCCGGTTCCCAGGACGGAGGGCGGTTCGGACATTTCCTTTTTGGCCGGGAGTCAGAAGAAGGAAAGCGAGCTGAGCGAGGGAAGCGTTTAGCACCTGCATGTCTGAACGGACAACACCTGACATACTGGAAGGGGAACGGGAGAGCTAACGTCAACGTTGGAACTGAAGCGGGCCAGGGTCTAGACATGGCGGGTTGCATAAACGTGTTGGCTGGATCTGCAGTTCTCCCGTCTGGCCAGC
>CM030173.1:33197046-33204546 GCA_017639675.1 Aplochiton taeniatus
CACACACACACACATACACACACACTTACACACACACGTGTTTGCATGTCGACATGGACATGACATAAAAGACGGACAGATGATTGTAGAGTACATTGATGAGAAAGTGACTGGGAAGGCCCCTCAGTCACTGAGGCCCCCCCTGTGTCTGTCTCTCCCTCTGTGTGTGTGTGTGTGTGTGTGTGTGAGTATGTGTGTGTGTGTGTGTGTGTGTGAGTGTGTGTGTGTGTGTGTGTGTGTGTGTGTGTGTGTGTGTGTGAGCGTGCATGGCGTGCTCCCTCTCCGACTAAGCCATCATCCCCTCCCCCCCATCAGGACCGACAGGTGTTATTATATTCAAATGGGCGTACTGATGGATGCATCTATAATGTGGCCCTGTGTTCCTCTGCCTAATGGAGCCTGACGCACCACCCCCTCCTGACAGCTCCGAGGAGGCCGACACACTCTCGCTGCTTGTGTTGGGGCACAGTGTCTCCTGGTGAGGGGGTGTGAGCCTGTGGTGGTACGGGCGGGGGCGTTTGTTTGGACGGGACCAAATAAAGGGTGGTGCGTCCCATCCAGGACTCTCCGAAAGGGAAGAGAGGAATGCTGGGGATGGGAACGCCGTTGATCGTTGTCCCGGCGTCCGTGGGTTATGCGGAATTATTCGTGTGTTTGAGGTGAGCGTGTCTTTGTTTGACCAGAGAGAGACAAAGGTAAAACCACCAAATGGTTTAGTGACAAAAAAATAATGGGACATTTATTTCCTTAATGCTCATGATTCACGGCCACAAGCTCTTGCAAGGACACGTAGACACTGTATACACACACAGACACACACACACACACACACACACGCACAGACACACGCACAGACACACACACAGACACACACACAGACACACCAAGATGTGATTCTGATGGGAAGCGGCTGTTCTCTTCCATCGCCCTCAGACAACGAAGCACCAGAGTCCCTCACCCATCAATCTCTCCCCCAGAGAAATATCCCCCCCCCCACACACCCCCACCCCACTCCATGCTGTTCTCTGTCCCGTTCATACGCACTCGCTCAAACTCCCGAGAGCCGGCGCAGGGGCAGAGTGCGAGCGCCTGTTTACATATACGTGTGTGTGAGTTTCAGAGAGCAGGGCCGGGGGGAGGGGGGGGACGACAGATTTCCAGCGGGCCTGGTGAAGTCCTCCGGAGTCTCCCGCACTGGGCCGACGACACCTGAACCGTCTCCAGCTGTGGACAGCGGGCATCAGTCACACCTTTATACGGAGCGGAGCGCTACAGCACCGCGGAGCAGAGACACAGAGTTGGCCGATCGTCACACCGCTCCGCCTCCAGAACTGGCCATCTTTAAGTTGTTGGTCCTTGAGTTTTTGCCCTCCTGTATTCCCCCCCCCCCCCCCCTCCTCCTCCCTCTCTCTTTCTATATTCTTCTATACCAACCCCCCCCCATCCCTCCTCCCCTACTAATCTCTGTATATTACCTCTCAGGAAGGCAAAGCTCTCTGTATGATCTGGCTGTTTTAATATCTGTCAGCTTCATCCTGTGCTTCCACCCCCGCTGCCCTCCCTCCCCCCTCTCCTTACCGATCTCCGCTTCCTCCCTCCATCATATTTCACTCCTTTTGTTTGACTCCCCCTGTCCCCGTCTCCGCTCCCTCTATCGGTACTCGTCAACGGCTGGTGGCCGACTCCGGCGGGGGGCGCGCGCGCGCGTGTGTGTGTGTATGTGTGTGTGTGTGTGTGTGTGTGGGGGGGTGGGGGGGTGGGGGGGGGGTTAAGTGAATGCTCGTGTGTGTGATTTCTGAGCATTCCTTCCTTTTCTCCTAGATCTTTTTGTCAGACAACCCCAGGTTTCTAGACACTCCGTATAAACACACTGATTATGGTGGGACCTCTGGGACGTGTGTGTGTGTGTGTGTGTGTGTGTGTGTGTGTGTGTGTGTGTGTGTGTGTGTGTGTACGTGCTTGCTGTGACCTGGGCCAGCTGCACCTGTGTTTTAGTGGTAGCCGTGTGGTAACATGTCTGTGTACGTTCGTCTGTTACTCCTCATGGCCTTGGAAAAGCCTAGACCCGACTCTGGTCCAAGGGTTCATTTTTTTCCAACTGTGTGGGCGTATCAGTCTTCGGACCACGAGTCAGTCAGCCAATTACACGTGTGCTCACTGCGTCGGTGGCGGCCAGCAGACTGAGTAATCTTCCCAGCAATTGGCTAACAGTCCTCATAGATCACGCGGGTGTCTTCCCTGCCAGCAATCACCCCTTTGTTTAGAAGCCTCATTAAGCACTTGAGACCACGCACTGTGGAAAGTCGATGCGGGGGGAGAAGCGGTTGGTGACGGCAGACGTTCACAACTTGGCTGGACGATGAGTAATAATCTGGTGACGTATGCGGCGGAGAATTTCTTGGGCCAGGGTTGTTTAACCCATCCTGGCTGGGTCAATAGCCTGGCCTGGGTCAATAGCTTGGCTGGATTAATAGCCTGGCTGGGTAAATAGCCTGGCTGGGTCAATAGCCTGGTTGGGTCAGTAGCCTGGCTAGGTCATTAGACTAGTTGGGTCAATAGCCTGGCTGGGTCAGTAGCCTTGCTGGGTCATTAGACTGGTTGGGTCAATAGCCTGGCCTGGGTCAATAGCTTGGCTGGATCAGTAGCCTGGCTGGGTCAATAGCCTGGCTGGATCAGTAGCCTGGCTGGGTCAATAGCCTGGCTGGATCAGTAGCCTGGCTGGGTGAGTTGCCTGGCTGGGTCATTAGACTGGTTGGGTCAATAGCCTGGCTGGGTCAATACCCTGGCTGGGTCAGTAGCCTGGTTGGGTCAGTAGCCTGGTTGGGTCAGTAGCCTGGCTGGGTCAATAGCTTGGCTGGGTCAATAGCCTGGCTGGGTCAATAGTCTAGCTGGGTCAGTAGCCTGGCTGGGTCAATAGCCTGGTTGGGTCATAAGCCTGGCCTGGCTAGCCAGTCTGCTCCATTTCTGGAGACTAGGGGGAGGCGGGTCAAACTTGGTTACAGAGTTTTTCCTTTTTAAATCTAAGATGTGCCAAAAGCTACTTCTAAAAGCGGCCTGTACGTTAGTTGTAGCGCATGTATCTTAGAAAAATTGTGTTTGAAAGAGTAGGTTTCCTCCACACATCATGAATCCACTGCTCTTTTTTAGGGGATGAACCACATCATCTTAGCTGTCTTGTTCAGTGCTGCATCAATTCGTGGAAGTAATGGCAAGTTTATAGATGGTTCATTTGTGGGCCATCCCGGTTTGCAGCAAGTTCTCGGTAGCTACTCACCGTGGTGATTGTAGACTATTTTGTGCTTCCTTTGCTGAATAGCCTTATACTGTATAGTAAGAGAAGAAGCTGCTATACCCTATCCCTTTTGAAATGGGAGCTAGCTTGATAATGTTGGGTGAAAATTACCTGTCTGAGGAAGGTACAGTCAATACCAGCGGGGCACTGTTCAATGAATCCCCATCAGGCAGCACATGCCGTGCACTTAACATGCAGGGGACGAGGGAACCAAATGCGTCAGGAACGCGTCGGCAAACGTGAGGAGCGCTTCCCTTTTCAGCGCCCGTGTGACCGGGACATGGACAGATTACAGCCGGCTCTGTGGTGACTTTCAAAGTGACAGAGCAGCTCCGATTGGGTGTCTATTGTGTCAGTCAAGTTTGACCGGTCTTGCTCAAGGGAGGAGGGAGAGGAGGAGGCACATCAAGTTCCCACGCACTTTCACCAGCCACCAATGTAGACCTGGCAGTGGACCACCCATTTCTTCCCTTCCACTTTCGTCAAGGCTTTGTTAGAAAAAGGGGCTTTTTTTCTCGAAATAAAGGTGGTACTAATGATAAATATACAAATAATAATAATAAATTAGGAAATAAGGAAATTATTGACTTTTTAGAGGATTGCTTTTGGTTGTGATCGGAAAGCAAAGGTAATGAAGAGGGGAAGACAGTTATGGAAATGGTTTGGCATCAAGTTTTGATTTCAAAATGATTAAGGGGTTGAACTACTAATGATAAAATCTCTCCATCATTACTAAAGTTATGTCTCTTTTCTCCTATGTTTTTCCACTACTACAACAGCAGAGCTATACACTTCAAGTGAATACTTGCGATTCATTTGGACATGTTTTTTTCTTTTATTTTTTTATTGGTATAAATGATTACCTGCCGAGGGATTCCAGGGCTTACAACTCATTGAAATACACAGTATTTTTGTATTCTTCTTTTTTTATTATTATTATCATATAATTTTTATCTTGGTCTGCTTGTGAAGACTGAAAGGCCAGGGTGGAACTAATTTTCTCTGCCCTTGTTGGCGAAGGCCGTCGCACTATGTTTGTGTCGCGTGGAAATGCGTCCACATTTCTAAAGCCTCTCTCTGCTCATTCTTCTATTTGCTTTTATGTGTCAAGTACATTATTTTGTTATTATTATTAACAAGGGAAAAAACCCAAGGCTCTCTCTCGCTTTAGGACTGCGGAAATTGAATATTGTATTTAAAAGTCAATTTCCATGATGGGATTACGCAAATCAGCCACTCGCTCGCTCCCCCCTCTCTCCCTCCAACCCCTTTTCTTCTCTCCTCCACCTTGATGCATCTGTTCATTTGCTGTGGTTTACTCTGTTCATTTGCGGACATCTTGTTCACGCTCCGCGGCCCGTCTCATGTTCTCCCACTTTGTATTGTCATGCTACTCCAGAGTGTCTCTGTGTTTTTCTCTGAACCTGTGTGTGTGTGTGTGTCCGGGGGTGCGTGCGTGTGTCTGTGCGGGTGTGCGCATGTGTGTGTCTGCATGTGTGTGTGTGTGTGTGTGTGTGTGTGCGCGCGCACGCTCCACCTGTAGTTTCAGAGCTCCCGTCCGTTCCTTTTTAGCCACAGTAAGTAAAAGTAGCCCCTAAAAGCAATTATCTCCCACATATCCTGCTCGGGCTATTTGGCTGTTTGTACATGACTTATTTATTTATCTTTTTAGGTCAGTCCATTTTCTATTTTGCGTATCAGAAATTGCCACCGTCAAATGTCACCATGTAAAAGGAAAGGAAAGGTAAAGGTGAGGAAAGTTAGTTGAACAAAGGAGCCTGTCACAACGGCGATTTTCTACCTTGGGGTCTGTCGCCAGGGTTACAGGGAGGAGACGTTCAGAGTGCTCTGCATCACCTGAAGTTAGAGCCGTGCACCAATCACACACAGGTCAGAGGAATGCCATACATAATGGCTGTATGAGATTTTTACTTTACTGGGAGCGTGCTCTCTCTTGCTGTGTGTGTGTGTGTGTGTGTGTGTGTGTGTGTGTGTGTGTGCGTGCGTGCGTGTGCGTGCATGAAAGGACAATCAAAACATGTTTTCGCTCTCTGAAACCTGCTCTGCTCACGACCTGGACAGTGTTGTTGCAGTAACCGGAGTCTGAAGCAAACGCCCTCTACACCCACACACACGCACCCACACACACACAGATGCCTGCAGTGTATAGCTAAAGTATAATAGAGGCAGGAGTGGAGGTGATTTAATAGTCATTTCCTTCAGCTAGATTAAGAGAGAACCTTCATGGAAGTGTTGATGATAGAAAGAACTGGAGGGAAACGTTGCCTCAGACCTGAAGCCTGATGAGAGTCCATCAGACAGGCCAGCTTTTCTCTCCATCTTCCTGTCTCTCTCTCTTCTTTCTGTATATATGTCTCCCCCTTCACCCCCCCCCCCCCCCCCCCCCCCCGCTCTCCCCTTCTTCACGGGCCCCTTTTTGTCTCTCTCTTTTTGTCTTACCCTCCCTTTCTCTCTGTCTTTTCACCTTTCTGTATATCACCCTCTACTGCTCTATCTCCTTGTTTACAGTAAGCAGTGTGAAGAATAGTTGTGTCCTTTTATGGGTATGGAGAAAGCACACTGAGGCCGTGGCCTATAATCCACGCTCCTTCGCCCTCTCGACCCTGAGCACCCAATATGCCTTTTGGTGTGCGTTTGTGTGTGTGTGTGTGTGCATGTGTGTGTGTGTGTTTACGAGTGTGTTTGAGTCCTGGGTCACCAGGTCTGTGCAGCGAGGTAAGAGCCCCCCCCCCCACCCCTCTCTCTCTTTGGCTGTGCCTACATCGACGGAGCGAGGTTTATTTTGAAACTCCCTAAAAAGCCCCTCTCAGGAGTGTTTAGGTTACACCAGGGGTCCCCGCCACTGCCACACACACACACACACACACACACACACACACACACACACACACACACACAAACACACACACACTCACACACAAGGCAGGTGTTGTTGAGCTGGACCTGCTGTAGACATATTTTAAACAGGCTGGGAGGAAGGAGAGAGAGAGAGAGAGAGAGAGGGAGAGAGAGAGAGAGAGAGAGAGAGAGAGAGAGAGAGAGAGAGAGAGAGAGAGAGAGAGAGAGAGAGAGAGAGAGAGAGAGAGAATGGCCGCTGTGCGGCATGGAGGACAGCAATGTCATGTCTCCGAGCGGTGTTAATTAATACGTGAGCTGAGTGCTGTGAGCTGCATTAGCTCATCCCTCCACCAAAGCTCCCTAATTCCAGCCCGCGTAGCGTAGCATCAATTAACAGGCAGCCTCCACGCCTTGCCACTGGCATGTCCCCGGTCCAAGCTCAGCCTCTGTGTGAGTGTGTGTGTGTGTGTGTGTGTGTGTGTGTGTGTTTGTGAGGAGGCGAGAGAAGCAAGCTTGTGGTGTGTGATACGTGTGATACGTGGGCGTGTGTTCGGTTTGGACCAGCCTTTTTACAGGAGTAATGTTGGTGTGTGTGTGTATCAGCCGGGGTGAACTTTTCTTTGGTTAGCCACACAGGGTGAACCCTGAAATCATGCCCCCATTCGCAGCGGAATGCCAAAGTGTATTTGCTTGCATGTGTGTGTTTGTGTGAGTGTGTGTATGTGTGTGTGTTTGAGTATGGAATGCCAGAGTCAGGGGCCTGAGAAACAGCCGCGCACAAACAAACATGGGCTCGTCTTTCCCCATTGCCCCACTCTGCTCCCTATCGCTCACATACGCTCTCACACTCTCTCTCTCTCTCTCTCTCTCTCTCTCTCTCTCTCTCTCTCTCTCTCTCACACACACACTCGCTGTGTCGCTGTGAGTCCTGTGAGCCCTGTTTATTTTCTCAGTGCTCACTAACGTTGCTGCCATCCCGGTTCCTCTAATTAGATTTACCTGGGTGTTTTTCTTTCCCTCCACTCATCCCCTCTTCCCTCTCTTCTGCTTCCCCCCCCCCCCCCCCCCCCCCCCCCCCCTCTCCTCACCACTTCGGAATAGTTTTTCAGGCTGGCTGACTGCATCATCTGGGGCTGATGGAGAGATGAGTACTGGGGTAGAGAGAAGAGAACGTGAATCCCGCCAGCCTCCTATCTTCTCTCCCCCCCCCCCCCCCCCCCCCTCCTCCCGCTGCATGCGCCAGATCCTCTCTGAGAGACTCGCCCGTCTGATTTCGCCGCTTGATTTCCGTGGGAACGGCGGCACCCCGCTGTTCCTCCCAGAGCGTTGCCGGCGGGAACCCCTCTCAC
>CM030173.1:33217046-33229546 GCA_017639675.1 Aplochiton taeniatus
CCCCAGCCTCCACCTGCTTGGGGTGTGATAATCAGTACCTGTTGGGGGGGGGGGGATGGGCAGATATGTGCTCCCAACCCGTGGTTATTCACTGAGTGTTTGAGTGTGACCTTGGGCGGGAAAGCAATTCATAGCAGCAGACCCTTGATGTCGACTATCAGTGTATTACCATGTTATTGCAAAAAAAAATGTTAGGCATATGGTAAGTGGTCATGGCTGGACTGGTACCTCTGGTCAGAGGCGTCGTGCCCATTCACACGTGCCCCCTCAGACAAGGATTTGAAATCAAATCTGCAGTATTATGGATATAGCATGCTAAAGGGGCATGTCGTAAATGGACTGGTGAAACTTTGCCCCCTCCAAAGGAATTGGGTGCAGGACGCCTCGGCCTCTGGTCGTGGCTTGATCTGCTCCACCCTAGAGAAGGGGAGTGTTTCCTCAGGAAAAACTCCTAGATCATCTTTGTCCATCATAATGGGCCAAAAATGGACCAAATGAATTCTAATATATATGTTTGGAATATCGTGAATAACAGCTTGAGTGTGTGGGGTTTGCTGCTTTGAGATAAAATGTACGCACTTTCTTCCTACGTCTCGTTTAAGGGATTTTTATATTTCGTGTTTTCCGGCTGAATACCGCGCTGCTTGGACTGGGCTGAGCTGAGTGGCACATGTATTTCAAACATGTTGACTGGGTGTAAGGAGAGAGGAGAGCAAACTCTTTGTATCTCAGAAGATGATTCAGCCGTCATTGAAGTTGTTTTTCCCCGTGCACGGATGCACACACACACACACACACACAGACACACACACACACACACACACACACACACACACACACACAGTGTTGGATAGGCACTAGAGACAACGCAAGGACTAGACAGGGCAAGGACACACATCCTCTTCAGGTACAATCCAAACAACCTTGATGAGCACAGCTCCTTTGTCCTGGCTGCCTTAAAGATGATTTGAATACAACTAAATAGGGTTTCCACAAGCTCGACTTTAAATTGCATTTGTACAATACCTATTGAATTACCCCCCTTAAAAAAAAGAAGCATTGAAAAGTTTTTTTAATACCAGTTTTGTCCGTTGAAGAAGACCTGGAATGCTTAATTATTGTTATTTTCAAAGACATGGCCACTACTACTACTACTACTACTATTACTAATACTAATACTACTGCTACTACACACACACACACACACACACACACACACACACACACACACACACATTTGTGACATAAATGCATTGATTTAACTAGGAGTTTTGAGGACTTCTGGGAGAAAAGAGGTCAGCGTCCTTGTGCATGTTGTGATGCCACTTGAATGCTGCCACAGGGAGCCCCAGGTGGGCCTGGGAACAGAGCAGTCCTTGAACAACCGCACAACCTTCCTCAACTCAATGCACCAATTCAACCACAGAAATGCACAGCATTCAACAACAAAACATGTTTGTTGGTGCCCTCTCTTTTTCTTTCCGTCTCTCCGTCTCTCCCTCCCTCCCTCCCTCCCACCCTCCCTCCCTCCCTCCCTCCCTGGCCGCTGTCCTCCTCCTCTCTCCTGCGACAGCCTTCCGTCACTGCTAAAGCCGCTGTCTTCCCGGCGGATTACGTGGATCAAGCGGTGATTGACAGCCCCCCCCCCCTCACCCCCCTTTTTGTGTGTTTGGGGTTACCATGGAGAGGCGGGCGTGGAGAGATGCGGGGTCATCGATTGTCTGTGTCTGGGTGTGTCACGGCTGCGTGTGTGTTTGCGTGTGCGAGTGCATGTGTGTGTGTGTGTGTGTGTGTGTGTGTGTGCATGCACGCCGGAGGATAAGATCAAAAGGGGTGTGTGCTGTCGGCCCCTGCCATGTTTTACAGGCCGTGGTTGGAGCTGTCAACTTTGATGTGATGACACGGGCTGAAACCATGGCAGACAGCGAGAGAGAGAGAGAGAGAGAAAGAGAGAGTGTGCGTGAGAGTATGTGAGAGTGTATGTGTGCACTGGAGAAGAAGATGAAAGGTGTGTGTGCTGAGCCCTGCTGTCGGTCCCTGCCATGTTTTACAGGCCGTCCGCTCCACAGCGTGGTTGGAGCTGTCAGCCTTGATGTGATGACAGACACAAGAGAGAGAGAGAGAGAGAGAGAGAGAGAGAGAGAGAGGGAGAGAGAGGGAGAGAGAGAGAGAGAGGGAGAGAGAGATAAGGAGAGAGGGAGAGAGAGAGAGAGAGAGAGAGAGAGAGAGAGAGAGAGAGAGAGAGAGAGAGAGGGAGAGAGGGAGAGAGGGAGAGAGTGAGCCAAGGAGACAGAGACAGACAGACAGACAGACAGACAAACAGACAGACAGACAGACAGACAGACAGACAGACAGACAGACAGACAGACAGACAGACAGACAGACAGACAGACAGACAGACAGACAGACAGACAGACAGGTAAGGTTAGAGGGAGACAAAGTTGGAGGAAAAGACTGAGGGATGGAGTGTGTACAGGGATGGTGACACCAGCTGCTGGAGCTTGTACACTCTGTGTTCGTGTAAGTGTGTTTATATCAGTGTGTGTGTGTGTTTGTGTGTGTGTGTGTATGTGACTACAGGCCTTCTAGTGAGCGCTGCAGGCCTTGGCGTGCTGCTGGCTGCTGGTTCTCTGATCCCTTACTGAGAGGCAGCAGAAGATCATGGAACAGATACTCATGAAGACCTTCTGTCCAGTCTTCACCGCCAGGCTCTCCCTTCACAAATACAGTCAATCACCGCCGGAGAGAAAGGAAACTCCACTCCGCTCCACCCGACACGCTCACATACCTTCACACACACACACACACACACACACACACACACACACACACACACACACACACACACACACACACACACACATACCTGTGCATACGCAAACAGCCAACTGCCCCCTGCCTTTAGCCATGTGTTCTCAATCAGCCACGCAGGGAGTGGAGATGGCGGGAGCGGGCAGGACCTGTTTGGGTTAAATGTCTGCTCCCGCCTTAATAGAGGATAAATAAGCACTGGCCTGTTGTGGGGGGGACACCTCCTTTGCGCGCGCGCGCACACACACACACACACACACACACACACACACACACCTAGGTCTTGGTAGTGCGGTCAGTAGAGCTAATACAGCAGAAAATGTTGCGCTCCTCCCTGTGAGCTGCTGGTGTTATTGCTGGACCGCTAATAAGGCCCAGATGCCTAATATTACACGTGATCTGTCGGAATAGTTTTGTTTATGTAATTTAATTTTTCCAGGCAGTTGTTTCCAATTAGGTTGTTTAAAAGTTAGAATTGAATTAAATGGGAGATATCGACGTGAACTGGAATGGCAAAGGCAAACAGGACCAGGGCGGACATGTGGGAACAGGGCTGCTGTGGCCTCCGTGAGTGTGTATGGTGGTGTGTGTGCGTTTTTGGAGTGTGTGTGTTTGTGTTCAAGGGCCCACATGTGTGTGTGCGGGCGTGTGTGTGCGCGCACGTGTGTGTGTGTGTCTATGTGTGTGTGTGTGTCTATGGCTGTGTGTGTGTGTGTGTGTGCGTCCAGAAAGAATGACTCGTTGCCACGACGCATACCCCATCATCACAGATATGCCCATTATTGCCGAGTCGCTGTTCCTTCTTGTAATTATGACGTTAAGGCCGGCAATTACACTGAAATGTGTTGGAGTGTCAAAATGGCTGCCGAAACGACCTGTCAGTCTGGAGCACCGCTTAGACGGAGGCAAGAGGAGATAGAGCGTCAAAACCAAACGGACACCATTAAAAAGGAGCGTTCGTCGATAAAGAGAGATGGTGCCTCCTCTCACTTACCTCAGAGAGAGGATACTTTCTGTTGCTTTTTAAAGTTCAGCCGCTGGCGGTCGGCAACACACTATGAACAAAACACGTTTTTCCCGCGCAGCGCAAACATCCTGGATTTGACAAAGCGAACGGGAGACTGACTTGGGAGAGAGGTAGAAGGCGACGCGCTCTGCTCTCTGGCCACCGGGGGCGCATGCGAGCAGGCAGGAGCAGGGCAGAGCAGCGTGGCTGGTGAGACCCACGTGTCTCTGGGGGCGAGCCCTGCAGACAGGCTTCTGGCAGGCCTGGGTCTCACAGCCTGGATAGAATGGAGGAACTGGAGAGAAACACACGACTACCAGAGGAATACAGTCTCCAGTAGCTGCTACGCTCTTTCTTCAGACTTTAACCATCGGCAGACTGGATTGGATTAGACTGGACTGGACTGGATTGGACTTGATTAGACTAAACTGGACTGCACTGGACTGGATAAGACTGAACTGGACTGGACTGAACTGAACTGAACTGAACTGAACTGAACTGAACAGGACTGGATTGAATGAGACTGAACTGGACAGGACTGGAGTCTGTGTATGGACTGTAGTATGGACTTGAGTTAGTATGGACTTGAGTTGACTAATGTGGACTTGAGTTAGTATGGACTTGAGTTAGTATGGACTTGAGTTGACTAGTATGGGCTTGAGTTAGTATGGACTTGAGTTAGTATGGACTTGAGTTGACTAATGTGGACTTGAGTTAGTATGGACTTGAGTTAGTATGGACTTGAGTTTGTATGGACTTGAGTTGACTAATGTGGACTTGAGTTAGTACGGACTTGAGTTAGTATGGACTTGAGTTGACTAGTATGGGCTTGAGATAGTATGGACTTGAGTTAGTATGGACTTGAGTTGACTAATGTGGACTTGAGTTAGTATGGACTTGAGTTAGTATGGACTAGAGTTGACTAATGTGGACTTGAGTTAGTATGGACTTGAGTTAGTATGGACTTGAGTTGACTAATGTGGACTTGAGTTAGTACGGACTTGAGTTAGTATGGACTTGAGTTGACTAGTATGGGCTTGAGATAGTATGGACTTGAGTTAGTATGGACTTGAGTTGACTAATGTGGACTTGAGTTAGTATGGACTTGAGTTAGTATGGACTAGAGTTGACTAATGTGGACTTGAGTTAGTATGGACTTGAGTTAGTATGGACTTGAGTTGACTAATGTGGACTTGAGTTAGTATGGACTTGAGTTAGTATGGACTTGAGTTTGTATGGACTTGAGTTGACTAATGTGGACTTGAGTTAGTACGGACTTGAGTTAGTATGGACTTGAGTTGACTAGTATGGGCTTGAGATAGTATGGACTTGAG
Organism: Aplochiton taeniatus; assembly: GCA_017639675.1. Classification (NCBI taxonomy): domain Eukaryota; kingdom Metazoa; phylum Chordata; class Actinopteri; order Galaxiiformes; family Galaxiidae; genus Aplochiton; species Aplochiton taeniatus. Next base: position 33,222,198 of record CM030173.1, read on the forward strand.
TTAGTATGGACTTGAATTGACTAATGTGGACTTGAGTTAGTATGGACTTGAGTTAGTATGGACTAGAGTTGACTAATGTGGACTTGAGTTAGTATGGACTTGAGTTAGTATGGACTTGAGTTGACTAATGTGGACTTGAGTTAGTACGGACTTGAGTTAGTATGGACTTGAGTTGACTAGTATGGGCTTGAGATAGTATGGACTTGAGTTAGTATGGACTTGAATTGACTAATGTGGACTTGAGTTAGTATGGACTTGAGTTAGTATGGACTAGAGTTGACTAATGTGGACTTGAGTTAGTATGGACTTGAGTTAGTATGGACTTGAGTTGACTAATGTGGACTTGAGTTAGTACGGACTTGAGTTAGTATGGACTTGAGTTGACTAGTATGGGCTTGAGATAGTATGGACTTGAGTTAGTATGGACTTGAGTTGACTAATGTGGACTTGAGTTAGTATGGACTTGAGTTAGTATGGACTAGAGTTGACTAATGTGGACTTGAGTTAGTATGGACTTGAGTTAGTATGGACTTGAGTTGACTAATGTGGACTTGAGTTAGTATGGACTTGAGTTAGTATGGACTTGAGTTTGTATGGACTTGAGTTGACTAATGTGGACTTGAGTTAGTACGGACTTGAGTTAGTATGGACTTGAGTTGACTAGTATGGGCTTGAGATAGTATGGACTTGAGTTAGTATGGACTTGAGTTGACTAATGTGGACTTGAGTTAGTATGGACTTGAGTTAGTATGGACTAGAGTTGACTAATGTGGACTTGAGTTAGTATGGACTTGAGTTAGTATGGACTTGAGTTGACTAATGTGGACTTGAGTTAGTACGGACTTGAGTTAGTATGGACTTGAGTTGACTAGTATGGGCTTGAGATAGTATGGACTTGAGTTAGTATGGACTTGAGTTGACTAATGTGGACTTGAGTTAGTATGGACTTGAGTTAGTATGGACTAGAGTTGACTAATGTGGACTTGAGTTAGTATGGACTTGAGTTAGTATGGACTTGAGTTGACTAATGTGGACTTGAGTTAGTATGGACTTGAGTTAGTATGGACTAGAGTTGACTAATGTGGACTTGAGTTAGTATGGACTTGAGTTAGTATGGACTTGAGTTGACTAATGTGGACTTGAGTTAGAATGGACTTGAGTTAGTATGGACTTGACGGGGCGGTTGGGCCGAGCAGCGAAGAGGTGTGTAGCGATGGCCCCCGGCTCATCTCTGTTTGTCTGGCCCCTTCGCACTCGGAGCAGGAAACTCACACAGAGTTGCCAGGTTACAGCAAGGAGAGGAGGAGGAGGAAAACGAGGGCAACCTGTCAAATATCCACCCCGAAAGAAAAGAAAAGGCGAGCGCGCGCGGCGGAGAGCATTCCAGAGAAAAGAAAAAAGACCGAAGGGAAAAAAGGAAAGACAAGGATCCCTTCAGGAGGCAGAGCAGTGTTGCGTGACTGGCGTTGCATAAACACACACACACACACACACACACACACACTCTCTCTCTCTCTCTCTCCCTCCCTCTCTCTCTCTCTCACACACACACACACAAAGTACCCGGCCCAGAATATTGCGCTGTGATGTGTTTTCTCTCACTGGTAACTTTAGTATGGATGATTTAACGCTTAACTGCAATCAGTGTTAAAGCGTTCCACAAGCCTCACTCAGACATAGCAGCTGTGTGTGTGTGTGTGTGTGTGTGTGTGTGTGTGTGTGTGTGTGTGTGTGTGTGTGTGTGTGTGTGTGTGTGTGTGCGCGCAGCCCTCACAGCCATAACAGACTGCTGGGGTGTTTAGAGAGGCAGGCTACAATGCGGAGGACAGATGTGGAAAACCCCCAGCTCTCTAGACAAGGGCCCCCTTCATCCCTCACTCTTCTCTCCTCCGCTCAGACGCGGGATGGAGGGATGGAGTTACTGAACTAACTTCCTGGATTACATCAAACAGCCCTGTGGAAGCAAAGGCTGCAGAATCTCTCTCTCCTCCCTCTCTTTCCCCTTGTTATCCACCTCCCTCTGCTCTCTCTCTCTCCTCCTCTCTCTACCCCTCTCTCTCTACTTTTCTCTATACCTCTCTCTCCGTCCTTCTCTCTCTACCCCTCTCTCTCTCCATCTATATCTCTTCCTCTGTGGGGGAGTCTATCTGCCCATTTCTCCATCCAGACGCGTTCACAAACACAGCAGTGTCCGGCTTTGTCTACCCCGCGCACACTCAGACACACACACACACACACACACACACACACACACACACACACTCACACACACACACACACACGCACACAACACACACACACACACACATACACACACACACACACGCACACAACACACACACACACACACACACACACACACTCATACTTACATTCACACTCATACACTCACACACACAAGTGCATACACACTCACATGCACAGATACCATACTCTGTATGGCCTTTACATGCCCTCTGTTGGCCCGAATGCTTCTGAACATCACATTAACAAAGTCCCTGTGTATGACACACACGCACACACTCACAAAGACAGACAGGCATCTAGAAAGAAGGGCAGGCGGACAGACAGACACAGACAGCCAGTGGGCACACAGAGCAGAGCAGAGCAGGGCTAGAGGGGGCTGAGACAGGGTTTAGGCTAGAGGCTGGTGCCTTTCGGCTGGGCCCGAGTCACGTCTATGGTGGAGGTGTGGAGATGTTTGGAGAGCTCTGTGGACGGGCAGATGGAGTGTGGGGTGGAAGAGAGAGTGGAGAGAGGAGAGAGGACAGAGGAGGAGGAGAGAGGAGAGAGGAGAGAGGACAGAGGAGGAGGAGAGAGGAGAGAGGAGAGAGGACAGAGGAGGAGGAGAGAGGAGGAAATAACGAGAGGAGGAGAGCGGAAAGAAGAGAGGACAGAGGAGAGAGCAGGGAAGAGAGTGGAGAGAGATGAGAGGAGGAGAGAGGACAGAGAGAGGAAAGAAGAGAGAGGACAGAGGAGTGGGGAGGGAGGAGAGAGGAGAGAGGAGGAGGAGGAGAGGGCAGCCAGAAGCTGTTGGTCCAGGGAGCAGTGCACCATGGCAGTGGAGAGGAGACTCAGTGGGCTTATCTGCCCAGTCGTCTGCAGCTGTATTTGCCGCCTCTGTTTGTTGTTCCCTAAGCAGTCCACGGATGTGTGTGCGTTTGCCTGGTTACGTGTGTGTCTGTGTGTGGGTGTGTGTGTGTGTGTGTGTGTGTGTGTGTGTGTGTGTGTGTGTGTGTGTGTGTGTGTGTGTGTGTGTGTGTGTGTGTGTGTGCGCGTGTGTGTCTTTGTTGTTCCCCAAGCGGCCAAGGGAGGGCTGGGAATTTTCTGTGTCAGTGCGTCGGAGGATTTTGGCTGCAGCTTTGTTGATCCTGTCTTTGTTGATCCTGTGTTGTTGTAGCGAGGAGGGTGTTGGGGGGGGGGGGGGGGGGGGGGGGGGGGGGGGACTGAGGCATTAGCCATGGCAGCCAGGACTTAACCCTCTCCCGGCCCCCCGCTCCTACCCCGGCCCCAGGCCAACGGGCTGGGCAGGACAGCCTCCAACCCCCCGCCCACCCAACCACCCACCAAAGCGCTGCAACCATCCCGCACACAAACAGTGTGTGTGTGTGTGTGTGTGTGTGTGTGTGTGTGTGTGTGCGGCGGTGTTTGAAAAAGGGGTTCTAGCCCTTTGGGTTTGGAGTCATGCCTTCTGAAGCGAGCCAACTTTCAATTACCGTCCCCCTCCTGCACCCCCCTCCAAAGGTGTGTGTGTGTGTTTGTGTGTGTCTGGGAACGCCTGAATTTGTGTGTGTGTGTGTTTGTGGGAGCGATAGAGAGAGCTGTGTTTACGCTCTGTGTCTTGTCTATGGCCGTGGGCCAGGTGATTCCGTCTGGACACTTTTTTTGGGGGGGGGGGGCTCGTCTGACCAGTCAGAAGATAGCGACCGACTCCATGTGGAGTGTGTGTGTGTGTGTGTGTGTATGTGAATGTGAACGTGAACGTGAACGTGTGTGTAGCTATGTGTGAGAGAGAAGAGATATTTTTTAAACCCCGGCTCGGACCGTAAGAAGGGTGCCGGGACCTTGACCTTGGCTGCTCGGAATCCCAAACGGGCTGAGACTTAAGGAGCGAGTTCTTCCCAAAGCTCCGGTGAGGTGTGACCTCTATGCCCTGCAGGAGTCCACCATAAGCAGCCTGCTGTCTGCAGACACAGGGGGGCCAGGCTCCAGCCCTTTAACACTGAGCTGCTCTGCTCTGCGTTGGCTTCAAGTGTTCCTGGGTGCGTGTATGCGTCTGTGTAACGCGTGTTACTGTGTCTGTGTGTGTGTGTGTGTGTGTGTGTGTGTGTGTGTGTGTGTGTGTGTTTGAGCCTGTGTGTGTGGAGGGGAACAGAGAGAGAGAGACAGAGAGAAAATAAAGACATTTTTGCCTGCCGCTGTGCTCTGCCATCAATGGCATATGACATGGGTGTGTGACCGACTGTTGTTTCATTAAGTTGTGATAAACGTACATCAATACATCCGAGCTGTTCAGGCAGGTGCACATGTGTGTGTGTGTGTGTGTATGCATCTGTGTTTGTCAAAAAGTGTGCAAGGCTCTCTGTCAAACAGAATCAGGGTTTAAGAGCATGTTAGAGTGGCCTTGGAAACCGTACACCCCACCCCACCCCACCCCAGAGACAGAGACAGAGAGAGAGGGAAACCTCTCTGATCCATGGACTTCAGCTGCGTGCTAACTTCACAAAAACTAGCTTCAAATATGGTGCTAAAGACATACCCCCCCCCCCCCCCCCCCCCCCCCGACTGCTATGTTGTGGTCCAGCTGTTTATTTGGCCGGCTCTCCCCTGCCCCCATAAGACCCCTGTCCTGCCCTCTGTCCTTTGTTCGTCTCTGCTTAGGACCTGCACCGGTCACCTGCAAAGGATTAAAGATAGAGGTGGGGGTGGATGGCCTGTGTGTGTGTGTGTGTGTGTGTGTGTGTGTGTGTGTGTGTGTGTGTGTGTGTGTGTGTGTGTGTGTGTGTGTGTGTGTGTGCGTGCGTACGTGCGTGCGTGTGTGCGCGTGCATGCATCTGTTTTCTGAGTGTGTTTGTGTCAGTGTAGGATTTCATTCCAGCTCTACGTCAGCCCCCCCCCTCCCTTCCCCTTGACCCTGTGACCCCCCCCCCCCCCTCCCTTCCCCTGTATCCTCATCTGTCTCATCTCATACCGGGTGCTGCCTGAAGCGCATGCAGCCGTGCGGCCACAGGAAGAAGCCCACTGCCTAGCGGGAGTTCCGCCGCCGAGCCCGACAACGATGCATGGAACGTGACGCCGGGAGCGGAACGTTTTCCATGAAACCACCGTCGCTCCCGGAGCCGCGCTCCCCTCCTCGGCTCGCGGCCTCCGTGTCGCCAGGTGACGGTCCTGGCGCCCACCTGTAGGCATTGGAGGCTGGGCCCCGGGCCTCTCTCTCTCTCCCTGAGCCGGTCCATGGCGCGGGGCCTCTCGACAGACGCGGCCCTGCGGCCGGAGACGTGGCGACGAACGCGCCGCGTGTGTGTGTCGGTGTGTCTCACCGAGCGAAGCGATCACACCGCCAATTGAACGACTCTCCCTCACCCAGGGCTTTGGTAAATTGAGCTGTAAACACGTCCGCGCTTGTCGCCGCGCGTGCTCCGGAGAGTCTGCCGCTCTCCTCTCCCCGAGCACGTCCCCTAGGCTCGGCGCTGTTGGTCTGCGAGCGTGTGGGCTAATTTCCCACGCAGTAAACATCTCATTACCATGTCCCAAGCTGCCTTTTAATTGTGTTTGCTCTTTGTCTGCCGTTTCCCCGGCCGTCCCCTCTTTCAGCCTCGCCACAACGCTTTCCTCTCTGCTAGACAGACGCCTCCACCTCTCTCTCTCTCTCTCTCTCTCTCTCTCTCTCTCTCTCTCTCTCTCTCTCTCTCTCTCTCTCTCTCTCTCTCTCTCTCTCTCTCTCTCTCTCTCTCTCTCTCTCTCTCTCTGTCTCTCTCTCTCTCTCTCTCCCTCTCCGTCTCTTTCTCTCTCTCTCTCTCTCTCTCTCTCTCTCTCTCTCTCTCTCTCTCTCTCTCTCTCTCTCTCTCTCTCTCTCTCTCTCTCTCTCTGTCTCTGTCTCTGTCTCTGTCTCTGTCTCTCTCTCTCGCTCTCTCTCTCTCTCTCTCTCTCTCTCTCTCTCTCTCTCTCTCTCGGCTCGCTCTCGCTCTCTCTGTATCTATATCACTCTCTCAGTGTGTCTCTCTCTCACTCTGGCGTGCGGTCATTTAGGGTGTCTCTCTCTTGTTGTTTCGTGGAGCATCAGGACAGAGGGTCTGACGGGACGTCTACTACCCCTCCCCTCCAGCGCCTCTCTGCTCTCTCCATACCTCCCTCTCCATATCTCCCTCTCTCTCTCTCTCTACACCCCCCTCACCCTCTCTCTCTCCATGCCTCCCTCTCCATCTCAGCTTCTTTAGGGTTTCTGTGCCGGGATTCTAGAGCCTACTGCATGCAGCTTAAATCATATGTTTTAATTATTCATTTTTATATTACCGCTCTTAATCGCATTACTATTCTCAGAGTTTTGTCAACGAGTATCCTCTAACCAGCCTCGCAAAACACGTGTGGGAGAACGGGAGGGAGATGGACCCTTGAACAACAGAAATGTGCAGCGAGCTGAATGTATTCATGAGTTATTTCCTCCACCAGGGTGCTGGGAGCCAAATGAAGTCTGTGTCTCTATTCAATTATCACACACATACGCACACACACACACACACACACACACACACACACACACACACACACACACACACACACACACACACACACACACACACACAGCGCTGTTGAGGAGTGTGCACTCATTAAACACTCTCATTATACACAGGAGGAGATCCCTGCAGGTGCAGTTTACCACAATTTAGTTCATTTCCTGCTCCTCCTCTCTTCCCTCCCCCTTTCCCTCCCCCTTTCCCTCCCCCCTCCCTAGACTTCTTATTTCCTCAGACAAACAAGGGATGGAACAGAACAATCACACAACATTGGAGACGTTTCTTTGTCGGGACTTCCGGAAGTTTCAGCTATCCCTTTAACTTTGCTGCCCCCCACCGAGGTGACCCAATCCCCTCCACGATCATTAAACTATTTAGTGCTACGGGTTTATTCCACTGAGGCCCACCACCAGATACGCACTCGCCAAAGACACCCAACCATACATTTTGCATATTATATATGTATTTTTTAACGCTCACACAACTCAATTGTAGCAGGTACGGATTGGAATACGCTGTTAATCAAATTAGTTCGGGTTTGTTTATGCCTTGCAGGTCATGTGCATGCATGTAAAGGGAGTTTATGTGTTGAGTTGAATGTATGTTCTTCATAGT
>CM030173.1:33234546-33254546 GCA_017639675.1 Aplochiton taeniatus
GAGAGAGAGAGGGGGGGTGGGAATAACGACAGAGGTTCATTGTGTTGAGGCGTCCGTAGGAAGAAAAGAAAGGACGGGATGTGGAACATTTTGACGAGAGACAGTGGCTGGTCAGTGCTGGTTTGGGTGCTCCATCTTTCATTCAGTTTGAAGGTCTCTCTCTCTCTCTCTGCTTCCCTCCCACTCACATCCGACTGTCACACGTCCCCTCGCCTCCATTCCCCTTTCTATCTCGGCTCTCCAAATACACCCTGGTGCCGCTCCAAAGGTTGTGTAAACCAAAGGTTACCTTTGAGACAACGCGCCGTAATGCAGATAGGAGAGAGAGAGGGAGAGGGAAGAGAGGAGGGAGAAGGAAGAGAGGAGTGAGGCAGCGGGCTTTGAAGAGAACTGTTGAGATAAATCAGAATGTTTACGTTTTAGAGGAACAAAGTGTTCCGTTGGCAGAGAAAGCACTAGACCCCCCCCCCCATCCCCGCAGGCTATTTTTACTGGACCTGCGTGTGTCTGTGTGCGTACGCCTGTCAGTGCTCGGTAAGAGTGCGGCCCTAGCCTTGCCCTCCGAGGCCACAGTTCCAGTGTGCAGTGTGTGTGGAGCGGGGCGGTCAGGCCAAGTTTCCGCTGCAGGTTAAAGATTTGGACCAGGATCGGAATCAGAATGAGGATTAGGCTTAGAGGAGAGGGCGGGCTTAAGACGCCTGTGATTGACAGGGTCAGCGTCCTATTGTCCACGGGTGGCAGGTGGCTCCTTGTGTGTGTGGTGGCTGTGTGTGTGTGTGAGAGAGAGTGAGTGAGTGAGTGAGAAAGGGAGGAAGAAAGAAGGGAGGACAACGCACACTGCTTTCTTAGGGAAAAGGAAAGACTACGTCTCCCCCGTTTGGCCTCTTTTGTGGTGCTTTAAGAGGGCGTGCTGTTACAGCACCTTCCAGACGAGAGAGTCGGGATACGTAAAGGAACACCGCTCAACCATAAAAGGAGGGCTTCTTTAGGGCCTGAATATTATTGTTTGGGTTCACGGACAACAAGCACACATCCGTCACGATGGACCGTGTGGATTTAGCTGTCTCCAAAACATCAACTCTGACCCTCTCTCTCTCTCTCTCTCTCTCTCTCTCTCTCTCTCTCTCTCTCTCTCTCTCTCTCTCTCTCTCTCTCTCTCTCTCTCTCTCTCTCTCTCTCTTTCTCTCTCTCTCTTTCTCTGTCTCTCTCTCTGTCCCTTTCTATCTACATCTCCTCTGTCCATATGTCTCTCTTTCTCTCTCTCTCTCTCCATCTCTCCACCCTCCCTTATCCTCACACATGGCCCTTGTATCACTGTCCACGCAGCCCAAAGCAGGGTGTGCGAGAGAGAGAGAGAAGCGGGGCCGAACTGACCCTTCAATCGGAGAGAGAGGAGAGAACGATACCCGTTCTGTGCTTAAAGGAAGAAAAAAAAACGTATTATCTGGACTGTATCAACTTAATCACAGCTCCATTTTCTCTCAGCCGTCCCCTGAGCCCAGCAGGACAGGGGGAAGAAAATTGGAAAAGTATGGTTGGACTGGCGCTGGAGATGAAGGACGACGGACAGAAAGTGAGCGGGGGGGTGGGGGGGGTGGGGGGGGGGAGTGTATATTGGGGAGAGATAAACCTGTTAATTTTTCATGGCCATCCCGGCCTAATCAGACTCCTCAGTGCCCTGAGAGGCTGTAGTGGCAGCTGACGTCTGCTCGAGTGTGTGTGTGTGTGTGTGTGTGTGTGTGTGTGTGTGTAGCGCAGATGGATGGAGCTTCATTACCACAAAGTGAAAGCACCCCGCCTCACCCACACCCACCCACTCACACACCCACTCACACACACCAAGACACACAGCCACACCCACGCACACATCCTTTCCTCACACATACACACCCCTTCCTCCTCCATCCCTTAGCAACTGCCCAGAATTTTAATATGAACTATCATAAAGACATATTACTGAATGATAGGGAGCCGAACGCTCTTAAGGCTATACAATATTTCGACCTCATTTCTCCTCCATGCATGGACTCCGATAGGGCTAACTTTACTTCCTGAAGTGTCAAAGCCGTCCAAGAGAAGTGCCGATTAAGCCTGTTTCCATGGCGGCTTTGAACATAATAGTTTGCCCCTCAAACTAAAAACAAAGTAAGACTGTGTGAACATAGACAGTTTTGGGGATTTAATCTTAAGAAAAGAGAAAGCTATTTATATTGTTTAGTTTGTCTTAATTTCACTTTAAAAGTGTTTACTTAATACTCTGGCTAAGTGCATATTTTAAGAATGACTAAAGCGCAAAGAAAAGGGAGTACGTGTGTGTGTGTGTGTGTGTGTGTGTGTGTGTGTGTGTGTGTGCGGGTGTGTTTGTGTATGTGTGTGAGACTGTGTGTGTGTGTGTGTGAGAGACTGTGTGTGTGTGTGTACGTGGTCCAGAGCAATGTTGTCTATATACAGCTCCAATTTTTTCGAGTGTGACATGGTACCGCTCCACTGACCAGAACAAATCTGCCCCCCCCCCGCCCACACGCCCACACCCCCCCCACACACACACACCACACACACACACACACACACGCTCGCTCGCACGCACACACACACACACACACACACACATCTGAATACCTCAACAGGCAGGTTCATATTGTTCACAGTCACCTCCTTCTCTCACCAAAACACACACACACACACACACACACACACACACACACACACACACACACACACACACACACACAGAGCAGTTTGGCAGCACATGCCCATGTAAGGGGAAAAGCAGTGTGCGTGTTTACACTGAAACACACTGCCTGTCTGAACGGGCCTGAGAGGCGGGCACGGGGCAACCTTTCCAACAAGCCCTTAAAAAACGGAGCGTACCGCGACGATGTCCTTCCTCTCTCCTCCGTTCCTTCATTCGTCCGGGGGAAAAGGCGCGGGGGGGAGCGAGGTGTATGGGGGGGGGGGGGGGGGGGGGGGGGGGGGGGTCTGTGGGCGAGACAGCAGAGAGGTAAGGAGCTGGATGGGGCTGAGCCCTGGCTCCACTCCCACGGCGTTTCCCCCTCTCTGTCTGCCGGCCACTCCTCACTCACTTATTACTAGCACTTGCCTTCCTTTAGGGTGGACTGGGATAGTGTGTGTGTGTGTGTGTGTGTGTGTGTGTGTGTGTGTGTGTGTGTGTGTGTGTGTGTGTGTGTGTGTGTGTGTGTGTTTTGACTGAGGGTCAAAAAGGCAATATTTGGTCTGTAATAGCCTATAAACATCTGTGCTCCCTTTTAAGGGATTGTTTAGAGTGACGGAACGGGAAAATAAACGTTCACAAGGAGCCCAGCGCTTTTTCCTGACAGTGAGATCTCTGCTACTAGCCCGCTCTATGTGCGTGTGTGTGTGTGTGTGTGCACCCAAACACACGTACAGTAAATGGTTGTTCAGCCTAAAATGACAGATCCTTTTTTGGGTTCTTTGCTGACAATCAGACAGCGGCCTTCTAGTTGAACCCCTCGTAACCCCCCTCCCTCCCCCTCAACCCCCAAATATCGGCCCCGCCCTTTCTCAGGGCAAGGAGAACCCCCCCGTCCCGCACCGCCTAACTCTACCTCATGACCCCCCTCTCAACCCTCACTCCAACAACCGCCCACCCCTTCGAATTAGGCACTGTGCTACTGGAACCTTCCAGAACTTTGCTCTCCCCCTCCCCCCTTCTTCCTCCTTCTCTTCCTCCTCCTTCCACCCACCCTCAAGCCCTTCACTTGTTGTGTCTGAGGAGGGAGAAGCATGTGGTGTGTGTCAAACTCCCTCTCTTTCTCTCTCTCTCTCTCACACACACACACACACACACACACACACACACACACAAACACGTAAACACACACGCACACTCAAAGGTCCAGTGTGAGGAAGTGTTGTGCTGGTCCGGTCTTGATTTAGGTCAGTGGGAAGCAGCGCTGGAACTGCTCTGTGTTTATTTGAAGCGGGAGTCATTACCGCTGTCCCCCCGTCATATTTATACACAGACACAGAACAGACACAGAACAGACACAGAACAGACACAGAACAGACACAGAACAGACACAGAACAGACACAGACGGTGGGGCGGCCGCAGCGAACCCGCACGGCAGCGCCTGTGCGCGTGCCACTGTCTGCGTGTGTATGTGTGAGCACGTGTGTGCGCACGGTACGCACGTTTATAGATTAGGGCTATTACGTGTTTGTGTATGTTTCGATGCTGCTGCAGCGTGTGTACTGTTCGTGTCTGCATCTGACGCCCAGGCCCTTCCTGTGATGTGTCCGTGTTGTGAGTGAGAGTGAGAGAGAGAGAGAGAGAGAGAGAGAGAGAGAGAGAGAGAGAGAGAGAGAGAGAGAGAGAAAGTGTGTGTCTACAGGGAAAATAAACAGCTTTGATTTGTGGACGGGACCTAATAGAGCGGGGCCGCTACACGGAGTAGCAGGGTTCGGGGGGTGGTGGTGGTGGTGGTGGGGGGGGGGGGGCGCAGGGGGGGGTACGCCGCATCCAACGGCGGGCATCGTTCCAGGCCGAGCGCTCCTCTGGGACCGCTGGCTGCTCTCCAGCCCTGTGCTAACATTGATTCAACTGATCAAGGACACATCGTAGCATGGCGATGATGCTAGGCTGGAGCGCAGTCACACCTCGGCACCGGGGTGGGGGGGCAGGACGTTAAAACATACACGCCGGGTTTCGGAACAGGAGGGTATGTGTGTGTACGTGTGTGTGCGCTCCCCCCCCCCCCCCCCCCCAGTGTCTACAGGCTGTTGTGTGGCATTACTGCAAGGTTACCGCTGCTTGTCAAAGCCTCGTTAACAGAAAAGACCTGCTCACGTGTTAATTGGCTAATTGACTAATTCATTTGCTGCATAAAGGCATGCAGGGGAGAGAGGTTGGCTAATTGAAAGTGACTATAGGTTTAATTACGTGCGGAGCAGGGGAAGGGGAGCTTGTTGAGAGGCGGGGAATTAAGGTGGGAGGCAGTGATATGTCCTCTGTTGTTCTTCTTGGCGGAGTTTGTCTTTTATTTTCTCTATCTGTGGATCCGTCAACCAAACCCCCCCCACACCCCCACGCATCCTCACATCCCACCTGTCAGTCTCATTCATCTGATTACCACTCTTTTGTTACCTCAGTCAAACAATTTCCGAGCTGTTCAGAGGATGCGTTAAGATGCACGCGCAACACCACCTGCTTTGCGTGACAATGGTCTCAACGTTTGCGTTCGCGTCTTTTTAGTCGCACGAGTGTTGTTTATCGTTACTTGAAAGTTCTGGGGGGAGGGAGGGAAATCTATGGGCAGAAAAGGAAGAAATGAGTGGGCGGGCGAGACGGGTTTCCTACTCGTGTGCGAACTGTAGGAAAAGCTGTATCGACCCGGAGTCATTTCCCAGGGCATTCGCACTTTGTAGACTCGGAGTTGAGCCAGACACTCCGGCGTCAAGATTGACCAACAGCTCCGTCGAGCCCGTTTCTACATGCATTGCGTTTGGAGAAGAGGTGGACAAAAGAGAAGAGAAGGTCCGCTGTGACGGTGCATCCGCCTCCACACTGATCTCCGTTTCTTGAACAGCGAGTAGACGTGACACGCACGTACACAACGACAGCGGGGGCCCCACGCGTGTCCAAATAGGCCGCGCTAATTCAATTCCACCGCACAGCCCGTTCAGCGCCCCAAATCAAATCGGCCAGGGGAGGAGAAGCCTAACGAAGGAAATTAACAATGATGCCCGGCTCAGTATTAGGACATATGGATTCTCGGCATGTATGCCGTGTGTGTGCGCCCCACCACACGCAAAAGAGCGGTTGGATGGGGATGGGGGTAGGGGGTGGGGGTGGGGGTGGGGGGGGGGGGAGAGAAAGGCCAGTTTTAATCAAGAAATCCATTCTGCTGTTCTGAGCCACTCTCGCCTCCCTGCTCCCTCCCTCCGTCACGACTTGTGTGGAAACAGAAGAGCTAAATTACCCCGAAGCAGTCAGACCAAAACCGCTTGTTGGGCTCTAAATTGCTTTGCATGCATGTTAATTGGACAGAAATCCCTGCAGTGTATTTGGGTTGCGGGAGCATTTTTTTTTTTTTTGCGTACGTGTGTTTGTGTGTGTGCGCGCATGCTTGTTCAAAAGCATGTGTGTGCGTGTGTGTTAGGCATAAGAGGGTCTGTGCCTTTGCTTGTTGTTGCGTCTTCATGTGCACGCGTGCACGTCCGTGTGTACTCTTTGCGCTTTTCACGGTAAGTGTGTGTTGGCCGACGTGTGCAGGCTATTAGAACCGGCAGCTCTCACTGAGATTGCGAGGTTATCTGTTTTTGTTGGTTAATTGTGAGGCTGATAGTATCGAGGGTCTGGGCCAACTGGAGAGGGCTTTCAGCCAAATTACCTCCATAATGGCTTGTGTTCAAGTCCCTGGACTCTCTCTTCAAGACAGCGTCAGGAAAGCCCCGCAGAGCGAGAGAGAGGCAGATTTGACCCATGGTTTAGACAGCTTACACAGTAATTGAAATGGCACGTTCTCTTGGCGTGATAGGATAGGACTGCACGCAGGATTTTACCCAAAATTGCATTTGTGGTCAATCTCTCCTGTTTATTTTTTTTAATTAATGCAAGAGGCAAATTAACTCAAAGAGGATCTCAGTAAAATAATCAAATTTCTGCCTTGTTTTCCTTATTATCTCTTAGCCAGTTGGTTTTTTGTAATTGGAGCATGAAATTGTTTGAAATTAGGAAGGAATACAGTTGGAAAAACGGGGCTGCACTAGTATGAAGGGACACAGTATTTTGTCAAAGCAAAAACAACTGTGTGGAATGATTTCAGTGATCATTTGTCAGTCTTTACTACCATTTTGGTTTTATTTAAGGACAGTTAAATCAGTTATTCAGTGGGAAAATATCAAGTGTTTTTTCACGGTGAAATAAGAAAAAAAATGTGTTTTATTTCTAAATGGTTTCGTTGAAGAATAGGGGGGATGCCCTCAGTTACAGAACCAGCAAATGGGGAGTGTGTGTTCTGAGGACCCAGCCCCCGTCCCCCACACCCACCCATCACCAGGAAGAGACTTAATCTGCGCTGTGCAATTACCATTCAAAACGTCCAGCATATCCATCTCTCAGAATGGGTGTCCGCGCTCTCCAAACAAATGGTAGACATAAGAGGATCCTCAGACCCGTTCCAAATTGATAAATCACCATCACATACTTGGAGGAGGAGCGTGCCTGTAGTGTAAAAGGCCATATCTTAAAAGGTACGGCGTGTGTTGAGATGGGTCTATGCTCTCCTTTATTATCCAAAGGCTATTGCATCTGACTCAAGCAGAGGGAAGAGAAAACACTCCTGTTGAGTCAGACCCTGATGTTGAGCTTTGACAGTGAAAAGGACAAGGTTTTCACCCACTGCAGCGTTGGTAGGGGAAATACACACACTCAGACACACACACACACGCGCAGACACAGTCACGAACACAAACACGCACACAAACGAATGCACAGCGGAGCAAAGCGCTGTGGGCAGACACTTAACCCTGGAAAGATTCAATGATGCGGGATAAAAGAGTGATTTGTGTACTGCTGAGGGGAATATGAGTAATCCTATCATTCACTGTGACATGCAACACAACATACCATATCAACACACACGCACACACGCACACATGCACACACACACATGCAGCAGCCTGCACACACTCACACATCAAACACGGAGGATGATAAAAGCTTGCATGCTCCACACAATAAAGCGTTAGATTCTTCCATTTTCCATGTCATTTATTTCCTCTTTGTACTGTAGTAACCCCCCCACCTCCACCCTCCTCTGCCCCCCCCCCACCCCCTCACCCCCTCCGCACCCCCGCCTTCCCCTGCTTCTCCGGACCGTCTCCTCACCAGCAGCGCTCCACTCTAAACAACACATATTTACGTATTCATATAAATATCCCAGTTAATCTCAATAAACATATTTATGAGATTTATTACCTTTGTACTGTAATACTCTGCGTGCTGAGCGCCGGGTTTTGCACTCTTTCTGACATGCGTTCAGGCACACCCCCCCCCCCCCCCCCACACACACACACACACACACTCACACACATACACGCACACACAACATCGGGTGCATACCAATCCCTCTGTCTTTCGGTCTCCCTGCCAGGGCATTAATTCCTACCCACATTTCCATCTGATTATGGTCCGGTTATACCCGCGACTAATTGAACATTAAATATAAAGAAAGTTAATGAAAATGTCCTTTATCCCCTCCAAACTAGGCCTGAGAACGCATCCATTAACGCAAATTAATCTGGCCCCGGCGCGTGGTGCACGGGGTGATATATGCGCGTGGCGCTCCGCTCTGCTCTGCTCAGCTCTGCTCCGCTCTGGCCTGGATCGTGGTCCCCCTCCATCTGAGCGGACAGCTCCATAACAAGGGGAGCGTTGTCCCCGCTTCCTAGAATTCCTGCGTGCCTTTCCCAGATCCAAATTTGTGCCCGCGGTCTGAAGGGGAAAAACAAGATGACACTGAGGGACCCTGTTGTGTCGGGCCCTGCCGCTCCTCGGGCCCTCAGCGGCACCCCCGTCTCCATCACCACCGCACCAGGCCCCCTGCTAGTGTGGAGTGCTGCTACACTGACTCTGGGTCAGCCCCATCCTGTGAGCCCCTCTCAGACTGCTACACTGACTCTGGGTCAGCCCCATCCTGTGAGCCTCTCTCAGACTGCTACACTGACTCTGGGTCAGCCCCATCCTGTGAGCCCCTCTCAGACTGCTACACTGACTCTGGGTCAGCCCCATCCTGTGAGCCTCTCTCAGACTGCTACACTGACTCTGGGTCAGCCCCATCCTGTGAGCCTCTCTCAGACTGCTACACTGACTCTGGATCAGCCCCATCCTGTGAGCCCCTCTCAGATTGCTACACTGACTCTGGGTCAGCCCCATCCTGTGAGCCCCTCTCAGACTGCTACACTGACTCTGGGTCAGCCCCATCCTGTGAGCCTCTCTCAGACTGCTACACTGACTCTGGATCAGCCCCATCCTGTGAGCCCCTCTCAGATTGCTACACTGACTCTGGGTCAGCCCCATCCTGTGAGCCCCTCTCAGACTGCTACACTGACTCTGGGTCAGCCCCATCCTGTGAGCCCCTCTCTGTCACACGTCCCTCTAACAGTACGGTGTCTCCCCTGTGCGACTGTAACCCCCAACTCCCCCCCCCCCCCCCGCGTGGGGAGACGACAGACGGACGGACGCACTGAAAAAAAAAGACAGGGAGACACAATGGACGGAGGGCCGCTTTCATTTCAGATGAAAGGAACAAACGATAAGGTATTCACATTGTCTCTTACCCCGCCAGAAAGCCGACCTCATCCCTGACGCCCCCAACCCCCACCCACCCCCCGAAGCCGCTCACATTAGCATCTTGCCTGGCCAGCCCGGGGTTTAACTAACCCGTTTAAGGGGAACCACGGAAAACAATGCGTGGCCCCCGCCGAAAGACAATGGCCGCGCCTATTCTCCTCCGCATTTGTATTTTAACATCAAAAGGCTCCTCTCCCAGCGACCTCGGAGAGGCAGCATCTCTTTAATGAAGCGCCCCACCCCCCTTAATCACATTCAAATTGGTTAGTGTTCAGAAAATAGAAATATGTATTAGATAGCAATAAATTTTCATCATTGGCTAAGCCTGCTTCTTAATTGTCCTGTCCCAAGGCTTGGGAATTTCATTGTTCGTTAGGTGCTTAAGTCCCCCATCTCATTCAGACTCTCTGACATTACTGCTGAGGGCTCTAATGCCCAACTAATTTGAATGGGGATTTACATGATAGAGCAGGGAGCATTAAAATATGGAGGGAAGGGAAAAAGGCGAGAAAAAAAAAAAGGAAGGGGGGGGGGGGTTGTGTGGTGGAAGCAGCTTCTTTCACTTCAAAAAGTCACTTTGTTCAAAGTCAAACAGCAGCGTTTGAGAGATGCTCCGTCTCACTCTCCTCAGGGTTTCTGGACAGCCCTGTTCAATGGTTTGTCAGTGGGCCAGGGGCTCTGCGAGCGGGGGGCTCTGTTTTGGGGGGCACCGTACTGTCCCGGGGTTTACATAGTGTTCTTGCAAAAGGACTTCTGTCGCTCTCCTTCTTTGCTCCCTTTTGCGCCCCCCCCCCCCTTCCCTCCCTTCTCTGACTGCTGGCATAGTGAGTGTCTGTCTGTCTGTCTGTCTGTCTGTCTGTCTGTCTGTCTGTCTGTGTGTGTGTGTGTGTGTGTGTGTGTGTGTGTGTGTGTGTAATGTTAGATTTGGTCGTCTCAGCCTATCCCACCCAGTGTCTCTGGCGAGGGAACAACGCTTTTAAAGGAGGAGGAATGCCCGGAATTGTTTGTTTTGGAGTGCATTTTGGGGATCAGTGGGAAATAGAGGCGGTGGTGATAAAGAGAATCAGATGTTTCTGATGTGTGCTGCTGGACTTTGATGGGTGTGTGTGTGTATGTCTGTGTGTGTGGCTGTCTGGCTTGGTAGACGTATAAATACTAGTAAGGCCGATGCAGGGGCAAACAGTCAGTGAGGGACATCAGAGATTTAGGCCATGCACCATTGGAGTGCTGCATGGGCTGAGCATGAGGCCGTTCATGCAACAATGAACGTCTCTGGCCTTTGTCTCTGTCCACCTGTTTCCAAACCTCCCTGGTAACATGGCGGATGTCACTGATAGGCAGGACTGGGGATGGACTGTCACTGCACGGGCCGTCAAATACCGCTCCTCATGCAGCAACGATAAAACAAGCAAACAAAATCAAGTCATCTTAACAAAAACATCTCGCCATATTGTTTACCCCCGCCTGAACAGTTGTTTCCTCTCTAACCACAGAGTCTAATCAGTGACCCCCCCCCCCCCAGCACCACCACCACCATGGCCGCTTCCCCATCTAATTAGGGGTTTAGCCTGGCCCGTGTGTCAGAGTGGACGGGGGGAGGTCACGGGGGTCAACCCTAATGAGAGGGAGAGGGGTGACCCTGGACGAAGAGTTAGGGAACGGGTCACCGTGGGGCGGCGGGCAAAACAATGCACAACCCGACCAAGAGCCTGACTGCCCACAACGGCAGGAGCGTGTGTAACGGACGCACCGAAGCGCTAAGGAATTCACCCCTTCATCCCTGCTGGGGGGGGGGGGGGGGGGGGTTAGCCATAATGGCGAGGGGGGATTGGGGAGTTGGGCCGTCTGGACGGAGGTCACTAAAGTTTGAGGGGTGTTTTCCTGACAGACGTTTTTGCTGGCCCTGTTAAAATTCTCAGCTCTGAAGCCGAGACTGAGGGGTTAACTGCCATCACCACATGTATTGATCGGTGTGTGTGTGGGTGGGAGTGTGTGTGTGTGTGTGCGTGTGTGTGTGTGTGTGTGTGTGTGTGTGTGTGTGTGTGTGTGTGAGTGTTAGAGAGGGAACCACAGAGGAGCAGGGACTCTACAGAGCGGTGGAGGCTGAATGGGTATTGACTAGATCATAAAGCCCTGTGTCTCTGGGTCGACTTTAACAGGCTGTTAGTGTTGTATCCTTACACCTTGTTCTCTCTCCCTCCCTCCCCCCTGCTATACCTCCCCCCTTCTTACCCCCCCCCCGCCCCCCCATGCCCATCCCAGCTGTCATTGCCCTAGGTAAACCTACCCCCCCCCCCCCCCACAACCACACACGTATTCACCATCACTTTCTTAGTCTAGTCCCCCAAACCCGACCCCCCCTCTCCCCGTACCCCCACCCCTCCTCCTCGTTCTCAGGGTGGCGCTTCCTAATCAGGCTTACGATGCTAATGTGCTAATAGCCGGGCGAGGAGAGGTTTGAAGTGCGGCGCGGCCAAACCAGTGGCTATCAGGCTGAGCCGCATTAGCCCGCGCTATCGCCCAGCTCCTCTCTGCCAGCCCGGCCCTTATCACTCTGAGAACCAGCGACAGAGAGCAGGGGAGAGTAACAATCACACGCCTGTTTGTGCATGTGTGTGTGTGTGTGTGTGTGTGTGTGTGTGTGTCCTCCGTAGATGGAACACTAGCTCTCTCTCTCTCTCTCTCTCTCTCTCTCTCTCTCTCTCTCTCTCTCTCTCTCTCTCTCTCTCTAAGCCCAAACTGAGAACGGGCAAGAGGCCCCTCTCCCACGATGCCCAGGGGCAGATAGATGGGGGGAGGGGGGGCAGGGTGAAAACCTGGATGGAAGCCCTGAAGGTGCTGCCCCTGCTCGGGGGTGAAACACCACAACACGTGGAGAAATATTGGGAGGAACCCGCCAATGAGACCATGGCACGAGAGATCAGCAAGGTTGTCCCTCATCTCCCTGTCCCCTCCTCGCCACCTCCCTCCTCGCCTCCCCTCTCCTCCCCCTCTGTCCCTGACTGATGCTGTGTGCTTCATTAGTTGAAATGTCAGCTCGGGCTCAGACACAGGCCTGTCGGATCAGGCCGTATTTCACCGCACACATTCTAATTGAAATTAGCCTTAAAAATGTATGAGGAAGTATTAATAATTGTTATGCACCGTCTCTCTCTGTGTGTGCGTGTGTGTGTGCGTGTGCGTGTGCGTGTGCATGTGTGTGTGTGGGTGTCTGTGTGTGTGTGTGTGTGTGCCTGGTCCCTGCTCCTGTACTGTAGCACCCCCAATGGTCTTTTGTTGAAGTCACACGGCATATCCACCCCAGTCCACACCATCACACACACACAACACAAACACCAACACTCACGTGCACACACACACACACACACACACACACACACACACACAACCCCCCCCCACACACACACACACACACACACACACATGGCCCACCCTGGATGGCATGCAAGCAAGGTATGTTTTTCTGGTTTTGTGCTGGTTCAAGAAAAGGGTGGGATGCACTATTAAAAATCCCTGAGTGTGGAAGCAGAGGCCTTGAACAACAGTGTGGTGGGGAACACACACAGCCTCGCACGCAAGGCGACAACACTCACCCCCAACCATACACACACACACACACACACACACACCCACACATACACACACACACTCTAAGGAGACCTCAAGAAAATGGCCAGCGGGTTTCTAACATGGTCAAGATTTTCTTTGAGGGCTGTGAAAACACCCTGCATATGGAGTTCATCTCTTCTAGGGCTTAGTAAGGCACACACTCACACACGCGCGCACACACACACACACACACACACACACACACACACACACACATACACACACACACACACACACACACACACACACACACACACACACACACACACACACACAGACAGAGGGCTTCCTGTCTGTGTTGGGTTCTCGTGCAGTAGTCCTGCTTTAGGTCCGTCTGTTGGTCTTCACCAGAAAGGCAGAATGACGAGTTCGATGCTGTGTCCCCCGCCCTGCCGTGCTGTCCATTAGAGAGGGGTGACACAGGACCCGACAGAGGTAAAGGAGAGAGAGAGAGAGAGAAAGAGAAGATGAGGGGGAAAGAATGAGACATGCAGAGAAAGAATGTCAGCAGTGATGAAAAGGATTATTTGACATGAACTTGATGGTCCTGGCTGCTCCTGGAAGGTATTGCCTTGTAAGGGTCTGTTCCCTGAAAGTTGTGTATTGCGAGAGCGTGTGTGTGTGTGTGTGTGTGTGTGTGTGTGTGTGTGTGTGTGTGTGTGTGTGTGTGTGTGTGTGTGTGTGTGTCCGTGTGCGTGGCGTGCGCGTGTGTGTCTCTTTTGTGTTTTCACAGCTGTGGCGTAGGTGAGCATAAGCACTGTGCGAAAAGTGAATTAACTCCGGAAGGATTCGCGAGCAGGCAGGAAAATCAATAGGAACACAGTTGTGCTTTTTCATCAGAGCGGCTGTCCATTGAGTTATCACAGCCCAGCTATCAGGTTATCAGCCAGGGCACTGTGTGTGTGTGTGTGTGTGAGAGAGAGAGAGAGAGAGAGAGAGAGAGAGAGAGAGAGAGAGAGAGCAAGATAAAGAAACCATGTGTGTTTGCTTATTAACATCCCCAAAGTGAGCCTGTGCACGCACACACACACACACACACACACACACACACACACACACACACACACACACACACACACACACACACACACACACACAAGCGTAGGCAGTGTGGGGCTTCTTTGTCTCCGTGGGGGTGATGAGGTATTGACCAGTTGCCGGGGGGATAGGAGCTATTGATTGTGACTTATCCAGCTGTTTATGTTTGAACCTGCGGTTTAACCTCCATCGATCGACACACACCTCTCTGTCCGTGAGGTGTTCACCTCGGACCTCTGCTAATGGGGCTAAATGACTGTGGACATGTCTGCCCCCCCCCCCGCCCTGCAGCTCATCTCCTGTACGCTGTGGATCAAAGTACACCCAGACTACAAGAGAAGTGGAACCATGAAAAGTTAATGTCTTTGTGCCCAAGTTCTATGTACAGTGCCCCCAACACGCACATATACGCGCGCACACATGCACACACACACACACACACACATGCACACACACACACACATGCACACACGCACACGCACACGCGCTCGCGAAGAATGTGCTATTTGTAATGGACGTTTTTTTTGCATCACAATCGAGACGTTGGCCTTGTATAGATCATCATTTTCCTTTTGAAATGCCTCCAAAATGCCTTTTGAAATCAACTCTTTAAGAACTGTTCTTTGGCCTGACGCCTCTCATCCTTTGTCCGACCGGGATGAAGCCAGGAGAACACACAAACACACAAACACACAAACACACAAACACACAAAAGGATGTTTGCCTTTTTTCGTGGCAAAACAGAGAAGTTGGGGAGGGAAGTAAATTGCTTCAGCCTTTATTTGTTTTCTGCCAAAGGAGAAGGTTAGACAGTAACCCACCCCCCCCCCCCCCCCCACAAAAAAAAGAGAAAACACCGACATGAAATCAATTCCATCCTTCTTTCATCCACCTTTTTAAATCCGTCTTGTAAAGATTCCTTTGAAAGCATTTAATCCTATTGGCTCAATCAGTTTGGCATTTCCTCCATTTCACGGTGGCGCGACCGTCACACCCTCACCCCGGGTGCACGCAGATGGAAACAAAGATGTGTGAATATTAACGTACTCCGCCGTGCCCGGCCCTCTTCGTGCCTCATTAGAATTGGGAAAGAAGATGACGGATCAAAAAGGGCGACAGGTGAGCGCCGGCGCTCTCTCCAGGCCCGCGTGGCGTCCCGGTGGCAGCCTAACGGGGCACCTTGGCGGGCGCAGCTGCTCACCCTCAGCGGTGGACCCAGCGTGCGCCTCTTGGCGTCCGCACGCCACCTTTTGCGCTCAAAGGACATTTCTCCCGCCGTCTTTTGGAGCGGAACCTCCCAGAATGCCCTCGTCCTGAGCGCCCACTTCTCCGCGGCGACAGCGGACGGCAGTCCCGCTGCTCTTCGAAGCCTCTTCAACCCCGCCGTGAGGCCAGCCACGTGGATGGCTGCCGGGGGACGGCCCCCATCCCCCTGATGTTCATTTCGTTTTTCCCTTCCTGCTACGTCACTAACCCCCCCCCCCCCCGCCCCCGTCACAGTGACGCTAATGAGTCACGGGGGTGAGACGATGTGAATTATTAATACTCAATCAACAAATGAACTCAAAACCCACTGACCTATGACCGCTAACCACGTTTTGGAGAAGAGGGGGATGACGTAAAGGAGGAAAGCATGGATGGAACACTAGATGAGAGGGGAAGGGGACCCGCCCCAGAGAGAGGAGGAATGCTATTCTAATGAATAAATAAAAGCAAATAACAGCAATATCAGATGGTGACCTTTGTGGCTGACACACGGCAACACGGGATGTCTGCCCAGAGCTGTCTTCTTAGCTGACAAAATGGTGCAGCTTAGAAGTATTTGTAGGATGTCAGGTGTCAGCCTCTGTGATGTTTGTATCACACACTATCCTCTGGCTGTACTGATATTTAACCTTGTGTGTGTGTGTGTGTGTGTGTGTGTGTGTGTGTGTGTGTGTGTATCCTAGCAGAGCTGTGTTGCATGTAAACTCCTGTCAGTGGTGTCTAGGTTTGATGTGCAGCTGTGTTTTGCTGTCAGCAAAGAGCTGAATTGAGTTAACAGGTTAGAGGTTATCACATACTGACACACACACACACACACACACACACACACACACACACACACACACAGACAAGCCATGGCAGAAAATCTCTTTGATAGACCTGTTATGCGTGTGACTGTGTGTGCGTGTGTGTTCATGTGTGTACACACCCCCGCCTCTCCCTTGCGCTTGTAAACCTGGCCAAGCTTGACAGCTCTATCTGTGTGACTATCATAGAGACAACAGGAGCAGATACATCACACTGTCAGAGCAACAAATACCCCCCCCCCTTCATTCTTTCTTTCATTCTTGCTTTCTTTCTTTCGTTCTTGCTTTCTTGTCTTCTTGCTTTCCTTCTTTCCTGCGTTCTTGCTTTCTCTCTTTTTTGCTTTCTTTCTTATTTTCTTTGTTTCTTTTTTCTTGCTTGCTTGCTTTCTTTCGTTTATATAAATTCATTTTTTCTTGCTATCTTTCTTTTTTGCTTGCTTGCTTTTTGTCTTGCTTTCTCTGCTTCCTGATACAGTATCCACACCTCAACAAGGGCACTGAGGTCCTTAGCGGCATCATTCACAATGCACATGGTTTTCTAAAGAAAACCTTTTATGTGAATAGGCTTTAGAATCTTCTTCTCTCTCTCTGCCATAAAAATGACTCTGCTGGTTCACCGGTTCACCGCTGAGTAAATCCAAGGGCAAACACAAATAAACACACACATAGAGTGAGCACATCCACAAAAAAACAACTCAAAAGAGAGACTGTCCATAAAAGAAAACATAAATTAAAGGTTTGTCCTTCGGAGCATCTCATCGGGCCTTTTGATTGAGGATCCTGGGTAGAAGAGGAGGAGGAGGAGGAGGAGGAGGAAGAGGAGGAGGAAGCCTTGAAATAGTATTGCCCTGGCACCCTCCACCTGGCTGGCACTGACGTTGGCGCTGGCACTGGCGTTGGCAATGGCACGGGCGCGCTGCTTACACAGCTCTCAGACGGCCCTTTAGCTCCACCGGCTACTGCCAATAGAAACTCCAGAGGGGAGGTAAACCCATCCTCTTAACGGCTGGAGGAAACACACACACACACACACACACACACACACACGCACGCACGCACGCACGCACGCACGCACGCCACACAGGAGACAGTAAGGTGTTAGTTAAGGGGGTCATGGTGAGCGTGGAAGTGGCACCGTCTTTCTCTCTCTCTCCTATGTCGTCCTAAGCAGCAGACCTGTGCTCACTACAATCAGTGTGATTATGACAGAAGAGGGTGCTTGGTTCAGACACGGAACACTGAAAGGCCATCTCCCGTTCAGAGTAGGGGGTCCTGCACAGTGTTACGGGCGTGCATGCCGGCCAACACACCGGCGTACCGGACAAACGCTGTGTTTATTCGCATCCCCGCTCGGTAGGTCGGCGTAAACGTGTGTGTGTGTGTGTGTGTGTGTGTGTGTGTTTGAGAGAGAAAGAGAGAGTGAGTGAGTGTGTGTGTGTGTGTGTGTGTGTGTGTGTGAGAAAGAGAGAGTGAGTGCGTCAGTGAGTGAGACAGCCCAGAGGTTGAATGGTAGAAGGCTGTATTCAGATGAAGTGGGGGTTTTGTTCGTTACTCTCCAGATGTTGAGTCTATGTGTTTTATTTTTACATTCTTGGCCGGCGGCCCGTATATATTTTGGATTGGGCAGGGAGTATATAATATCAGTGGAAAATGCTGCGGTCTGGTACCTTTTAAATAACATTTCCTCCTTTCTCTGCTGCTGTCCTGTTTTTCTTTCCATGTTTTCTTTTATTTGGGGAATGAGCTTTGAGAGGTGATGTTTAGAAATGTGCTGAACTGGGCCTGGCTGTGGGGGCTCCGGGCGTCACTGGAGACCCCTATACACACATACAGTGCCAGTGCCAAATATGGGGGGCCGGTAAAGAGGAGGAAGTTGGGGTCTTTAAAGGAGGGGGTCAGTCGGCCAGTCGTGGGTCTCTGGGGTGGCCCGGATAGGGAGGGTCTCTGTGTGTGTGTGTGTGTGTGTGTGTGTGTGTGTGTGTGTGTGTGTATGTGTGTGTGTGTGTGTGTGTATGGACCTCTTCATAGCCAGTTAAGGGAATCACAGCATGGGGATTCGGGGAGCACACTTTCGGAGGCTTTCCTTTCCTCTCCCCGACCTCTGATTTATTTGGGAACAAATGTGGTCCGAAGCCGACTCCAACCTGCGCCGGAGCGGTTAATGGCGTCGTAAGCCTGGGGTACGCTCCGGGGAAATATAACCGTCGGCCTAACGGCAGCCTCCTCTCTGCGCCCCAAGCTCAGGCCGGTGCCCCCCTTATCTAGGCCCTACCATGGTGGTCTCTCTCAGCACCCCCTGTTCTGGGATAAGGTTTGTTAGTGTATTTGATGTGCGCGTGCGCTATTGAATAAGACAGAAAGTGAGTGAGTGTGTGTGTGTGTGTGTGTGTGTGTGTGTGTGTGTGTGTGTGTGTGTGTGTGTGTGTGTGTGTGTGTGTGTGTGTGTGATGTGTGTAAACACTAAAAGCCCCTCACACCTGTGGGGCCGTTTTCAATCCGGTCTGCTTAGAAAACAACCGCTCTTCATCCTGCTCCGCTTGCCGCAGGCTAGAAGCAGGAGACTCCAGGCTACAACCGTCCTGAATTACTGGCGGTCCTATGTTCTGTACTGCATCTTCAGTCTTAAGTTCTGTACTACATCTTAAAAGCGCTTACAGTGAGGGAACCACTTACATACAAGTGATGGATAAAATAGAAAAGGTGTCCATGGCGTGCTCCACTGAGGGGAATCACCAGTGGATACTGCCCACCAGTATGAGCCACGGTGAAGCATTCACTGGCCTCTTACTAGTGGAGGCTAGAGGATGTGTAACTGCACCCATCCCATGGCGTTAAACACACACACACACACACACACACACACACACACACACACACACACACACACACACACACACACACACACAGGCAACATGGCTCGCACTAGCTAGATGCCCACAGACTAACGAGGATGGGATGGAGAAAGAAAGGGATAGAGTGAGAGAGAGGGAGAGGGAGAGAGAGAGAGAGCGCTTAAGAAGACGTGTGAAGGAATGTGAGCCCACGAGCGGTGGCTGGTCTCACCTGTGACCGGGGGCGATTGCCTCCCTTTAGTTTTTCCTCGTTCCTCTCATCTTTTCTTTCTTTCCTTTCCTCCTCTGCCTCTCCCCTCTGGTCGGGGGCACACACAGAAACACTGGGAGGACGGCGAGGACGAGGCGGAGAAGGAGAGGACCCCGGTGTCAGCGCAATAAACAACGCAAGGAAAAAAGAAAACGAGAGAAGAAGAAAAAAAAATAACGGAGAAAAGCGTAGGAGCAGAGGAGAAAAGTGGCTCTCCACTTTCATTCACTGGGAGTGTTAATGGCGGGTCAGAGCCAGAGAGAGACTGAGCAACAGGAGGAGAGAAACATAAACACACACACACACACACACACACACACACACACACACACGCAGGCACACACCCACAGGGGAGGGGTGTGGAGGCAAAGGTCAGGGAGAGGCGTTGCCTGGGGGGATGAAGGAGAGAAAGAAAGAGAAACCGAGTGAAAGAGAGAGAGAGGGAGAGAGAGCGAGAGAGAGAGAGAGAGAGAAAGAGAGAGAGAGAGAGAGAGAGAGAGAGAGAGAGAGAGAGAGAGAGAGAGAGAGAGAGAGAGAGAGAGAGAGCCTCCAGATCCAAAGCTGTTCCACAGCCAAGTCCCCATTGTTTAGTCTAAAGGAGAGGTGTACAGGGGGAGAGTGGTAACGGAGGGGTGAGTCTAGGGGGAGGGAGGCGGAGTGGTCAAATGAAGGAACAGAAGGCAGGTGAAGCAGATGTGTGTGTGTGTGTGTGTGTTTATAATGAACATTTTCAATGTGCAACCGAGATCGCACAGTACATTGTTAAGAAACAACCAAAAAACATGTTTACTCATCTTGACACACTCATGTATGTGAATGTGTTTGCGCGGGCGTGGGTGTGTGG
>CM030173.1:33262046-33269546 GCA_017639675.1 Aplochiton taeniatus
CTGCTGTGTCTGCTCTTCTCCCGGCCTGTCTTAATCTTTTCTTGACACCAAGACCTTTGTGCCATACTGGTTTCAGAGAGAAGCCGGCCATTAGAGGCTGAGGAGAAGCAGGAGGTGAGAGCAGAAGACCAGGGTTCAGGCAGGGATGGTGGACATGCCTGGCCCCCCGTTGAGTGGCTGCCTCTGAGGCCCGGAGCGGCCCCACGGCCCACAGGTTACCTATCCGTGAAACCTCACACTCACACAGGCCCAAAGTAGACAGGTCTGCAGGCCCCAAATAAACGGTTCCATGTCATCATGTTGCAAAGCACACTGCACATGTGTGTATGGTACACACCATTCGTGGTTACAGTTTTTCTCAATTGCTTTGGCACTATTCTCCAATGACAGTTGATGTCGTCAAAACAATATGTGAAATTCTTCACAACATTTTGTCACTACAACAGAAAGAACATTCCTCATTCTATGCCACCATTTGCAAATGTTTTAGCACATTTAGGCAAAGGACTAAGCATAATTGTCTACAATTTCAACAATAATTGGTTGCAAATGTCTTTGTGGTCAAAATAGATT
Source organism: Aplochiton taeniatus (assembly GCA_017639675.1). Taxonomy (NCBI): domain Eukaryota; kingdom Metazoa; phylum Chordata; class Actinopteri; order Galaxiiformes; family Galaxiidae; genus Aplochiton; species Aplochiton taeniatus. The sequence continues at coordinate 33,262,620 of CM030173.1, forward strand.
ATGTTTCCTCTCAGTTCAGTAGTTTTCCTTTCCAAAATATGTTAGAAATATCTGATTGTGTAGACCATGCAGAATAGTCCATCTAATTGTCAAAATCTGGACAGTGTCCAGTGATTCCCAGCACTGTAACTTTTTTTTGTTACTGTAGTATATTACTGCATATAGTAGGCCTACGTTTTGTTTACACAGTACATGTTTATTAGTATTGATAGGCTACATGTTTTTGTTCTGTGCAGTGCTGTGTACATTTTCAGTTTTTTGTTTGTTTACTGTATTGTATTTTTCCTCACATTACAGCAGATTAAGTGCTCTTTTGCTTTACAAAGTGGAATGTGAAACAATAGCAGTCAGTTAGCTTCAGAAAAATAATCATCTAGGATACCATAGAGTAGTCATTCAGTGTCAGTGAAAACATGTCGGACAAGACTGTTTGGAAATTAGGAGATGAGGAGCACACTTCCAGTCCAGAATGACAGAGTTCACTGTCATTCTGACAAAGCATCTTAACATTTTGACCACCATGGTTCTAGACAATGTCAAAGGAATGTATCATTTTGATGTCAATGACTTATTCATTGAAACAATAACTTTTTTTTAACATTTTGTCACACGAATTAAAGGTTTTGGGTGAGTTTCAGCCTTCTGCAGGTTAACGCTGCACGTATGAGCTGTTTTGGGTGAGTTTCAGCCTTCTGCAGGTTAACGCTGCACGTATGAGCTGTTTTGGGCTCCGTATCTTCGGTGCTGAGAACTTTCAAAATGTTTCGAGAATTGTGCCAAAGCAATTGAGAAAAATGTTACTTAAGCTTAGCCTCCATTGAAATGGTTTTGTCGTACTGCATTCTTTTCTCCTATTATTTATGCAAATCCCTACATATTAATAATAATAATACACATTATCACATTTATTTATTTATTTATTACAGACAGACGGACAGACGGACAGACGGACGGACAGACAGACAGACAGACAGACAGACAGACAGACAGACAGACAGACAAACAGACAAAGACAGACAGACAGACAGACAGACAGACAGACAGACAGACAGACAGACAGACAGACAGACAGACAGACAGACATCTTCAGCAGAGTGCCTGTGTTTTTCTGCCCGGGGCTAAGCCACAAAGACGAGCAGGAACGCTGGGGGCCAGACAAAGGCAGCACAGCAGGGCTATCTGCTTACTATAATCTATAATCTATAATCTATAGAAGGAGAGCGCTGGGGAAAGAATGGAGGCCTGACCAGGCGCCTCTCTCTTTTGTGACCGTCTTTCAGAGCTCCGCGTTCCCTCTCTCGCGCTCCAAAGCAATTTTATTAGAACGTCCTATTTTTGATCAAAAGGAGTTTATTGTCGGAGATGAATTGAGACTCCTCCACAAAGGTAAAGGTTCTTTAAGGAAAGCGTTGGGAGTTGTGTCTATCTGTGATTGACCTCTTGAAGTCAATCTGTGGCACAAAGAAAACACATAAGATATACAGTATGGAGAAAAAAGGTATGAATTATGTGAAAGGAGAGGCCCCAAGCCTAAATACACACTCAAAACAACATAAAGCAGAAAAAGTCCCACTCTAGTCTACATGGAGTGTGTGTGCGTATATTGCAAACTTCCGTGCGCTAATGTGACTGTGTACGAGTGGTTGTCTCTGTGTGGTTCTCTGTGTATGTTTGTGTGCGTGTGTGTGTGTGTGTGTGTGTGTGTGTGTGTGTGTGTGTGTGCGTGTGTGTACTATTTTCCACAGGTGTGCCATCGCTCCTGCGGCTCCGTTACAAACGAGGGCACGTAGAAACCCGGCCGATTGTTATTTCAAACGCAGTGAACGCGACACGACTCCATCAGGCGGACACAGCTCCATCAAAAACCCTCCCGATCCCCCGAGATAATTTAATCACCAAATGCCAAGCTGCCACGCCGTGTTGAGGTGTCATTTTCCTCCATGCAAAAGGTAATTGGTTTCAGTATTATGAATTAATTACGGCCTAACGAAGATGGAGAAGGTGGTGGGATGTCTAATCAACAACTCCTTGAAGGCAGATTGATTCTCTCTCCTCCACGCTCCCACCCGGCTGCCTCTGCCCTCCCCTGTCTTCTCCCTCCGTCTTCTCCCACTCTCTCTCTCTCTCTCTCTCTCTCTCTCTCTCTCTCTCTCTCTCTCTCTCTCTCTCTCTCTCTCTCCGTCTCTTCTTCCCTCGCTCCGTCGCTCCGTCGTTCTCTTTCCTGGCGGGCGGCGTTCCCGTGCCTCTCTCCCGGGCGAGGTGGCGTTGGTGTAACTACAGAGGAGGGCGATGGACACTGTGCTCAGACACGGAGGTCGCTCGAAAGGCCACCCGGGTTTCATTTGATGTAGGAAGGATCTTTTCTCTGGTTTATCCACCTTTTGATCGAACTCTCTGTCTGCCTCCCTGCCTGTCGGACTGTCTATCTGCCTGTCTGCACTTCATTTACCTTCTTCAAGCATTTTGACCAGAATCATACCCCCACCAAAATGTGTATCATTATGAAACTTGAAAAATGACTAGGATTCATTTGTGAGAAAAAGACAGCAGTGTAAACTATATTGTTAAAATCACCAGGAATACCACAAAGAATCATGTTATATTGAATCAGTTGTATAGTATCATTTCATCTGTTGGAGATATCTTTTATATCTCCTTTCTGATTTGATAACATAGGCCAGAAGAGCGGGACCAGCACTGCGTTCAAACCCAGTAAACTTCGACCCTGATGCCTGTGTTGCCTCATAGCCATGCAGTGAGTCCGTGAGAGTGCACAGTCTCTGTGTCAGTCAATCCCTCCTGCAGCTGCCTGTCCTAGGGGCCCAGAAGCTCCTCTCACACACCCCCACACACACACGCACACACCCCCCCCCACACACACACACACACACACAGAGGCCCTGGGGTACCTCAAAGCGTCCTTTTCACCCCAACACACACACACACACACACACACACAGATACACACACGAATGGGCAAAATACATGCTACTCCATAAATCAAAGTTATGACACACCACAGTCATACACAGACAAGCCCTTCTCACGCACACACCACACGTGTCAGGTGCTATCTGTGTTCAGATCTGTACGCCTGTACACTGTGTACAGTACTTCAGCACCGACACACAACAAATACCAACATGTTCAGATCCACCTACACACACACACACACACACACACACACACACACACACACACACACACACACACACACACACACACACACACACATACACAGCACTGCTACAGACACGCACACACTCACACAACAAATACCAGCTCACCTACCAATAACAGCAAACCTAACAGCCAGTCCTTGCAATGTAAATATTTATCCGCCGTGTTTGACATATTTAGGCCACGTAGAGGGATTAGGTGGTGAAGACAAAGGGCTTCAGGTTGGACTTTGCACGTTGTATACTTTGACTACATGGCCCACAAGGCATCTGGGAGGGAAGCCAACTCCATGCTGAGTGCATTACTATGGGCAACTTGTTGTTATGAAAAGTTATATGCAGATAGTTCGCTTTTAATTTGGAGCTGGCCTGTGTTTGTGCGGGGAATGTGGATAGGTTAATGATTGGCGGGATGGCCGTGCGCGCATTCCAAAAGCCAAGGCACGGAGAGGGGGAGGAAGGGAGAAGAGTGAGAAAAGGAAAGAGAGAGGAGAGGAAGGTAGGGAGGCCGTGGGGTCAGTGTGGAGCTGGCGGAGACCAGATAAATCACCTCTTAAAAGCAAACATTGTTCAGTGGCAGGCACCAGGCAGGGTCTGTATGTATACGTGTGAGTGTGTGTGTGTGTGTGTGTGTTTGTGTGTGTGTGTGTGAGTCTGTGAACAACGTGTACAAAGCACTGCCTCCAGCCAGACAAACCAAACAGTAAAACAAAGTGCAGCCTCTTATTTAACCCTGTCGGAGGTCCTAAATGGTGTGCAAGGTGTTTTCAGCGAGAGCAGAGTTGCCGTGCATAAGGAGCTGTGCTTTTTTTTGTGCTGTGCTGGGAATAGCTGGATGAGATAAGCGGCGTTCCCAGACATTAGGAGAGGTGATTTCGCCCCCCCCCCCTAGGCTGGCTGGTAAGTGGAGCTGGTTGCTAGTTCGATCCACCATCATCGACGGCGCTCCGCGTGGCCAGCCAGTGTCCCCATGCCAGTCACTTAACCCCTGCCCTGCTCCAGCGGGGCGGCACAGCGACCCGGAGCCATGGCTTTGTGTCGGCAGAATAAAAACCCTGTCCGCAGGCATTCCTCCTCTGCCCCCACCCCCACCCCCACCCCCCCACTCCCGTAACATGCTGAGAGAGGGAAGAGAGATTTCCTCGGAGGGATCCCGCTGCTAACGGCACCCCCAGGAGGCCGACGACCAATTAAAAAAGAAAGAGCCCAGAGCAAACATCCAATCTGGAGGGAGCCGGCTCGCACCCCCGGCGGGGGCAAACAACGCGACGGCCATCTTGTCTGCCGAGCGTCCCTGACTCTCTGTTCTCTCTCCACGTCAGGGGGAGGGACAGGGGTCTCTCTCTCTCTCTCTCTCTCTTTCTCTGTCACACACACACACACACACACACACACACACACACACACAGAGACACACACACGTTATTACTCTTTATTAATCTGCAGGGCGTTAATTGAAACCCCTCCTCTGTATCCGAGCCCTACCTGCCTTCCCTCTGTCATTATCAGTCAAGGTGCCTTTGAGGGAGGGAAGAGAAAGAGAGAGAGAGATGGAGATAGACAAAGAGATATATAGAGAGAGAGAGAAAGAAAAGAAAGAGAGAGAGAGAGAGAGAGAGAGAGAGAGAGAGAGAGAGAGAGAGAGAGAGAGAGAGAGAGAGAGAGAGAGAGAGAGAGAGGTACTGCAGGTTTAGACCTCCCTGGTGTGTCGGAGGCCAGGTGGACCACTCTACATGGCTGTGATCAAAGCCACTGAAGGTGCCACGCTGAAAGAACCGCCCATCGGACACGCGCATTGGCCAAGGAAGGACTGTTCCTCCTCTCGGCATGCCTGCCGGCCCCTCTCCTCCCAGGCCTGGTCTCAGCGCCCAGAAGACATGAGGGCAACCCTGCCTTAGCCCCAGTCCACCAGGCAGGCACGCACACACCCCACATATGGGGCCCTCGTTAGAGGGAGAGAGGAAAGACGGAGGCGGATAAATAATCGATCATCTCTCAGAGAGCCCAGCCTTGTCTGGCGGACCTATGGTCTAGACACTGGTCTCATCAGTTTGACGTCTGTCGCTATCTCTTTCTTCCTTGTATTTCTTTCTCCTTCTGCTCTCTCTTCCCCTTCTGCCTTTTTTTCTCTCCCGTACTCTCGCTCTTTCTCTCTCTCCTCGTTGCAGGTGCAGGCAGCAGTTGCTGTCCAGTCATCATGACCTGCACCCTGAGAGTCGGCCAGGATCCGGTTTGCGAAGACGTCGCAGAGTATGGGAGTATATTTACCTAGCCAAATAACTCAAAAGTCTATGTGTGTGTGTGTGTGTGTGTGTGTGTGTGTGTGTGTGTGTGTGTGGGTGTGTGTGTGTGTGTGTGTGTGTGTGTGCGTGTGTGTGTGTGTGTGTGTGTGTGTGCTGGGAGAGGAGAGGAGAGGATCCGATTAGTACTGCTCTGAAAGTAATTACCTTAATTAAAACAGTAATGTGGGGAGTAAAGGGGGTGGATGGGGAGGAGGGGTGAGGCAGGGGAGAACCTGACATGTTTAACCCTTTCCCAAGTATGCTCCCACCGGTGGGATTTTTCCTAGCCTGGTCCCTGGTTGGTGCGGTCCCACCGGTGGGATTGGAATGCCACATTAGAACGCCTTCCTCCGATCTATGGAACAAACAGCGTTTTCCTACAATAATGTTAATTATTGATTGCACACACCAGATTTAAAACTGTATTCACCCAGTATAAGCCCTTTATTGTAGCTCAGGCAGGCATTATTGCCAGTAGTAGTAGCAGTAGCAGTAGTATCAACAGGTCTTCAAATTGAAGTGTAACATTAACCAGACTTGCTAATTCACACCGGCTAACGTGACCGTTTTCTATGACTCTGGTAAAGCGGTCAGTCATTGGATGTAAACAACTTTTAAGAAATTAAACTCAATAATAAATGTCAACATATCACAACAACAGTAACGGATAAATTGTAGAATGAAGTGGTAGAAACAATACATTTGTTGTAAAAACCTGACAAAGACTGTTGCGTAGACGAGGGGGTGTGTTTGGTTGTTCACTTCCGTTACAAGCCAACCATGTTCGACTCGTACAATTTATCGTCCTCAGCTATCTCTCACTGTACAATGTTAACATAGAGTGTTGAACATCTCTTCCCCTATTTACAGCAGACAATGTTTGACCCAGAATGAAACGTGAACAAACAGGCAAAAGGTACAGTAGCACATCCACAGTAATATTGGTAAGAAACTGTGGGAGGACAAAACACCCCGATTTTAAATTGGAAGCAGACATAAAAAAAATGAAACGCTCATGCATTTCGGTATTATTACCTGCCTCAGAGCACTGACGTTTCACGATAAACTTTATAAATGTAAATTCAATTGAAAACAAGGATAAAAATTCATGACGTATCACTATAATCTATTTCTTCTGAGGTTAATTAGCTGGACTAACTAGCTATCTATACTTTCAATCATTTGAATACAGGTTAAATAAAACAATATCGTAAATATAAACCGTTGAAGAGAGAGAGGAATGGGAGGGAAGAGCCTGCTGGAGAGACAAAGGGATGGAAGGAGGGAGACAGGAAAGAAGGAGGGATGAACGTGGGGCAGGAGAGGGGGATGCACATTCACGGTTTCGAGTTTTTTGCTGAGTGTGTTGTCACCCTGACCGTCCCATCGACTTCCGCTGCTGTCCCCTCTCCCTCTGAATATAGTTTGTGTGTGTGTGCGTGTGTGTGTCTGTGTGTGTGTGTGTG
>CM030173.1:33274546-33279546 GCA_017639675.1 Aplochiton taeniatus
GCGTGGTAAAGAGAGACAGACAAAAGGGGCGTCCTTAGTCGACGCAGAGGAGAAACAGACAGAGAGAGCGCGGCAGCCTCCGGAGCTGTCTGGGCGTCTGAAGACGGACGACCTGGACGATCTCCAGATAATGGACGGGCCCGTGTCCGCCACGGACGCTGGCGACGGCCATCACTCCCCTCGCTGCACTCCTATTAGCCGGTGGAATGGCTACGCTGACGCTGTCCCGACAGGGGTGGAGTTGGGGCCAGGGAGGGAGAAGTATGGAGTGTATGGAGAAGGGAAGGGGGGTGGAAAATCCTAGGGGGTGGTGCGGAGAGAGTGATATGCGTCGAGATGGGGGGATCATTTCCCCACATATATTGTTGCCGTGTCGGTCCCGTCAAAAAAGACAGATGTGCGTCACTCTAATCACACTTTCCAAATGAAAGCGCCACCTCACCACTCCTGATCCTCTCCCCTCTTTCTGTCTCGACTCAACTTCCCGCCTCTGCTCCCCACTCCATCTCCGTTTTTTCCTTCTGAACGCAGTCATGCTTTATAGAATCTCAGTATTTTCACCCCTCTATTTTTAAGGTTTTTAATATAGAAATATACATTCTAAACTTGGCTATTCTCGTAGCCCTTTGGATCAACCTATGATCCACAGGATCATATCACTCTCTCCGCACCACCCCCTAGTATTTTCCACCCCCCCTTCCCTTCTCCATTTAGGTGTTTGTACAACCTGCACATCCACAATCAGTCTTCGAAAAATGAAATCTAAGCAAGACCAAATATCAAGCCAAGATATCTAATATTTATTAATATAAGATACATAATCTTCCTAAGAATTGTGATGTTGGAGTATTTTACTTATCTCATGGCATACATCAAATAGATTTTCTTGTTCTATTGGCAGATAATTTTGCTTGTTTGTATTTATCTCTTAAATTCCACACTTTATTGCTCATATCTTGTGAGGAATTTTTTTGCAATTTTAATGCTGTTGTTAGTTGCTACTACACACACACACACACACACACACACACACACACACACACACACACACACACACACACACACACACACACACACACACACACACTGACAACACATTCGAGGCCTATTCTACTCATATCCCTCACTTGAACACTCCCTGTTGAGTATAGGCACCTGCATTTGTTGCATCCAGCAATTCGATAAAGCTGTGGACACCAAGGAGGGAAAAAAAGGATTTCTTTTGTCGCGCGGTGTATGGAAGACAAGTGGCGAGAGCAACATGGCTCTGAATATTTTCTTTTACCTGGGCTGGTGAATGCTAGTTGCGTGCCACATGGACGTGGAAACTCTAACGGTGCTTGAAAGCCGCTGAGGCGGGAGCCCGCGGGGATGGAGCGAGATTCTAGGAGAGAGAAGCAAACACAAGTATGTCCGATGATATCAGAGGTGCCCTACTTTTAGTGGCCATGTGTTCTGGCTCGACGAGAATGATCTGTCTTTATCATAAAAACTTCAAAGATCCATCTGTCTCCCAACTCTTGAATGAGACTCCCTGCTGCACCGACTCCCCGGGTATCTACGAGTCTGCGTGTGTGTGTGTGTGTGTGTGTGTGTGTGTGTGTGTGTGTGTGTGTGTGTGTGTGTGTATGTGCGTGTGTGTGTGTGGGTGTGTGTGTGTGTGTGTGTGTGTGTGTGTGTGTGCTCTGCTCTGTCTGTTGTGCTTTATGGCAGTGATATGTTAAGTACCTCATATTACAGTCGTTAAACGAGTCTCTAAGTTGCTCGATGCAGTTTAAAGCTGCAGAGGTAATGTCGCAAATCACCCTCTAGTTCTTACTCTGACACTAAGACACCCACACACACACACACGCGCACCCCCCCCCCCCCCCCCCCACACACACATAGCTTGAGAGGCTGCCAAAGATCTTGTCCGCCTTCACATGTAGTGAGAAGAAGAGAGAAAAAAGATCAGGATGAAAAGGGGGCAGCAGTGTCGGGGGGAGGAATGAAAAGTAAAAGAAGAGAAGGAGAAGAGAAGGAGAAGGAGGGGAAGAGGAGATAAAGGGGGAGAGGGGGGGGGGCAGCGCTGTCGGGGGGAGGAATGAAAAGTAAAAGAAGAGAAGGAGAAGGAGGGGAAGAGGAGATAAGGGGGGGGGGGGGGGGGGGCAGCGGTGCTTTAGGTCTGTGGATCTGAAATGAACAGCCGTCTGTCTGAGAGAAGAGCACAAGGCCAGACACACACCACAACTTTCATCCGTCACCAAACCACGTCTCTCTCTCTCTCTCTCTCTCTCTCTCTCTCTCACTCTCATAAAAACACACAGACAGAGAGGGAGGGAAGGAGAAAATAGGGGAAGGGGGAAAATAAATATTTCCTCATTTTCTAGGGGGGGGGGGGGGGACAATTTCCCCTAGGAAAGTAGGATAACTTAAGTGAAAAACCAGACCAGAAACACTAACCCATCTATAACCCAGAGCCCCACCACCAGACTCACACACGTACGCACGCATACACACGCACACACACTCACACGCATGCACGCACACACGCACACACACACACACACAATCGCACACAGTCCCACACCAACCTGAACTGCTTTGTCCCTGGCGATGATGAGAAGAGTAACTTTTTCTTTCTTCCAGGCAGCTCTCCTCAACCGTACCACCAGATGAGGTTTGATTCCTGCCATTCCACAGTTAATCCTGGTTAGAATTTAAATAGAGGGGAAATGATTGCCTTTCCATCTCTCTCTCTCTCTCTCTCTCTCTCTCTCTCTAGCGGTGGGCCTGACCTCTGCGTTTTCCTGCCGTCCTTCAGATTGGTTTTAAATACTCAGCAGATTAAAGTACAGGCATGAAAGCTCACATTAGCCATATATTTAAAAAATCCCCCTGTCTGATAATCCATGTATTTGTCAGAATCAAACACAGGGGAATAGAAAAGGGCCGGTGACATAATGGGAGGACGGAGCCAGACGTATTGTGGGGAGGAATTAGGAGCAGAGAGACACATTTAGCTGAACGAGGCCCAGGAAGAAAGTCCTTGAAGGTGATTATTGAAATTCTGTCGGCTGGCTCACGTGACGGTTGGGAGAGACAAAGAGTACCGTGACGATTTAACGACCTCTGGTGCCCTTCGCTGTCACTCTGGCACAAAGGGATTCACGCGCTCACACACACACACACCCACACACACACACACACACACACACACACACACACACACACACACACACACACACCCCATTGGCCTATTAGGATGATGAAAGAGAATTTAACGGAAGAGGAATATGACATGCATTAGTCACCTCGGAACGTTTGTGGGCCCGAAAGAATCAGAGTTAAGGAATTTGTATTTACCTTTTACTCAAATATTACACCCAAAAATATGATAAATATTAAATGTCATATCTTTGTATTTTTCTTTCACTTATTTTTGTATACAGTTTATGTCATTTGAAATTATTTCTTCATTTGATTTCGAAGCAGCCGTTCTATTTCTATGTCAACAAGAAAAAATACCTTGATAAATGTTGCTTATTTGGCATTCACTTATTAACCTTGCTTATTTCTGTGCTCCCTAACAAGATTCTTTACTTGCATCAAATAACATGCTTAAGGAAATGTATGTCTTTTCCCTGTTTTTGTACATCTTATTTGAAATCCACTCTCCATATGCCCCTGAGGGCTGAAGGAGTTACATAGGCCTGTCTGGTCAAAGGCAACCTTACAGCCTTTTCAAAAAAGTAACACGGAAAATAAGGAGCTACGTAACAAACACATAGTCCATTCATTGCTCAACAACAGTTATTGCTACAGTCATATCAACAATGCGATGCTTCAAGGTTATGGAAATAGCCGATCGGAAAGGCTTTCATTCAAAGATGAATTGAGTGTACTGCTTTTGCCCGACCCACTGTACTGTTCTCGCTGCCGGCAGGCGTCGATTCCCAACGCAGCTGATTTGTGTAGCATACATAGAAAGATATGGCTAATATGTGTACTACCATGTTCTCTGAAGCCTTTGAAAACAACCAGTCCATTATATGAAGAAATTTTTTTTTTATCTTCTTAGACATTTTCTTTAAGTACAATACTGGGCCAAACTGCAATACAACTCAAGTCATAGAGAATAACATAAATATGTACTTTATATTCATAGTTGACATATCATTTTGTTGATCATAATAATATTGTAGATGGATGGTGCAGCTGTGCTGTGCTGTGCAGAAACTGAAGGCCTATAGCAAGTTTCACCTCACCGTTTGAATTATTAAAGATGCAACTTTTTCCCATCTTAACCCTCATCCTACCAACAGAGGTCCGAGCAGACCCCATAGGTATACTTTTTGTCAAATCTCACAGACGCTTTGTTCAATTTTTCATGACTTTGTCAATCAGTGTGTTCCTAATTCGTTCATTTCATTCTTTTTGGTTTCTGGTTTAATTTGTGCTTTTTAAAAATGCTAATGTGTCAAAAGCACCAAATTCCGCCTTTGCAGTTTTAATAAATAGAACTATTAGATTAGACATAACTATTTTTCAGATGACATTAGATTCATATCTAATAATGTTTTTGGGAAGAAATAAGTACAAATCTTGCTATGATGGTTGTTTCCAATCGGTAGTCCCTGTATGTTAACTATGCGGGTTAAGCAAATTAACTGTAACTTTCCTAAAATAATCATCTTTTTTTTTAATGACATTAGTTACATAACTAACAATGTCTGGGATGAAATAAGTTTATATTTAGCTATGATGGTTGTTCCTTATAGTCGTTTATTCTTGTGGTCCCCAGGGACCCTAGTCGGTAGTCCTTGTATGTGAAATTTGTTGTTAGGATGAGGGTTAGTGATCCAACACTCGAACAGCCTCTGTGAAAACGGGCCGGACAGTACCGGACAGTACCGGACAGTACCGGACAGTACCGGACAGTACCGGACAGTACCGGACAGTACCGGACAGTATGACACAGAGCAGGGCTCTCTTAGCCGTGGGGCTTAGCGCTGGGCGAC
>CM030173.1:33284546-33319546 GCA_017639675.1 Aplochiton taeniatus
TAGTACATATTCTCATTCTCTCCACTTTACTTTTTCTGTCTTTCCGGAGTCTTGTTAAAATTGTGTGCGTACGCTTGTGGTCAACATTAGAACTAATTGTAACAACTGGAGTTTACCAAACACGACCATTGTTTGTATGGAGCTTATACACAATCTTAAACTAATAGCCAATACATTTTTTTTATCAGGGTGGGCCATTTCAACTTCAATTGTGCATAAATCCCAACCGATGTAAATTTCGGAATCGCAGAACAACCAGCTACTTTTTAGTCGTCTTTGAAGCAATTTTTCACTTTTCTTCTCTAAAAGAAAAATAAGGTCGAATTACAAAAAACACGACTAAATTTGCCATAACCCCTACCGGAGATTAACACCGGTGGTTGGTATAATATAAGACCGCTCATAAAGTGCATAGTCTAGGATAACCTTTCGCAATACTTACTTTTGTTGTCTAGGCCCATGAGGGATAGGTTTTAAAATAGAGGGCAGTGGCCGCGTGCAGCCTCGAGCCTTATGAAGGGTGTCAGGTTAAAAAAAAATTGCACATTAAACTCAAAAATATTTTCAGAAAAAGGGATTATGATGTCAGGGACAATTTTGAATATATTCATACTAACTCACGTACTTCTGTACAATACAAAACCGTTCACAACTGCCTTGTTGGAACACTTTGTTATAAGCACCACACTAATATGCTGGTGTTCATTTTACACCCATTCGGCCACTGTTTGGATTCTTTTCGATCGTTCTATGCCCAGTCAAAGCAGGGAAAACGTTGTCCAACGGCTAGTTTAATTAAGATACGAATATAAACCATAGTCATTTCAGTTTGATGTGTTCTGAAGCTGACTTTTAATTATGCATATTTTTAAGTTACTTAAACATTTTTGCTTTTTTAAAACTCACGTAGCAACCTATTTATCGTTTTATTCATTTTCACCTGTTAACTTTTATATTTGTCAACGCATATTGGGAACTTTAATTTCACATCTTCATTTATGATTCTATTGGATTACACCATAGACCTACATATGTTCAATGTAGAAATTAACTGGCCGTCGAAATGAGTTTAACTTTGTTAGGACAGGAAACTTTCATTCCGGTTATAAAAGAGCATGTTAGACACGGATAAATTCTGCCTATAAAAGCTATAATTAGATGTATCAATGCACTAAGAGCTAAACACTTTAATCCAGAAATAACTGCATTGAACATTGGGATAAAGGCCGAGAGAATTGTTGATTATTTCGTAATTTTCTAAATTGAGAAAATAGGTGGTATACCACCGTTATAAGAATTATTATTTCTTTTGACAGAAAAAAAAAGCTATTTTGGGGGAATTTGTTTTTACTTTTGTTACAATTGTCTTTACAGGCTCTTCAGCGATTTTCTTGTCCTCCAAATTGTTCTGTGCGCATTATAAAATACCTTGTTGGGTCCAACAGACTTTTAGGACATTAGCACTTCCATCTAAAGATTTTAGAAAAGTGTTTTAGCCTGCCAGATTGTGACTTTTAACTAAACCTAAACACATGCAGATATATGTATCTAACACCATCAATATCGAACATCTTTAACATTCCCGCACGTCAGCTAACTGATGTCAAGCTTGATGGAATGATTGAGAGGGAGAGGTGAAAAAACTATTCATTTTTGTTGGGTTGCGCTTGATGCTGTCTGTTATTGAGAGAAAAGAACTTCAGCAACTGGCGCGCGCTGACATGGCCGTTATTGCCCTTTGATTGATGGGCGCTGGGGCATTTGGCATAATTAATTTTATTTACTATGTCCTCTCCCCCCTCGCTGCTCTTGTTGTTCCCCCTGTTCTTTGCTTGGAGGCTGCGAGCCTGAGGTGGCATTTCTGCAACGCAATGACACACTTTTAATTGCACCCGCTGATGGAGCTTTAATAGAATATTTAGCGCAAATGAAAAAGCTGTACATCAAATTTTATGACCTTGCCATAGTTCTTGTGTGAGATAGAAAAAAACAAAATAGGTATTTTGTATTGCTGATCGAGAGATATACACTGCAACCTTTGGAATCTGATGGCTTGCCTATAACTTGTTTCCGTCTTTTTCAAGTACATTTCTGAATCTTTAGTTAATATGATGTTTTCCTAAAGTATTTTGATACCTTAGGTGAAGAATACTTCGTGTCAATCTCATACATAGATACATTTGTACTTTTGATTGGCCGTTTTCAAATTGGAGGGAAATTAACTTAAATCACGAAAGAAAACAGCGATAAATGCCCTAATTAATTTAATAAACAATTTAAAATCAAGTCTATAAAAAGTATTTAAAATGAAGGAGGGATGAGGTCTTTACTGTAGGCTTCACCACTATAACATTTTTAGTGTTGGGAAAATATTTAAATATTTAATAAATATTATTAGGGCAGCATTTGTGGTAGTAATCAAATGAATATGTCCTGATATGAGTGCCTCAGTGCTTCAGGTATGTGTTCTCTCCGCAGCATAAAGACATTGATCGGTAGACATGCTGACTGATGGATGATTCCGAATGAGACAAATAGTGAATATATGAGTTAGTTGTAAATCGCTTCCATAACCTAAGGCCATACATAGTGGCCATAACTGTATTCAATTGTTTCCAATTGAAATACATGACATTGAAGAGAGAGGTCCTCTTCTGGAAGGATTCAGAAAGAGAATCAAAAGTTTGGGTTGTTTTCTTTATTTTACACTATTTTACACTACACTACTACACTACTAGTGACACAGTTACATTGCTAAAATGTTTTACGTGTTAGTTACACAATCTACAAAAATACATGAAAACATATATTTATAAACGACCACATTTTGATATACTGAAGATGGAGAGGTTATCTGGAAATAGACATTTTCAGGAAGCCAAAGGTGTCAAAAATAAGATTGAATCACCCTCTGCTCTGGCACCTATTGTTTTCAGTGGGGGGGCCTGTGTGTGTGCGTGTGTGTGTGTGTGTGTGTGTGCGTGTGTGTGCTAGCACGGTCCTCGCTCCAACACTTGGCTTTCATTCTTCTTATTGCCTAGCCACTTAATCATTATTTTTCACCCTTGCTCTATCTTCCACGTGCTGGTAATATGTGGCCTGTTGTGAACTATTCCTGTGTCTTTTTTATCCGTTCATAATGTCTCTCAAACTAGCTAGCGTTCTTATACTTTAAAAAAAGTCCAGTGGGGGAAAATATTTGTGAACATGTGAATTGATTTTATTAGAGACAGTTTAGAGAGAACCAGTAATGGACGCAGTGTGTATCTGCAGTGCTTTAAAAGCCCTAGAGTAAGATTCAAGCCCACCTCCATGATTGTGTTATTCTTTCCTCGTGTGGAGAGTCCGCGCCACAAGCTTGTGTGTGTCTTTCCATATCTAAGCATGTGTGTTTGTCGGAGAGTGCCTATTCGGAATTTTTGCATGGGGTCCAGTTGAGTTGATGGACAACAGCGTGGTTGAAGTTTTAAATGTCCAAAGCGTAGCGGGGCTGTACTGATGGCCTGCCAGTCCATCTCTCCATCTCTCTCGTGTTGCTCATTAAGGCTCTCGTGCCTTCCCAAAACGCTCCGAGAGTGGGCTCTCTGTTCCTAAGTGATTCTGAAGAGGGGTGCCACTCCGCCCGTATATGACATTATTCTACATGTGGAATTTGACCCGTAATGGGTACTGATTTATTGTAGCCCTGAGTGAACCGTGGGCTTCAAAAATGTAACGACTACATTTTTGAATTCAGCCATCAATTTGTTTCGAGAGATAGTCTAGTAACAGCACTTAATGCAGCAGTAATCCAACGGCAATGCAATTGTTTTGTAAGCCTGAGGATGATAATATTTTGGGGTCAAATCACCAGTGCACATTATTTAAAGCTCCAAATCATCTCATCCTGTTTGTATTTTGTTATGCATTTGATGACACTTAACTATTGTGTCACACTTATTGAATAGACATGACCCATCTGATATAATCTTCAGTGCAATAAACAATCCCTGCAGATAGTATTTACAATTACTGCGACGTTATGTCTGGAAAAGAAATCTATATCGACAGTTCGTTCTATTAGAATTGTAGAAGGTCTTTGGCTCTCCCTCTCTTTGAAATATGTGTGTGACCCAGGTAGGTGCAGCTGGAGGGGAAGCACGATGTCGACTTTGTCCCGAAGCTCTGCTGGGGTGATTGACTGGAGAGTGGGGCGGCCGCGCCACATTGCTTTAGACTGAGGCCTGCTGATTATACATGTGGTTCTAATTGAACCTGTTATTTGGGAGAACCAGAGGGCCGAATACGTCAGGGTCTGTGCGTGTGTGTGTGTGTGTGTGTGTGTGTGTGTGTGTGTGTGTGTGTGTGTGTATGACTGTATAATAAATCACGCACATTTTTAGACGATGAAATATGTCTTGTTTTATGAGTGGACAGAGAACAGTGTCACACTCCATTGGGGAGACGGGGGGGGGGGGGGGCGACAATCCTCTGTGTAATGCCACTCCACCTGTGTGAGTTAAGAGCGATAACGAGGACCACGCACGGCCTGTTTTCTGTGAATTTACCTACCTGTGTGTGTGTGTGTGTGTGTGTGTGTGTGTGTGTGTGTGTGTGTGTGTGTTTGGAGAAGGGGGAGATTGCATTGGCCATCCTGCCGCTGGTAGTGCCCAGAAAGGAACTGATGGATGTGGGGATGCGCGGACCAAGCCCGGGGGGAAAGGACCGTTTCCTATCGGCCAGGGAAAGTGAGAGAGAGAGAGAGAGAGAGAGAGAGAGAGAGAGAGAGAGAGAGAGAGAGAGAGAGAGAGAGAGAGAGAGAGAGAGAGAGAGAGAGAGAGAGAGAGAGAGAGAGAGAGAGAGAGAGAGAGAGAGAGAGAGAGAGAGAGAGAGAGAGAGAGAGAGAGAGAGAGAGAGAGAGAGAGAGGGGTGGGGGAGCAGGAAGTGAAGGAGGGGGTTTTGGATGAGGGAGGGGTGACAGTGTATGATCGAGAATGGCGGGATAAAGAGGAGGAAATGACAGTGGGGGTCGTTTTAGGCGGAGGTCATTATGGCTAAGGAAGCATTAGATCAGCCTTCTTCGGAGATCGCTTGGCAGGCCAGGGGCGAGGAGCGTCACCTGGGGCCGGCCGGTGGAGGGAGGGAGGAAGGGAGGGAGGGAGGGAGGGAGGAGTGGACCAGGGAGGAGGGGACCAGGGAGGAGTGGACCAGGGAGGCTGGTGGTTAGACGGGCGTGGGAGGAGAACGGAGAGAGGGAGAGTGTCAGTGCGATGGCATCCTCGTAAACCCTCTTCGTTCACCGACTTCCCCGCTAACTTTGCATTTGCCCTGACAGCTGTATTTGTGTTATGGATTTTCCTTCACCCCCCCACACGTCCCCCTCCCAGCCCCCCTCTCACTCTCTCTCCTGCCTCCCTCTCTCAGTACCTCCCCCCTCCCTTCAGACTAAACCGCACACCACCCTGGGTAAAGCTTCATAAGAAGGCTACTGGTGTTTTCCAGTGTGACATGCCAGCCGTCCGTCACGCGAGCCCAGGGACCAGATCAGAGTTGAGCCCTGTTGAGAACAACAATCAGTGGCGCTCAACTTTCTTTCGGCTGCCCTGCTTGATCGCTTAAGGAAAGGCTAGGTGACAGGCGTTCAGCTGGGAGCCATGCACAGAGACACACACACGGCGCATTTCGTACACGGACTGCCTGTGGAGGGGGCATTATGTGGCTCTTAGACGCTCGCCCCTCTCTGACAGCGCCCTAAAATCCAACAGGCGAGCGAGCGCGGCGCTGGAGCGCTAAAGAGATTCCTGCTGGCGTAGAGTCGAAGTACGAGGAGGAGCAGGCAGCATCTCTCGGCTGTCAGTAGAACGCTCCCCCCCCCCCCCCCCCCCCCCCCGTTAGCGCAACGCATTTTCACCTCTCCCTTTCAACAATTTTCTGCTAGCGTTTTTTAAATTTTTTATGACTATTTCACAGAAAGGTTGTAACCTTAAAAATGAGCCATGAAAACAATCAGATGGCGAGCGGCGTTCAAATCCAGTCCGAACGAGTGATGGTGACTCTGAACTAGACTAGACGATGTCAGAGGACCTGCCTGGATCTCCGAGGCATATCCGCGGTGGTGTCCCTCCATCCCGTAGTGGTAGCCAAGTAATAACCGTATAAATGCATCTCATTATGTTGACTAATCCGTAAAGTATCGGGGCGCTGGCGAAGGCTGGAGCGCTGGCGAAGGCTGCTCTTTTATGGTATTAGTATGTATGCCTTCTTAAAGCTATTAGCATGGGAAACGCTCCAGCATCACGGGGACGAGCTGCTAACCAGTGTCAACCCAGATGACAATAGGCTGCCAGAGAGAAGGACCCGATTGACAGCCCTCCCTCGCTCTCTTCTTTCAACCTTCGCATCTTCCTCCCCCCTCGCCCCCCCCCGGCCATCCGCACTCGCTAATTCATTGACAGTTAACTTTGGTTGCCTGAAGGATTTGAATTTTTTAATTTACTTTAAAAAAGTTTTTTTTATAGACTGTAGCCCACTATGACTTTAACTGTGAGGGGTTGGTAAGCTGCATATCGCTGAAATGGTTGGTTACTTTTTCCTCCAATAGCCTACCTTTTCCCCTTCTCATTGTCTTCCCTTCTGTGGCCCTTGAGGTGAAGAGGCTATGCAGGGCTTTGCCTGGTGGGGGGCGAGGACTCTAAGGCTCTCCCTGTGGCCTTTCAAAGGGGGGAGAGGGGGGAGAGGATTGCGATCACTAGCCACTACTGAGTCTTGGAGATCTTAGAGGCACGGCTTAAGGAAGGATGCAGTGTGTGCGCACATGCCTGTTTCAAAGTGTGTGTGTGTGTGTGTGTGTGTGTGTGTCAGTGTGTGTGTGTGTGTGTGTGTGTGTGTGCACGCATACGGCTTTGTCTTCGGCCACAATTAGCTGTCAATCAGTAATGTGACCCTCCCCCTCTCTTCTTAGATATAATTCCACAGGCTGTGCAGAGAAAGAAAGCAAACAGACTGCACTTTTCCCAAGTCCTAAAACAATTCACCCATTTCATGGAAAAATCTTAAATGATTTGGAATCCTTAACAAAAGGTCTTCCTCATATTTAGTCATAGAAAGTAAGAACTAAAATAATAACATGTAAACGGTAGCGTACATTTATAAGGTAATAATTGGAATCATTTTTGCATTCTTGAATGAAGCAGGACTAGATTCTGCTGCCGTAGGTAACAGTCATTTTACACAGGCACGTTTAACAGAGTGCTTGTTACCATCGGTTACAGCTGCCTTTTGCTCTTTGCCTGTTTGCTGAGCATTGAAACTGTGTGTGTGTCTGTGTATTTGTGTTTGTGTGCATTGTAGACTGAGGGACATCTGCCACTTGATTATTCCCAGCTGTTATCTGAATAATTGTGTGATTCCCCTCCTCCCTCCCTTGCTCCCTTCCAGCCCTGCCCAACACCTCTCCCTCCGCAGGGAGAAAAGAATGGACAGTCCTTGTCGGGCACGCTGGTCCTTTTTGGTATTGGCAGGTGTGTGTGTGCGTGTGCGCCCTCTGGTCACCGGTCGCTGTCTGACATTTGTAGGAGGATTTGAACGCGGCCTTGTCTCTCTCTTTCTTCCCTCCTCCTGCCCCCGTTTTCTTTGGGAAATAAAAGTCGCCTAATCCGGGCAGATCAGGGTTGCCGTCCTCCACTACTTTGCCAGCCAGTGAATTAGATGGTTTTAAAGAAAGAAGAGAGAGAGGGGAGGGTGTTTGGTAGACCGCCGGCCTTTGAAGCGTAGCTGGCTGGTACAGGCGGTTGTCTTTTGGTGAGGGGTGAGTAGAAGGACAGAAAGGTAAATGGGAGGCAAGGAATTACCAGTATAATTGATGGACATGTAGTTATTATATTTAAGTCATGAATTGACCATTCCCAAGCGATTTCACTTTTTAATTTTAATTTTTATAATATTTTTTGTAAATTCAGCCATTTTCTGTACAACTTTTAATATTTTCAAAGTGTGATTAATATTTTTGTAAAATACAAATAACAGGGCTATTTTTCTTTGTCTCGTAACAATACATTTTTTTCTCTCTTATATGCGTTAAGGTTAAGAGACGATTTTACTGTAATTTATTATAGAAAAGACATCAAAAATATAATTTTGATATATGAAAATTACATTATATTTTATGTAATTTGGGCACTGTAATTCATTATCTCCTATATATTAATTAGTATTTGGAGTCAAATATGCACTCAAATATGTCTCTCTCCTTCATAGTAGAATTATTCCATGCCATTCTTTACACTTGCAGTCAGTTGTCACACAGATGTGTCAGAAGATGTGTATTCGTGTCACTCCTAATGCAGCGCCTCTGACACCCCCGCATGCTCTCTAGTGCGTACACACACACACACACACACACACACACACACACACACACACACACACACACATCCACACACACACACACACACGCACACACATAAACATGCCTTTTTGTCATTCCTGGTTGGTGGTTGGTCCAAGTGTTTTTTCCTCTGCTGGGACTCTGATAGAGTGGCCCTCGGCAACACCTCCCCCCGCCCCCCCCCACAGCTCTCCTTGTTTGCCCCCCCACCCCCTTCAACACACATACACACACACACACACTCTCTCTCTGTCATGACTGTTATCTCTAATTGTGAAGGCCCTCTTGTTCCCCAAGCCAGCTTGAGCGGCCATCAAGGCTCTTCAGTAGACCTAAGCTGTCATCTCGACTCGTCTCCACTCATTCTCCTTCTCCTCACACTATTTTATCAAGGGCTTTGTTTAAAGGCTTCATTTCCACTTTTTGTTTTTATACGTGACATCTGCGTAATACAAGGTCAATCTGTCAATTTATCATTGTCCCCGCAGAGTATTTTTTTTATTTAGCAATTTAAATACTGAACATTTACAGTGAATGGATATAATGGTTCTTACTGAGTAGAGATAAATAATCTGAATGCATTTCTGAGTACACTTGTTTTTAAATCAACTCTGAAACTGTGGTGTTGTGCAAGTGTCAGTGGATTTTTTGTAAAAACAAGCATAGCCTCTTCAATCACAAAACTTACTTGAAAGTTATTGAATTGTTTTTATTTCTCTATAGAATTGAATCCACATTGAAAGAAGTTATCTTGAGATGAATTAAATGTGTAATGAATTTAGAGTGTGTAACTAAAGTCAATTAGTCTTTAGTTTTTGGTTGCTGGCTTTTCCACATGCCTAACCCAAATAAAACGAATACAAATTTTTTATTACAAATTAACCAAAACAAGCTAGCCATTTTCTTTCTTGCTTTCTTCCTCCTCTCTCTCTCTCTCTCTCTCTCTCTCTCTCTCTCTCTCTCTCTCTCTCTCTCTCTCTCTCTCTCTCTCTCTCTCTCTCTCTGAGTAAGAGCTATCCTTTTGAAGTATTTACAATGAAAAAGTAATGGAGAAAACACAGACACATTTCCTTCAAGGACTAAAGCCATTTCTTACCAGGATGAAAGGCTGCCATTGACTGTTGGCTAAGCAGTCTTTACCATGCCCAGACCTAAGTGAAGGACTGTGACGCTGGATGCAGCTTCTACCTAATCTGCCATTGTTACCATCCAGGGGTTACTGTTGTCTGAAAGGTCGGTGGCAAACAATACAGAATCCCCTGGAAGTCGAGCTGGTATGGCCAAGCGCAATAAGGGAAGGAGGGAGAAATTGGAGGAGAAAATAGCAGAAGAGCGGGCTGCAGTGAAACACTGGCAACCTTCATGTTGTCAGGCAGGCAGACTACTTTCTGGGCATTTTGTTCAAACGTTTGCCCGTGGAACTTTGCGGAAGGCTGGGTTTGGTTTGACTCGCTCCCTCGGGGTTTCATTCTGAGAGGGGGGGGTGGGGGAATGGGTGGAGAGAAGGAGAAGCGAGGGAGGGGAGGAGAGGAGGACAGATTGCAGGCATGCCGTCATAGTTCTCCCGTCGTTACCGGCTGAGGCCTGGGCCCCGCTGATCGAAGAAACACAACCCTCTCCTTATCCCTCCCTCTCTCCTCCCTTCATTCAACTCTCCCTCGATCCCTTCATCCGGCGCCGTTCTCTTTCTCTTTGTTTCTCTCTCCCTTTCTCTTTCTTTCGCTCCATCCGTCTCCTGTGGAAGGCAGCTTTCAGAGACCCCAGGCTGTGGTTGGTCCGGGTTACAGGCCTACGGGCTGCAGCCCCGGCCGGTTGCTGCTAACGTGGACGGGGGACGGGCGACGGGCGTCATCCCTTGACTTGACCCCCCCCCCACCGCAGCACCGGGGTCAAGTTCACCCCAAGGAGGTGTACCACCCGCCCCTTCTCACCCCAAATATATAGCTGCACCCGGGGGAGAGAGGGGGAGAAGGAGAGGGGGGCGCGGAGGGGCCAATTGCCGTCCTAAATGTGAATCTCCCGTCGCCACCTCTCGTCTTTTTTTTCTCCCCGCCTCCCTCGTTCCCTCTCGTCCCACAGGGTTAATTGAAGGGGAAATTGATAGTTCTTTGCGGTAATTGTGGCTTTGAGAATTCTCTCTCCTGCCGAGAAAGGCTGGGGCTGCCGCATTGGAGACAGAATGACACAGGGAGAGATCGAGGTGGAGGGGCTGGATGAATAGAGTACCCCCCCTTACTACCCACCCCCCTCATTGGGGCGACGGTTCGGGGGTGGGGATGGGTTGGTGAGGGGGGCATGTGATTGGTTAATGAGTGAGAGTGTTGATTGGTTGATGAGGAGCTGAGATCTGCAGCAACTTAATCAGCCGACCTCCAATCATTCAATTTATTATCCAATCACTGTGATTCACCCTTTTCGCTCTATCTTTCTCTCTCTCAATCTTTCCCAACTCTTTCTTTCCTTTTGTCCCCCCCCCCCCCCCCCCCCCAACACACCTTCCTACACACGTACACTTAAACATCCCTACATTCCCCCTCCCTCTCTCCTCCCCAGGGAGTGGTGGATGGACAGATGAGTGGAGGCCAGTATGTCTGTTCTGTTCTGCTCTGCCGCCTGCTGATGTAGAGAGAGACAGACTGACCCTCCTCTGATGCCCGGTGTGTCCTCACACATTTTCTAGCCTAGTCGATTTCTCGGCTTATTTTCTATTCAAAGAAAAGCTGGCAGCGGGGACCAGCTCGCTTCATATTTTCTATCGGACTCTTTTGTATGGGTTACAACATTGGTGCGGTCTAATTCTTTTCCTCAAACCAAAATATTTTCAGTTGATCTGAAATTAATTGAAAGTCCTAGTTGGAGGGAATGTACCTGCCTTTCTGCTTGGGTATAAGAAAGCAGCGAGCAGACAGAGCTGTAGTGAGGGTTTAGTCACCAAGGTCGCACGACCTGCGCGCCTGGCCAGACGTAGGGAGAAAGGCGGACGGAGAGATTTGTTCCTGTGGAGACAGGCTCCGTTGTTTAGACTCAGTGGAGTCACTACAAGGCTGTAACTCCGACACCAACGGAGGTTCACGGACAACAGGCTCTTCACCCATGCCTCACACTGCTCGTTTAGCTTGCTGTCTTCTCACCGCAGATAACCTCCATCTCTCTTCTTCCACTCACTCGTTTTTCCTTCCTTCCCTCCCTCCCTCTGTCTGTTTTTTTTTTCCTCCCACCCCTGTAGTCTTTGTGGACAATTTCCCTCTGCCCTCTCTCTTTCTCCCCCTGGCAGCTTCCACCCTCCGTTCCGTCTCGTCCCCTGGCCCCCTGTCACTCTCTTCTGTCTTTTCCCCTCCCCTTTTCTCTTTCTCTGTCCGTTAATGAGAATGTGTTAACGAGAAAGAGAGATCTATTGCGTATAGCACAATTTATCAGAAAGGCAGAGGTTTTTGTAAAAATAAAAAAGGCGGCCAGCCCTTCAAAGAAGTCCTATTCTTGTGGCGGTGAATGTTTGATGAGACAGTGAAAAGTTCCCCCTCCGACGTCATGGTGTCTGAACAGAGGAGAACAGACCCCGTCTAATCACGCCGCACAGAAAAATGACTTCCAACCCGATTTAATTAACTGATAAGAAACGGCTTCAAATTAATTTTTCAAGGATGTTAGATTTTGATTAAGCAACTCCTAAAAGAAATAGACGAATAATCAATTTTTTAATCAACTTACTCAAATGGTAACTGGTTAATATGATAATTCTAGCAATTAGGGCAAATATTGTAGAGCAGCAGTTTCTATGCATAGCCCTTAAAGGAATTATAATATCTTTACATCTAATTATCATGGTTATTTAATTCTTTTTTTGTGCGGCTACCTCTCAATTTCACCATTTCTTTTTTTTTTACCTTTCATTGCAGATATATTGAAACGAGAAGTTGGAAACTGTAATAAGATGAAACTTTTATAACAGACCACCTGAATGAAGCTTTTCACAAATGCTGATTGGATAGATATTTAGGAAGGAGTGGGGAGGTGTTTCAAATTACATTTCTTCCGGCTGGTTTTACATGAAAAGCGGTGATGGAGCTTTAGATCTGCGATTCTTTTATTTCATCAGCAGATTAAACTAGGTAATGGCTTGAGGCTTTCTGCCTCTGTTATCTTATTCTGGACGGCTAGTCATGTAGGAACCATGCACTCACCAGCGCTGAAAAGTTTCCAATCGCTTTTTCTATTCAGCCATCGCACACTGCTTTGATTGGAGGAAAGATTGGGCAGCTCACCAGTTAATCCTCTGCCTCTGTGTGTGTGTGTGTGTGTGTGTGTGTGTGTGTGTGTGTGTGTGTGTGTGTGTGTGTGTGTGTGTGTGTGAACACCCCCACATGGATGTGTGTGTCTCTGGTAATTGGGTAGGTGGTACAGTGGATGAAGTTGGGCCAGGTGAAGAGGGCTGGGGAGAGTGTTTCCTGCCCGACCAGGCTGGTAGGGGGTTTGGGTGGGCTTTAGAAGAACCCCAGAGAGTCCTCCCTTCAAAGAGGCTTTCTAAGGCTGAAGATCCGCTAAACCCCTCGCCTCAACATCACAACCGCTACTGGACTCGCTGCGAGTGTGTTTGTCACACGCCACAGCCATTATACCTCGCCCTCCTGTTTTCCTCTGCTTGTCTGGTATGGTTTTCTTTTTTTCTTCTTCCGTCCTCTTTCCCTCCCCATCTGCCCCCTCTGCGTTCAGCTCTGCATCAGCAGTGTTATGTTCAGAGGAAAATATTGACAAACCGTTTTGAGAGATGGAACGGTTGCTTAAATCATACGCTGCTCTTATGATGCATGGCTTTTCTCTCTGGCTGGATACACACACACACACACACACACACACACACACACACACACACACACACACACACACACACACACACACACAGGAAAACAAATGTGTTGATTGGCTGAATAGGCAGTTAATGCACAATCCTCTGTATTGAGCGTACATATTCAATTAGCAAAACTCATTAGCAAAACTTGGCATTTGTTGTTGTTTTTTTTTTCTCCCCTTCCTGGCTCAGAATTAATGGTTTTGATATGCTAATTAGAGGGTAATTTAATTTCAAAAGGCCTCAATTAACAGTGCCGTTGTGGACACGAGGAGGTTAAGCAGCGTAATCTAATTTGCATTAGTAACGAGCAGGGAGTAATTAGTCTCTAATTAGCCACTTCAGACAGCACTTGTGTTTACTTTCCTAATGAAGTGGAGGGGATTTTTCCAGGGAAGCCAGCGTGTGTGTGTGTGTGTGTGTGTGTGTGTGTGTGGGTTTGGGGTGGGGGGTAGGGGGGTGGTTGGCACCAGAGGGAGAGTGGCATATGGCTTACAGATTGGCTCCAATTACACACATGGGCACCACAAGGGTTAGCCAAAGACACACACACACACACACACACACACACACACACACACACACACACACACACACACACACCCCCCCCACACACACACACACACACACATAGGCATGTGAACAAACACAGGTTATCCCCTGTCAACACATATGATTGGCTACTGTGGCAACTCTCAAGTACCAATCAAATGAAAGGCCTCCATGAGATCACTTCCACACGGCCCACGGGACAGATTGCATGTGACAGTGTACGTTGGAACTCCGCCGCGCTGATCTCAGCGTCCCCTGGTATCCATTGCAATATGTGCTGCAATATCCAGCAACGGCTACAGTTTGAAACTAAATGTCGGAATCATTTGTTTTGTAGATGGGTTTTTTTCTTCCCAAACAGACTTTTCAATCTCCTTTCCAGAGTTTTGTGTGTGTGTGTGCGTGTGTGTGCTGCTGGGTGTGTGTTTGTGTTATGGAAGTAGGCCTTGGTTACAGCAGGGAGGCCAGCTTTGGTGCAGGCTTCACGTCTGGGGATACAGTGGGCTGTGTTGGCGACGGGCCAGCCGCGGGGGCTGTGGTGTGGCTCGCGACCTCCGGCGCCCGCACTCCGCCAGCGGGCTTGCCCCTCCGACGGCGTCGCTCCGCTCCACAAACGTGGCATTTTCAGAAGGAAGGATCAGAATCCGTCATAACTCAAAGCGTTGAAATAAGAAGCTTCCCTCCCGTATTGTGTTTCTGGACCTGAGGAGTGAGGAGGGCTGTGAGGCTGGGGGCACAAAGCTGTTCAGGGGGCGGGGGTGGCAGTGGGTAGCAGCTGCCCCTAGTAGCCCCCGAATCTGTTGTTTCCAGGAGGCAGGAGGAGGGCAGGGGGAGGGGGGACGAAAGAACGATGTTTTCCAACGGGTGACCAAGTGTGAGTTCTTTGTTTTGGGGATTTTCAGTACAAAGCCCTCAACGCCTCATCAAGACTGCACAGTTTTTTATTTTGTTGTCTTTTATCAACCCGTAGTCCTGTGCTTAGGGCAAGGAAGGCGACTTCAGGGACCCCCATTAACTGACACACATTCTAATCGGAAGGCGTTTTCCAAAACGCTTTTCCCAGCCCCTTTTCCCCAACCCTCCCTGGGAATAATAAGAGAGGTCAGGAAGCTTGGCGGCTCCCCGCTGCAGGGAGAGGGGGTCAGAGCTGGGGTTGGCAGGAGCCGTCAGAGCTCTGTGGACATGACGTGGAGCGCGCACTCACACACACACTCACACACACACACACACACACACACACACACACACACACACACAGCCTGCATGTGTGAGATTTACGCTCACAAAGAGCAGGAGCTGGAAAGAGTTCAACAAATATAACTAACGAAGGCGCTAGAGTGATTATAAGGCTGTTTTCAAGACTGACCCCGCCATGCGTGCACACACACACACACACACACACACACGCACACACGCACACACAGGGAGAAACACAAACAGAGACACACACACAAACAGGCTACTGATTTACAAATGAGCTGACCTGTGTGGTGGCCTTGCCTCAGATAGGCTCACACCCCCGCCAGGATGCATAAATCACAAAGGACATGCATATGCATGAGCAGCTGAGGAGGTGGGATAAGTGTGTGTGTGTGTGTGTGTGTGTGTGTGTGTGTGTGTGTGTGGAGGCTTATTTTTTGCCGACGCACGTACACGCATGCACACACGCATGCTTGCAGACAAGCATTTGTATCGATCATTAAGGCTTGGTGAAGGGCCTTTTATTTCATTGAGGTAAAGTTAAGGACCGTGGGGGTCCCTCTCCAGTCACAGCTCATTTGAATATTGAGAGAGAGAGAGAGAGAGAGAGAGAGAGAGAGAGAGAGAGAGAGAGAGAGAGAGAGAGAGAGAGAGAGAGAGAGAGAGAGAGAGAGAGAGAGAGAGAGAGGCCTCAATAGGTGCTGCTGCCTCTGTACAGGAAGCAGTGCCCTATCTCTTCACGTGGTGCAGATATAGAATATATGTATCTATAATCTACATGGGGATTGGCCTTCATCTGTTCCCACGGACTCAACATACACACACAGAGAAAGCCCCCAGTCATGCTAGCAGGCAGGCTATTTAAATGGTCAGATGGGAAGTCTCCCTTTCCCTCTCTCCTCAAGGAATACAGTTGTTCTGGTGTTGGGCCCTGGCCTAAAGCCATGTGCATTAGGCACAGCAAGGCCCTTAACCTCCCTCTTTGCTTTATGGAGTTCTGGACATGTCCCTGGGTCTTCCTCTGGCTTGGTTAATTTACACACCACTCACACAGGCGTGCCAAAAAAAACAACCTCGCCGCCCCGCCCCCCCCCCCCCCCCGCCCGCCCCCCCCCCCCCCCCCCCTCCCCGTCTGTCTGTCTCTCTCGCCGAAGACGGAACAGAAATTGCCTCGCGAGGTAAATAAATTACTTCCATCGATTGGCGTAGTTGTAGAATGACTTTATCACCGTTTGGCTTGTCTAGATACACACCAGTGGTTTTGTGTGTGTGCCTGATTTGGGCTGGGAGTGTGTGTGTGTGTGTCCCCAGTGTCTGCATTTGTCTGTTAGCTGGTCGGATCTGTGTAAAATCTAGACGAGAATCTCAGTATATTAAATGTGCCATACACAGTGCGTGGCCAGACTCTTTCTGTGTGTGTGTGTGTGTGTGTGTGTGTGTGTGTGTGTGTGTGTCCTCATGGGGAGAACGTAGATGGCACCATTGTCTCCGTGTGAGAAACGCGAATCGATGGACGTGCTTTCCAAAAAAAAAAAGGATGAAGGTACAAACCTTGTGTGTTGGACTGATGGACTCTGTATTCCAGCGTGTAGCTCTGTCATTGTGTCCTCCTCCGAGGACAGTGCCCTAGCGCTGCTGAGAGGATGGGGGAGACGTCCCTCTGGTCACACACGCTAGCTTCAGTCTCCGCTACCTGGCCTGTCTCGCCATTCCTCATCCCCCCCTTCTTTCTCTCTCTGTAGGCTTCTCTCCACCCGTGCCCAGATGTCGCGGAGGTAAGAGGTTAAAAGTTCACGGAAAAAAGGGCAGGGGGAAAGGTACAGACGTGTGTGTGTGTGTGTGTGTGTGTGTGTGTGTGTGAGTAGCAGTCTGGGACACATGCTGTTTTAATAGACGCTGCGCTGACGTTACAGCACAGGCCAAGAAGCCACTGTTAAAAAAGAAAGGATTTGGAAAAGCGAGAGAGAAGCGTTTGTCTGCTTTCCTGCAACAGTGGAAGAATTGACCAATGAATGGGTAGATGAGTGACAGAGGGCTTGGTGGAATGCCTTTCTGTCGCTCTCTCTCTCTTTTCCGGCTCAGTCTTATTTTTCCCTCTCTCTCTCAGCCTGTCCGTCTCCACAAAGTTGTATTATTATTTGATGAATTTTCTTTAATTGAGTATGCACTCGTTTACAACCGCTAATAAACGTCTTATCGTGCTGAGGAGCAATTGGGAACGTGTGTGTGTGTGTGTGTGTGTGTGTGTGTGTGTGTGTGTGCGCGCGTGTGTTCCTCCTCCCCCGAACAAACTGGAGGGAACATGAATGCTATCTGTTTATTTCTTCGCCTGTAACTCTGAGTGCCAGTGTGACAGACGCCTCAGCAGCTATCTATTAATTACTCTCTCTCTCTCTCTTTCTCTCTCTCTCTCTCTCTCTCTCTCTCTCTCTCTCTCTCTCTCTCTCTCTCTCTCTCTCTCTCTCTCTCTCTCTCTCTCTCTCTCTCTCTCTCTCTGTCCCTTCTTCTTCCTCTGTCTCCCCTGCCGTTCTTTTAATGTGAGAGGAATAGATTTAATTTATCAAGACATCCCTCCTCCAGAAATTCGGATGGCAGAAAAGAGGGAGTGAATAAACAAAATGGAGTTTTTAAATCGACAGAGCCGAAGCCCGTCGATGGCCAGTGTTTTGCTGTTCCTCTCTCTCTGTGAACACACTTCATTTTTTCCCCCCCTTTGGTTTCGTCCGTTTGGTCAAGCACATTATTGGACTCCTTTGTGTGTGAGATGCTGCTGATTCTGGAATTAATTAGGGGATGCGGTGGCGGCTGCGCTGGGGGTTCTGGGTTTGTTCGTTAGCTATTTTAATAGCTAATTACTGAGGGGGAGAGTGTTAATTGGAATCCTCTTAGATAATGTGAACTCCTCTTCCCCTTTTCTCCTCTCCCTTCACTGGAGTTTAATGGAAAACCACTACGCTCAATAGACTTCAGAGAGGCGAGTGTGTGTTTCTGCGTGTTTGCGTTAAGAGAGAGAGAGTGTGTGTGTGTGTGTGTGTGTGTGTGTGTGTGTGTGTGTCTGTGTGTGTGTGTGTGTGAAATAGTTGTGAAATATTTTTGACAGTAGCTCAGCCCTGGTGACAGACTGTGAGTGTAGTCTGATATCGTGTGCCTTCTTGCGACTGTGTGTGTGTGTGTGTGTGTGTGTGTGTTCTCCGGTGCCGGTCCTGTTGTTCCCCAGAGAGACAGTGCCATAGTGTAATCCTCCCAGACCGACGCTGGATGTTGCCTCAACACCTGGCTACCTTCCGCTCAGAGCCAGGGACGGCCACCACCTTTCAGTGTGGCACCCAGAAACAACAAGCACTGCCTGGGAGGAACGCAGCTTAAAAGGACTCCCTTTAAAATATGTACGAGTGCACTTCGCTGGTTTTATTTAAAAAATATGTACGTCTGTACTTTTTTGTACTATTTTTAAAATATGTATGGGTGATCTTATTATTTTCAGAAACTTGTTTTGCATTCCTTCTAAACACTAGAGTGTAACGATAATAATGAACGTTATGGAGGCGGAAACCTGGATTTGAACACTGCCGTTTACCCACGGCCCACAGGCAGGATATGCTAATTCCGTGGTGCCGAGGTGCAAAAACTAAAAAGGGAAATTTCAAACCAAAATGCAGCAAATTAAACAATAGTCGCATGCGGATATTGTTTTAATTGGAGTGAACAGCCGACTAGGTAAACAGAGTTTAACATTTTGTGGGGAGGGAGAGCACACATCAGCCTCCCTTTCTCTCTTTCTCGGTCTTCCTGCGCTCTCCGTTTAGAAATTGTCAACCTGCTCCCTGGCACACGGAGAGGAGACATGAGGACAGCGAGAGGAGCTTCATGGGAGCTCAGTTCCACCGTGCTCTCCCAGTTCTGTTCTCCCGCCCCGTGCTAAGACGGGAGACGCAGTCGACGTCTTTCCTTCTGCCCGGCCTCCCGCCTGAAGCTCAGCGCACGCACTGAAGACGCAGTCTTTTTAATATCACCTGCCGCACGGTATAATCCCAATACCACTTGAGACGATTCGCTCTCGCATTTAAAAATTACGGATGCGAAACTACATCGCAGAGAGAATCTGTGTAGGTGTGTGTGTGTGTGTGTGTGCGTGCGTGGATGGAGTGGGGGTGTCTGTGGGTGGGTGGACTAAGGCGTAATAAATGGCCGCCTGAATGCAGGGGTGAATGGGAACCTATTAGCGTATTATTTCTGAAAGTGGAGCATGGTAATTAGATTGGCAGAAAGTCCTACAGTGCGTCGGAGCTATTGGTCTCAATAGTTGGAGCCAAATGAATTCCTCCCGTCACCTTGACTGTACGTTTCCTCTTAATGAGGCACATTTATTTCACGGCGATTATCTCTCTCCTTTCTTTCTTGAGTGGAAGGATGTGCTGTTTGGTCAACTGTGGTTGATCCCTCTCCAGTGGCTTGGGGTGGAAGTGGCGGCGCTGAATTGGACGCGACGTGACGGCGCTCGGCCCTGAGAGACGGGGCCGGGGCCGTTTCCCAGGGTTCTGTGGCGGGGCCGCACTCATGTGACCCAGGCCGTCGGAGCCGCGCCGGTGTTTTTCTCAGGAGCGCCTCCGAGCTCTTTGGTCCTGAGAGCTAACAGTCGCTCCTGATGTTAAACCCATCAGAAGTCTCGTTGTGCCGCGAGATCGCTTTATTAATCTCCCTCTGTGTGTGTGTGTGTGTGTGTATGTGTGTGTGTGTCGGGGTGAGGGTGTTCCATGGGAAAGGGGCATACCTGAGGGGATTACTATGATCCTGAGGACACTTTCTGGGGGGGGGGGGGGACATGTTCAGTCCACATTTCTTTTTAATTGTGTGAACTCTCGAGTCTCTTTGTCTCCGCCGGTGAACTCCAGCTTGCTCTGGCAGCACCTCGTGTTCCAAGGGGTTGAGGGGGCGGGGGGGGGGGGCTTTTTACTCCCCAGCTCTCATAGCTTCTAGTTTTCAAAGTGTGGGCATCAGCAAATGGACGTGTGTGTGTGTGTGTGTGTGTGTGTGAGAGAGAGAGAGAGAGAGAGAGAGAGAGAGAGAGAGAGAGAGAGAGAGAGAGAGAGAGAGAGAGAGAGAGGACACATAGGTGCATGCAGCCCCCCTACAACCTTTGTGGTTTGTTTTTGTTCTAGGAAGGGGGTCACTCTCGCTGGCCTGTCTGCTTTTAAATGACGTCCTGTACGTTCTGAGTGTGGGCTCTGTATCGGAGTTTGGGTGACGTCTTCTCACAGGCCCGGGCCGTCTCTGTTTTGGTTAGACCCGACGCAATCCAGCTGCTTTTGTGTTTCCGTCATTCGCTCGAGAGAAGTTGAAAATGCAGCTGTGTTTGCGTGTGCGCGGGAGGATAGAAAGGAGGGACAAAGTGTGAGAGTTTGTACATGGAAACAGAAAGGCGCCGGCTCTCTGTGGCGGCGAGCGCGTAACCGCGGGCGTTGGGGGCGCGCGGCGGTAACGGCGCGTACATTCCCCCCCCCCCCCCCCCCGATGTGCTCAAGAGTCGGCGATGGGAGCACACAGGAGAAAAGGATCTCTGTGGGTAGGGCTGGCGGGGGCCACAGAGCACCCCGAGGGCGTGGCAGGCTGGGGGCCCTGGCAGTGCCCCCCCAGTGGAACGGGGACACTGCGGGTAACAGGCGGGCTAGGTGGGCACGCAGCGACAGAGTTTGGAACAATCTTCTTTTGTGACCTACTCCTTACTTTATTACCCCTTGGCACCTGCACTGTGTTTAACAGAGAGAGTGAGAGAGAGAGAGTGAGAGAGAGACTGTGTGTGTGTGTGTGTGTGTGTGTGTGTGTGTGTGTGTGTGTGTGTGTGTGTGTGTGTGTGTGTGTGTGTGTGTGTGTGTGTGTGTGTGTGTGGACTTTTGGAAATGTAAACACAACTAAAATACATCCAGATGTTTCCAGCTGTGCTCTACCAAAAATACTGGTGTGTGTGTGTGTGTGTGTGTGTGTGTGTGTGTGTGTGTGTGTGTGTGTGTGTGTCTGTCCACTTTTTCCTCCACCTTTTTCATTTTCAGACAGCAAAATTGATTGTGTGATTCTTTGTACCTCGGGTCTTTTCACAGAATACATGTGACAGAAGGCTTTCTGTGTGTGCAGGTAATCAGATGAATGTACTGGTGTGTGTGTGTGTGTGTGTGTTTGAGAGAGTGTGTGTGTGTCCACTGTCTGAAGGAGGCTATTGTACCTCTGAGGCACAGCTGTTGGCAGAGGCTGGGGGAATTAAAAGGGGTGGCTAAATGTGGAAGATGTGGAACTAACACACTGTCACAATACCACAATAACAGACATTGGCCTTAGACCCCCCCATTAACACACACACACTCACACACACACACACACACACACACACACACACACGTATATGATGGTGAGGGAAGTGATAATTGGTTTGACTCCAGGGAGGAGTGTGTGAACCCTCCCGCCCACCCTCCTTGACACACGCCAGGTAAAAAAATAATAATAATTCAAATACGGTTTATTAACAAAAATGACATTCAGCAATGTAATATATTTGTTTTCAGTTAACGGCACACCAGCAAACACACACACACCCGTGTAGCAAATACCTGCCCTCTGTCCATTGGAGACATAATTGCAGTGAAGTGAGCGGACGCAGTTCAGAGTGGGCAGAAGGGTCGAGGAGGTCCCCAGCAATGATGTTTGTTTACTTACTGCTTTTTATGGACACTCACACACACACACACACACACACACACACACACACACACACACACACACACACACACACACACACACACACACAGGTGTGACCTGGGAGGTGAGCTGAGAGAAGCTTCCCAGCAATTAGTAGATGCTCCCTGTGTTTTCATAATGGTATTATATCGTGATATTAGTCACACTCTGCAACAGGTGAACACATTTAAATGTCAGGGTGACCCCGCCGCTTCAGTTGTGTGTGTGTGTGTGTGTGTGTGTGTGTGTGTGTGTGTGTGTGTGTGTGTGTGTGTGTGTGCGTGTGTGTGTGTGTAGTTTGTTTATGCACAATGGCCATACCCAAACCCCTCCTTTGGGAGTAATTATGGGAGCGATGGCGAGTATTTCTGGCCGCTTTCTCTCATTAGTGGAAATATGGAAGGAAGCATTACACACACACACACACTTGCACAGCTCTTCGGAGTGAATAAGGCAGACATCTTGATATGGGTGCACTCCTCCGAAATGGAAGTCGAGCAGATCAGAGAGCGTGATCTGTTTCAGAGTGACACAATTTTGTCCTGGTGTGTTTGTGTGCGTGCCTTCACTCTCCAAGACCATGATCTCTCCGTCCCGTCGGGCGATGGCCCTGCCAGCGTGTTTGGGTTAGCCCTTGGAAACACAGCATTAGTCCCTCCACCACGGGCCTGTCTATTCCTGGAGCCGGGCTGTGTGGAGCAGCTCCGGAGGTCCCTCTGACCAGTCCACCACAGGCCTGGTGCCAGAGTCCCAGGGCCGCCACAACGCACCGCCAGGGAGCTGGGGCTGCCCCCGACGCTGCAGCCCCAGCTCCCTGGCAGGCCCTGAAGGCGGAGCAGAGAGACAGACAGAGTAGAGCCGGAGAGGAGGCGGCCCGGGACGACCGTCAAACTGGGACCATGCAACAGGTCCACTTTCTTTTTGTTTTCCGCAAGGGGAACGTGCACAGGCGAGGGAGAGGCCTCGGTCTTTGAGGCGTGCTCCACAGCATACGGAGGTTGAAACGGAAGGAAAAAACGAGCGTGTGTGTGTGTGTGTGTGTGTGTGTGTGTGTGTGTGTGTGTGTGTGTGTGTGTGTGTGTGTGTGTGTGTGTGTGTGTGTGTGTGTGTGTGTGTGTGTGACGCCGTAAGATTAAAAAAGAAGCGGAGCAAGAGAGAGGGAGGGAGTGAGAGAAAGAAAGAAAAAAGTGCGGGAGAGCAACAGAGAGGTGGCGAGGACAAAAGCAGCATTGTATATTGGAAATGACTTGTGAGTTGAAAGCTTTAAAAGCTCTCCTCCCCCAAGCCAGGCCATAAAGCCTGGAGACAGGCCTGGCAGCCGAGGCCAGAGCGAGACAGGCCTGGCAGCCGAGTTCAGAGAGCTTCCAGGAAAAAAGAAGAGATGAGAAAATAAATTTGCCATGAAAAAGGTAAACAATCGGAAATGACAAATATGCCCCAATCACCCGCACCCCCCCACACCCCACACCCCCACCTCGTTATTAAAGAAGAGTGATGGTGGAGAGAGGAGAGGGGGAAGGCGGGGTGCGGGGTGGGAGGTGATGTGAAGGATACCAGACCGTTTACAGAGGAAGAGGAAGGACAACCCCCTCCAACCCCACCCCCCACCCTTCGCTCCTTTGACCTGGAACAATCCAAACTGCGCTTTTCACCGTCACCACGGGAGGACACAGGCCACGTTATGGCATGGGCACACGCGGACTCTCTCTCACACACACACACACAGTAATGACAGCCGTAAATACCCCCCGCCTAAATCAGCGTGGAGGAGTCGTTAAGGTCTGTGTGCGCCGACACACACACACACACACACACACACACACACATTCTCACTCACTCACTCACTCACTCACTCACTCACTCACTCACTCACTCTCTGCAGGCCCGCGCGCAACATAAAGAGAAGCCGTGGGCTTTAATGGAAGAGGCAGAGGTCGATCCCAGCCCAGGCATGGAGTGGTGGGGACCTGGAGGGAGGAGAGAAATGCAGACGGAGGGGGGGAGGCCTCTGGGTCCTCTTTGGCCCCTCAGGGGCCCCAGCGGAGCCCTCCATTAGCGGAGCAATTGGGGGCCTGGGGGAGCCAGTGTGACGGTGGGGGCCCTGACGGCGGGATGCCTGTCTGCTTAGCGGCGGTGAGCATCGTAACATCGACCCGGCCACTCACTGGGGCCAATGCTCTTTCTGAGTGAATGGCCCTGGCAGCGCACTATTGACGGGGCCCAGTGGACAGGCAGAGAGGCCTGCTGTAGACTGGGCCGGCCGCTCAGTGGTGGTCAGGCCAGAGCTCTTTTAGCTCTCGACGCACGTGACCCAGCCACTTCCTGACTGGCCCTTGACCAGCCTGTCTGTTCTCGGATCCATGGTGGCAGAACACGTGAAACAGATGGAATACCGTGGAAAGTGTGCGCGCGTGTGCGCGCGTGTGTGTGTGTGTGTGTGTGTGTGTGTGTGTGCGTGCGTGCGCGCGCCATGATTGGTGTCTTAAGAAATATAATCCTCTTTGCATTCTCCTCTCCCCACTCCACAGATGAACAGATCTGCTGTGACTCGCTGGGAACAGAAAAAAAAAGAAAATGAAAGGGAGAAAAAGAACGAGAGAAAAAACAAACATGTTTCCCAGGCCCCAATTAGCCCACTTTTACTGCCCCTAGATACGCTCTCTCCTCTCACTCTCTCCTTCTTCTGCCTCTCTCTCTTCCTCGATCTCTCCGCCTGGGCTTAGACAAAACGCTCCGCGTCGATGGTGCTTAGACTTTGACGACAAATAGGTGGAGTGCCGCGTCGAAAGAAGGGGTTGGGGGCGGGCGAGGAGAGGAGAGTGAAAGGACGCGTAGTTTACCAGTAAACCGTGAACTTTGAAATATGTGCTGCTCAAATGGAAATATATATGTTTTATTCAGTTCATGTATGTCTCTAATTAATCTCCATGGATGGCGCGTCTTTAAAATGACAAGTCCTTTATTGGGTGACTTTGTTCTTTGCGGTTGTTAAGTGGGGGATTCCTCTAAAGCTGCCCATGCCATGCTAATGAGGTGTGTGTGTGTGTGTGTGTGTGTGTGTGTGTGTGTGTGTGAGCCCGCTACTGCACACAAAGCGTGTGCGTGTTGTGGTTGTTGTGTTTGTACATAGAGAGTGTGGCTCTCCCAAACACAGCAGTTTGAGGCCTGGGCGCAGAAGCCCTCCATGGTTAATGAGGTAATCACACAGTAACATACTCCCAGCCCCTCTGTTTACACACCGGAATACAAACCACAAACAAAACAGATACACACACACACACACACACACACACACACAACGCGCGCACAGATACATGTGCCGGATGGTTTATCTTCGCTGCTCTGCTGTCTGCTCTTTATTTCTTCTCTCCCCCTCCGACGATCTTTGACTTTGTGTGTCGGCCAACTCCAAGCCAGACTAACAGGTGGAGGACATCTTGATGGTGTTTGTGTGATATCTCTGGTCTGGTGCGCACACACTCGCTCGCTCTCTCTCACTCACTCACACACACACACACACACACACACACACACACACACACACACACACACACACACACACACACACACACACACACACACACACACACACACACACACACAGTAAGCGAGTGGGGTGCTACAGTATGGTGTGGCTGCCGACCAGATCCCCTAATGAGAGAAGAATGTTGTCCGCAGCGTCCGTCTAGAATTTTCCACTGGAGTCGCACATTCACTCCGTTTCCTGCCCCAGGGTCTTCCTCTCCACAAAGAGGGAGCTCTTTCTCTCTCTCTCTCTCTCTCTCTCTCTCTCTCTCTCTCTCTCTCTCTCTCTCTCTCTCTCTCTCTCTCTCTCTCTCTCTCTCTCTCTCTCTCTCTCTCTCTCTTTCTCTCTCTCTCTCTCCCTCTCTCTCAGGTGATCAGGTGCAGTTCTCCTTATCTTTGGGAGTACACTTTGTTCTGTTCACACGGAGAGTGACGTTTCCGTCTCACAGTGCAGCGTTCTAAACCACTCCTGAGTCACAAACTGAGTCAGACACACTGAGCACTGACGACGAGGGATCGGGGGTGGATTAGGGGGAAGGAGGCGTCTTTCTCAGCCGGGCACGAAGGTAATGCACCAACACAAAGAGGAAGTTGAGCCAATCTCCCCAACTAATGGAACTCTTTAACTAGCTGTGGAGCACCCTTACAAACCAAGACGGAAGTAAAAAAAAAAATTTTTTTTTAAATAAATAAAAGAGTCCACATTGAAATCCTTTAACCTTGAAATCTCTCCTTGGCCAGGCACCGTCTCACTTTTTTTCCCCTTCCTTTTTTTCATCTGTTAAATGTTTGAGTGTTTGATAGTTTGAGGTCTATAGCAGAACCCGCGCGGGAATTAATGTCATTCATATGCCCCGCGGAAATTACTTTTGAAATGCATATAATCTAAAACATGCAAATGAGCCTGACTTTGTGCACCCTGTTTAATATGAATTATCATTTTCTGAATACCTATTATTACTGCCTACATTTCTCCAATTATATTGTTCCTTTTTTGTCACTTTTTGCATACGGACATGCGTGCGCATAGACCCACGCGACTAGTGGTGGTTTATCTTAGTGATATGTGTATTTTAATGAGGAGTAATAAGGATGCTAATGACCCAGGCCGCTCACTCCTTCCTTCTCCCACTCTGTCACTCACCCTTTCGCATCCTTCTCTCTCTCTTCTCCTCTGCCGTCTCTTCCCTGGTGGAACTAGCTGTGTCTGCAGTAAAAAAAAACATATTGAAATAACTGCATATTTTCAAATGTCTCACAAATACATTTTAAACTGCAAATCAAAATACCAACACATGCAGTACAAGTGTTGTTCATCCATATTTAATTGGTCGAGTGAAATATTAATGTGTTTTAAAAGTGAACCGTGCCTGTTTAGCGCATGCCCCTCTGTTTTCATGTGACGGAGGCCTCAGCAGCGGTATTAATGTCCTTGTCGGAGAGAAAAAATACTTTCTCTTTTCCTTTCTACTAAATTGAATTGAAGGCATCGTTTTTTCAAACGAATTACTCTATTAATTTATTTATATTGCACCATAAATTATTCTATTAATATTAGTATGTTCCAAATTAGCAATGCTTCTCAATGTTCCTACCACTCCTATTAATTAGCATGTGTGTCAAAGATTTTTCTTTCTCTTTTAAATTATAAAGGAGACATTTTTGTACAATGGGATCTGCCTTTGAGAATATAAAAATGTCTGTTTTGCCCTATGAGGAAAAACAGAAACAAGTAGCCAAGTCAAATGGAAAACTAACAATTACTAGAATTACAATAAGCAAGGGTAGATTTTTGTATTTAAATGTTTTTATTTAAATACAGCAAGGGGGCTGTGTGTGTGTGTGTGTGTGTGTGTGTGTGTGTGTGTGTGTGTGTGTGTGTGGGTGTGGGTGGGTGGGTGGGTGTTTGTGCATACCAAAGGAGCTGGGATATCGTCTTGTTCTACCACTTTTTGATGTGATGTGAATTAATTACGTCAGTAATGGTTTGGACCAAGTTCAAATGTACTAAAATTCA
Source organism: Aplochiton taeniatus (assembly GCA_017639675.1). Taxonomy (NCBI): domain Eukaryota; kingdom Metazoa; phylum Chordata; class Actinopteri; order Galaxiiformes; family Galaxiidae; genus Aplochiton; species Aplochiton taeniatus. Next base: position 33,311,778 of record CM030173.1, read on the forward strand.
ATTAATTTGAAAAGTGGACAAGCTATCGTTTTCTCTGCATGTCTCCTTTAAAGTCTGCCCCGTTTTGACTACAGACTTATTCAATTATATTTGATTAAACCCCCTCTGATCCAATCTATTAATTAACTGGGAAGTGCAAAGTGCCCGACTTGAAAGCGGATGTATACATTTATATCATGTCCACTTTGATATTTTTCTTTTTTTAAATTGCATTTCTTTTTAATTATGTATCTTAGCCATTAAAGTCCCTATTTTGCCTGCATTCAGTTTGACTCAAATCAGGATGCTGTTTTTCAATCTGCCTTTTGACAGAATTTTTTTTATTGTGGTATTCAGCCCATGGCAACAAACAGCCATACAACAACTAAAACCACCCTTACTTCCATGGTAAAAATCAATACTTAGCCAATACATTCGAGGGGAACATATTTGTGTAATTAATTCGATTGCTAGATTTTTTTTTTAATGTAATGCAAGCCGCTATTTGTACAGACACTGAAATTGCATTGGTTTGATTGCCCGGGAACATTATCCTTTTAATACTCCCGGAATTCCGTTTTCAACACCCTTTCCAGAATTCTCTGCAGTCTGGCCCGCTGAGACTCTTAACAAACGGCTGTGTGTGCCTAGCCATGTCAAGGTCTCTGTGAGAGTGACACCTGTCACTCATGCAAGGGCGTTATCCCGGGATGGTTGTGATTGCTAAGAGACAGGCAGGGTGGGAGGTTGAACCTGTGTGTGGGGGGGCGTGGTGTTGTGTGTGTGTGTGTATGTTGTGTCCGTGGGAACGGATGAAGGCCAATCCCAATGTAGATTATAGATACATATATTTATATCTGCACCACGTGAAGAGATAGGGCACTGCTTCCTGTACAGACGCAGCAGCACCTATTGAGGCCAGCCTCCTCACGCCCAGGAGACAGACTCTCTCTCTCTCTCTCTCTCTCTCTCTCTCTCTCTCTCTCTCTCTCTCTCTCTCTCTCTCTCTCTCTCTCTCTCTCTCTCTCTCTCTCTCTCTCTCTCTCCCTCTCCCTCTCCCTCCCGCTGAAGGTCATTCTAATAAAGGGTCTCTCACAGGACTGAGCTGTTAATTGCTCCGCGGCGCGCTAGCCGCTTTCACATGGCCATAAAGGAGCGCCTCATCTCTCTCCACCTCCTTGCTCTCTATCCTCCTTCTCTTCCTCCTCCGCCTCTCTGCCTTCTAAACTCCCTCCTCTCTCATCCCTGTTCCGCCATGTTGAATACAATCTGGGTGTTAGCACCATGGGCTGTCACCAGCTGACCTCCCTCTCCCTTGGCCCCCGAGGACGGGCGAGCTGGCGGGAGGCACTGGGGAGAGATGAAGGGGTGAGACGGGGGATTTTCTCATCCTCACCATCATGGGATGGTATTCAGCTGACACCTACCTACACACACACACACACTCACACACACACACACACACACACACAGTTGTTCTTAAAGAGCGCATGACTCGTGATTTCAACCCTAGATAAATGAGGTGTGCATGAGGCCCGCTCCTTCTACAAATATTTGTGTGTGTGTGTGTGTGCACTGTTGGAACAGACAGCGGTCTGCAGGACAGGCTGGTAAATCACTTACTGCACTGTAAAGAGAAGGGTCGGGGTGAAGGCAGGAGTGTATGTTTGCCCCGGTCATGCACACACACACACACACACACACACACACACACACACACACACACACACACACACACACACACACACACACACACAGAGCGATCTCACCGGTCCGGAATGCACTGTGTGTTTACCTATGGCTCCTGAGCCCACCTGACGGAGGCAGCCTAATCTTTATGGGCTTGGTAAACAGGGACTTTGTCTTCACAGAACTGCAGACACACACACACAAACACACACATATACATACACACACAGACACACACACACACACACACACACACACATACACACACACACACACACACACACACACACACACACACACACACACACACACACACACACACACACACATGTATATACACAAACACACTTACACTAACACTCACACATGGATTCACACACCGTACGTAGAAGGCCTAACACGTCTCAAAGCACAGGAGAAAGCCCGGGTGTTAAATCTCTCACTCCATATAATAATACACAGTCTATACAGCTCATGGTTGAACCCGGCTCTTTCAGCCCATTCTAACTTGTTATATTATTAGATAACAAGTATCTTCCTTTCCACTTGGATTCATGGTCCCATCCATTCTCCTCACCCACTCCCAACATGGCTGCATTCTCCATTAGCTAGGTCACAATATAGACCTTTACTGATAGCATCTCCACAGGCCCAGTTCCTTTGAAGACACCATAGCTAGCAGACATTGGCCCTTTATTCCCCTCCTCCTGCCGGAGGGATAATTCACTTCACCTGTTAGCACTGGAGCGGGGCCAGGGCAGCCCCAGACTGCCAGTGTTGGCTTCTTAGCCGTTAGCCAACCTGTTAGCGCTGGACGCTAGCCAGGGCAGCCTGAAGCCTGAGGCAAGGCTGTTAGCTGCTAGCTTTGGATGGCCTTAGGTTCGTGTTTCACAGGCTGTCTTGAATGTGGCCCGCACCTCTTCCCTCAGCCACGCCACCCGGCAATAGCCGTAGCCAAGAGGGGGAAAGAAGAATATGAAAGAGGGATTTGAAAGAGGGAGAGAAGACTGCTTGGCCCGGTGTGTGGTGGTGGGGGGTTGTTACAAAGCCCTTTAGAAGACTTTAGAGGCTTGAGGTGGATGACACACTCCGTACAAAAATGACGAAGTACAGCAATGTGACCTGTGTGTGTGTGTGTGTCTGTGTGTGTGTGTGTGTGTGTGTGTGTGTGTGTGTGTGTGTGTGTGTGTGTGTGTGTGTGTGTGTGTGTGTGTGTGTGTGTGTGTGTGTGTGTGTGTGTGCGCGCTCAGGCCTATATACTCTAACAGAGGGGTAGTGGGGTGCTCCGCTGTATCAGGGCGGGCTATGGTTGGGGGGAAAGAGAAGGAGGTGTTGGGCTCCTTTGATGCTGTTGCAGCAGGGTTTATAGGAAGTGCAGGGCTAAAGAGGAAACGCAAGGTTGTGTCTGGAAAGAGACATAGGGCAGCTTATCTCTCTCTCTCACACACACACACCTGGCATATTCCCTGCAGCCGTGCTGACACAAACACACCCTGTCCTTCCGTTGGTGTGCAGTAAAACAAATACAATGTAATCCGTGTTTATTCATTGCACAAAACACACACACACACACACACACACGCTCACAAAATGCTCACACTAACACGCAGCCTCTTCCAGCCAAAAGAAAAGTCGGAATGCACCGCAGAGATTAAGATGTGTATTTTCTTTCTGTTTTGTTTTGATTTGGGAATAGTTTTCGGGAAAATGTGTGTGATTCGTCCGAGCGGAGCCAAGCGGCGTGTTGGACTGTCCAAGACCTCTCAGTGTGCTTCATTCTGGGGCCTTGTGGTCCGTGTAGGCCCCTTGGCTCAGCCCCCTGTTGTCTTTGTGTATGGGTTAGGGTTCTCGGTTGGTAGTGCCTCAAGATAGATGTTTCTTTTTGTGCGCGGCCGTGTGTCCCGGCCGGACTGTGATACCCGTGTGTGTGTATCAGCTGGCGACGGTCTTAAGTGGGGAACGTCGGGAGTCTTTTTCTTGGACTCGTCGGTTGAGCTTGTCACCGGATAAGACGGACACCCAACACACTGGGAAGACGTGCGGAGCCCAGGTAAGGGGAGCGGAGGTGAAGTGTGAACTTTCGGAACAAAGATCCTCCCCTCCTCCTTGTCCTCCTCCTCCTCTTTCCGCCTGTTCGTCCTCCTCCTCCCACCTTCCTCTGCCTAACAAGCGGCGTTCCTGCGAGCTGATGCAAGCCGGGGAAACAGGCGTTCCGGGACCACTGCTGCTATTCCCACATGAGGCGTAGCACGATAAAGACTTATTATCATCCTGCTAAGCTGCTGTAAACACACCCATGCAGGGATGCCTCCTCGCACAGAGCCGCCGCACGCTCTGTCTCAAACGCACCCGTGCACGCACACACACACACACACACACACACACACACACACACACACACACTCACACGCACACACATACACACACACACACACACACACACACACACTAACATATACAGAGACAGAGAGAAGAGTCAACTACAGGTGCTAAAGTCACGACTGACTGTGTGTGTGTGTGTGTGTGTGTGTGTGTGTGTGTGTGTGTGTGTGTGTGTGTGTGTGTGTGTGTGTGTGTGTTTACTGAGGATAAAAGGGGGAGCTTTTCCAACCTAATAGGCAGTGAGCAGGAGGAATCCGACAGGACCAACCCCTCCAACAAAGCCTTCTGATCAGGGAGAGAGGAGTGTGGGGGGGGGGGGGGGGGGGGGGTTAGAAGAGGGAGGCAAGGGGTCTGAACTGTCCAAACTGGAGCCTGTCCCTCCCCGGCGCAGAGGGGTACAGTAGGGAAACGTGATAAAGACGCCGGCGTTCCTGGGAAAGCCCCGGGTTTACGGAGGGAGTGTTCCTGGTGGCTGCTAGTTGAAACAGGTCCAGGACCCAGGCCTGCTTCCCAGCTTCTCATCAATCACAGGAGAGACGCGACCACTCGGCAACGGCTGGGAGTCACCCCAAGCATGGCTAGCGCGCTACAGTAGGAAGGTGTGTGTGTGTGTGTGTGTGTGTCAGAGTGCAACACACACTCACACACACACACAGGGAGTCATCAGAGAGACATGTTGGGTCCCATTCCCCCTCTATTCCTCTCCATCCCAATTAAAAGGCAGAGGAGGCCTTTTATTCCCTCTCTCCCAAACGCTCTCTTTATCTCTCTGATCTGCGCATCTCCCTCCCTCCTTTCCTCTGTCCCCTCAGGCGAGTAAGAATGCTCCCCCCCCCCCCCCCCCCCCCCCCCCCCCAGGTCAGGGGTTCAGCAGGAGGGGGTCTGTTTGTGTGTGTGTGTGTGTGTGTGTGTGTGTGTGTGTGTGTCTGTAGAGTGAGAGAAAGAGAGAGAGAAAGTATGTGTTTGCTGGTAGCAGGTTTAGGCAAGTCTGCGGCGAGCAACTCTTTATTGCCAGAAACACTTAAGTGTGTGTGTGTGTGTGTGAGAGAGAGTGAGTGAGAGAGAAAGAGAGAGATAGTGTGTGTGAGTGTGAGCGAGAGAAAGAGAGGGGACGAGAGAAAGAGAGAGAGCGCCTTAATCAGAGACTCCAAGGCAGATTTATGCCCCTGCCTCTCGCTCGCCCTTCATTACACCAGCTTATATACACCCATTACAGGATATGACAAAGTGCACACCCTTTAGAGCAGGATCCTACACAGCACCCTGGGTGTGTTTGTGTGTATGTGTAAACAGAAAATTGTCAGCCATCTAAAGTGGCATTGCCATTAGGGCCTTGTTCACCTGCAGCTTCTTTTTCACTTTGTATATCTTTCTGTGTCTTGCTGCTCAAAAGGTCAACTACTAACAGTAAGAGGCAGTTGCACTGCGAAGCAGATTGTGTGTGTGAGTGAGTGAGAGAGTGAGAGAGTGAGAGAGTGAGAGAGTGAGTGAGTGTGCGTGCGTGCGTGCGTGCGTGCGTGCGTGCGTGCGTGCGTGCAGAGAGAGGTGGGAGGAAAGATACTACAGTGTGATTTGTGGTGTTCAGCTGTTGTTGTGGCGAATTGTCTTGAGCAGGAGAGAAGAGTTTGTCCTTTACATGCTGTTCTCATAGCTGGTGCACACACTTTCTCTCTCACTCCCACACACACCCCTCAGGTCTTTTTGCGTCTCTGCATGCATCTGGCAGCATTCCATCAGAACCACCAACTCGCTTTCTCACTCACCTGCCGTCAGTGCTTTAGTTTAACGCGCACACACACACACACAAACACTTGTGCACACAGATTCGCCTGCTGAAAAAATAGACAAGTCAAATTCTGTCACGAAACGATTCTCTTTTTTCACCCTCCATTCTTCCCGGAAGGCATGGATGGAATTCCGACAGAGGGGCACGAGAACACAAGATGGGTGAAATGCCTCGATGGCATTTAGTGCACCTGCTCGAGGATGCTGAGAGAGAGAGAGAGAGAGAGAGAGAGAGAGAGAGAGAGAGAGAGAGAGAGAGAGAGAGAGAGAGAGAGAGAGAGAGAGAGAGAGAGAGAGAGAGAGAGAGAGAGAGAGAGAGAGAGAGAGAGAGAGAGAGAGAGAGAGAGAGAGAGAGAGAGAGAGAGCAAAGAAGGGAAAAAAAAAAACACACCTCAAACTTTGGATTGGAAATTGTGTTTGTGTGATTTTTTTTTTTTTTGGTGTGGCGCGTTCCTTTCTAAAACCGGAATAGGCAGAAAGGCGAGATGGAGCTTGTCATCAGGAGTTCACAGGCCACGTGCTGGTGTGCACCGTGTTGTGGCGGGGTATTAGCCCGCCTCGCGTCTGACACCCTCAGCCCGTCTCCCACGCTCGCTCCCCTAACGACGACAAAATGTGTCTGTTGTTTTGCCCGCCTTGTTTTTCTCGTCTTCACTGAAACAACAGCGCCGCCCGTACGGCTCGTTTTGTCGCCTCTTTGCGAGAAGGGGAGCGGCCTAATTAGAGAGGGCCCCCTCCGAAGGCGTATCACAAAGGCCCAGCGTCAAAGGCGGCGCACACACATACTAACACACGCGCACACACACACACACACGCACGCACGCACGCACCTCTGATTATCGTAGGGAGCCGGGTGTTTTTTTTTTCTTTTCTCCTCCTCCTTCAACTCTGGCGGATCCTTAACCAGTGTTGTCTGTCTAGATTTGCCGTGCGTCTGATCACGCAGACTTACAGAGAGGCACACCAGCCGCTCTCTAGTTCAGGTGCCGCTTTGGTCCCCGGGGCGGGGGGTGGAGTGTGTGGGGGGTGGGGGGGGGGGTTGTGTGTACTGCAGGTGGGCGGGTGGTGACCTTGGTCCTTTGGAGAACACGCACAAACACACACAGCAGGCCTCCCGCCTGGTAATGGGCCCTGTTCTGCCTGTGTCTCACGACTGCGCCTGTTTGCTTTGGTTCCCGACCTCTTTTTTGTTTGTTCACTGAGAGCGAGCGCCTGTTCTGTTTGGCTCACACTAACCGAGCGGCCTCCGTTCCCCCTCATTAAACCCTGTTTGTTTGTCTCTCTCTCTCTCTCTCTCTCTCTCTCTCTCTCTCTCTCTCTCTCTCTCTCTCTCTCTCTCTCTCTCTCTCTCTCTCTCTCTCTCTCTCTCTCCTTTTCTCAGGTGCCAGTGATGATGGTGGAGTCGGCTTCTGAGACCATTCGAACCACGGCGTCCAACCAGAATGGAGTCAGCAGCCTCAGCAGCCAATCGGACGGCGGTGGAGGCCGGGAGGGCGGCTCAAACGGAGACATTCACACCAATGGGGAGATCAGTCCGGTAGACTTGCTGCACCTGCAGCAGCAACAGGTGTGTGTGTGTGTGTGTGTGTGTGTGTGTGTGTGTGTGTGTGTCTTTGTGTGTCTGTTTAATGTCTGCGTGTTTGCATATAAGCCTGCATACGTGCCTGTGAGCGTTTGTTTGTTTGACAGGTTTTGTAACGTCTTAAACTTATGCAACACAGTGTATTGTACATTAAGAACATTCTGTACATTGCCTCCAGCAGGTCATGCCACTCACATACAAACACACACACACACCCTGACTCTGCTAGTCATCAGGTCTTGTATGCTGCTGACGGATGGACTCTGATTTGCATATAAGCTTTCTCCATGCACATATGTCCTGTGCTGTACGCCAGCTACTATTTTTACTATGCTATATGCATGCTGGTTAT